>JASEVX010000012.1:56793235-57031555 GCA_031761405.1 Serripes groenlandicus | reverse complement strand
ATGGTAAAGAGTGTCAGAAAGCGTCTAAATGTTGGAAAGGGTAAAGAGTGTCAGAAACGGCTCATTGTAAAAATTAAATAAATCTCATTATATATCACTTACTTTTGTGTAGTCGTCATAAGTGGTTCTGTTGTAGTCGTCATAAGTGGTTCTGTTGTAGTCGTTATAAGTTCCTCTCTTGTAGTCGTTATAAGTGGTTCTGTTGTAGTCGTTATAAGTTCCTCTCTTGTAGTCGTTATAAGTGGTTCTGTTGTAATCGTCATAAGTGGTTCTGTTGTAGTCGTTATAAGTTCTTCTCTTGTAGTCGTCATAAGTGGTTCTGTTGTAGTCGTTATAAGTGGTTCTGTTGTAGTCGTTATAAGTTCCTCTCTTGTAGTCGTTATAAGTGGTTCTGTTGTAGTCGTTATAAGTGGTTCTGTTGTAGTCGTTTTAAGTTCCTCTCTTGTAGTCGTTATAAGCGGTTCTGTTGTAGTCGTCATAAGTGGTTCTTTTGTAATCGTTATAAGTTCCTCTCTTGTAGTCGTTATAAGTGGTTCTGTTGTAGTTTGCACCATTGGAGCAGGTGTCCTTGCAATAGTATATCCTAGTTCTCCTCCTATATCTACAAATCCTTTTATGTATGCGAGCACTTTAAAAACGAATAGTGTAGAAAACATTGTGTAACCCACTTATAAATTTAGTCTTTAATATAATTTCGTCACAGAGAAGTTTTCGATATTTTTTCGCTTAAGTCGAACGAAATTTCATCTTAAATTGATGTTATCATTTATTGTTAAACATCTTGCTTTTAAGAATTTTTATGAACAATTCAGTTATTCATGTTTACTTATTTTATTTTTTTTCTCTCGATCTGTGCATAGTATCACAGCACTAATGATGTTTATTTGTTAATACTTCACTCGAGACAATAATAGTTCCTCTATATGTACGTATACACTAAATATCTATCACAAGAGTCGTTAATGTGGTTAAAATATAATATGGAAAATCCCAGTACTGAATAGACTAACCCTTTACCATCCTGTTATATAATAGGTCACTATTTTAACTCGGGTTCGGATTTGATACAGCGCATCTTACATCTATGAAAATAGAATATGGAAATCCCCAGAAATAGATTATTCTTGGGCCAATATTCACTTGTTAAACCCTTTACCCTCGCTCGATATATAATAGGTCACTACTATAACTCGGGTTCGGATTTGTTACAGCGCATCTTACATCTATAAAAAATAACTTTTTGCTCAATTACATTCAAATGAATCAATATATTTAAGCAAAATAATATCATTATCGTTTTGTATGGCACGAACCCGCCTTTCTGAATCATCAACAGTCGATGAGGACGAGACAGTTAGCGCGGACGATAAAGATAACGGCCGGGCAATCAACTATTACAGGAGAAGATTGTGTATGATGTAACATTAACCACATTTGGGGCAATTATGACAAGTGTAGTGCTATAAAGATAAGTCATACTTTCTGATTTGTTCAAAGTTTAGTTGTGAATAATGACGAACAGTGAAGACCAGGATCAGACTGGCTGGATGCGCAGTTTGATATTTAAATACACTATTCATAAATGCCCTATTATTGTATATCCTTGAAGTTATAGATACAAGATACAAGATACAAGATACAAATATACGTAAAACAATACAATAAATAGAATGTACACAACATGAACAGATAATAAAAATGTAAAAATGTATATAAATTTATGAACCCTATAAAACATTTATTACTTAAATGTTCACACATGAATAATTTTTTAAAAAAAAAACATAGTTAATTCAATTAAAAAGAAAGAAAACAAAATTGATAAGCCGTGAACAATTCTATATTTACATAAACAAGGTATATATCTTCAAGGGGATTTTTTTAACTAATGCGGACGAACACAACTAAGTCACAATTCGTACTAATAAGTTATATACCCTAACCTATCGTATTCAAATCAACTATCAATTATGGTGATTAAAATAGTTGTATGTATCATGATTTTATAATAATATATCTATAGTAATGCAGACTGATCCTACACGAAAATCATCTCTTTTTCTGTCTTATGTGTGTGTGTGTGTGTGTGTGTGTGTGTGTGTGTGTGTGTGTGTGTGTGTGTGTGTGTGTGTGTGTGTGTGTGTGTGTGTGTGTGTCTCTCTCTCTCTCTCTCTCTCTCTCTCTCTATCTCTCTCTCTCTCTCTCTCTCTCTCCTCCTTCTCTCCTCTCTCTCTCTCTCTCTCTCTCTCTCTCTCTCTCTCTCTCTCTCTCTCTCTCTCTCTCTCTCTCTCTCTCTCTCTCTCTCTCTCTCTCTCTCTCTCTCTCTCCCTCCCTCTCTCCCTCTCTCTATCTCAGTAAACGACTTTTAATAACACTGTGACAAAAGTAGAAATTGCTAACAATGAGCCATTTCTCCTTTCGTCACAATATTTTCAAACTCTGTTTAGAAGATCAACTCTTATTTGTAGTGCTTTTCCAAATTGTTTAGAAACATATATTGAATTTGTTTGGGGTTTTAAGCATAACAATCTTCAAATCAGGAACAGAAAAAAGCGCGAAGTAGTAGATCTAATTGACCTTAACCTAGACACTTTACACAATAATGTTTCTGTGTTTACATACGATGTAAAACCTTGCATAGAAGAAAGTCGAGATCGCGTTATTCCGCGATAAATTCAAATGTGTTTCAGTGCCTGCATAAATGTAACTTGTATAACATCCGATAAAAAACGTTTCGACCGCAATAGTCCGTTTGAATTGCTTCGCAGTTGAACCCGACTAAAAATAATAGTGTAAACATATAGAAACTCATTATAAAAGAATAAATAAAAGAACAATTATTAAATAAAATTAAAACCATTATGACAAAAGGGAAATTGAGCACTTTACATTTTTGCTACAATTTTTTCAAACGTCTTCTATTGCAGGGTCAATAAAAAGCGTCTATATGAGTGAAATGGTTACGCCAGTACGTTCAGTACATAAGGGTATGCATAGTAGGGGACACGAGATAACGTTTTCGAGGAAGTACCTAATGACAAAAGAAGAAATTGCACAAAACGTGCAATTTCTCCTTTTGCCACAATGTTTTCCACTTTTTGTCATAGGTTATCCATTCAATTATGGAGATTTTCTATGTTTTGACAAAATACGTTCAAAGTCGTCTGCTGCAGAATTGTTGTATGAGGGAAAGCGTAAAATGACGAGAGTATACAATGTTTCCAGTCTAGAAAGGTTGCACTGTGGTAACATAATATTGTATGGAAAACATTGTGGCAAAAGGAGAAATTGCACGTTTTGTGCAATTTCTTCTTTTGTCACTATGTTTTCAAAAAGTGTAAAGGACACGAGATAACGGTTTCGAGGAAGTACCTTTGCAGTGTTGTTTGTATATCACAATTAACCCTTTCCCTCATATAGACGCATTCTGACACCTCTGCAGCATACTGCTTTTTGAAAACATAGTGACAAAGGGAGAAATTGCTCAAAACGAGCAATTTCTTCTTTTGCCACAATGTTTTCCACTTTTAGTCATAGGTTATCCATTCAATTAAAGAGACTTTCTATTTCTTGACAAAATATGTTCAAAGTCGTCTGATGCAGAATTGTCGTATGAGGGAAAGGGTTAATTTATGATACTGTAGTTGAATTTACGACCATCAATACAATCAATGTTAGTCTCTGCTGAATGCGTTGCTTACAATCGAATGAAGGAAATGTAAACAGATAGCTCTCATTTCATATATGATTGATTGCTTGGCGCTTTCAACAATATTTTAGTTTTTAGTTATATCACGACTTTTCCTGGGTAAGTTATCAGTACTACTGGTCCATTTATTCTGACATCAGATATAAAGTCGTAATGCTAACCCCGCAACCCAAAGTATTTGGTATGACCCGACCTCGGATCGAACCCGCCACCTCCCGCAACCGATGCGCAGTTCGTATATGACTGCATGGATTCGGCAACACTATCCGCATATACATACATTCGGACATCGGACTTCACAGGTTTAATGTCGAGCTGTTCTTACCTATCAGATTGCCTCAGCAGGCATTGTATTGATTTTTGTGGTATATCCGAACACTGGCTATATAGCCGGGATCTCAATTTCATTAATTCGATTAACAGTAATTATAATTCACATGCCGTGTCTGACAAAGATTTGAATTCTCCAAGTAACAGGCGTGTAGGTAAAGGGGGTGTTGGTATACTCTGGCACAAGAAACAGTTTCGTTACCCCGCTGTCAATAGATAATGATCGTATAATAGGGATAAAGCTTCAAGTGTCAAGTAACAACTTTATTTACTTTTTCCAAGTGTATCTACCATGCACAAACCATCCAATAAATTCGTACAGAGATTATATCGATACCCTGTACGACTTATGGCAATCCTACTCAGAATTTGGTACAGTCATTTTTATGGGTGACTTTAACACTAATTTAGTGAATGAGAATATAAGCCGCGCTAGTAGCAGAGAGGGCATATTTCGCCGATTTATTCTAGAAAATAATAGTTTTTCTGTAATTGTCTTACCTGAACGGTCAGGAGTGGCATCGTCCTTTGTCTGTTATGACAATTCTTCTGAAAGCCTTATACATGTATAGATCACATCATCTTTCCAGTAGAAAAAGCAGACTGTGTATCAGATAGTATGATACTCGATGATGATTGTTTAAACGTCTCAAGGCATAGACCTATTGTTTGCTGTTTTGATATTCCTATTATTAATATTCTGGCTGCAGAGCCAAGTAATCGGCATATTAACTGGTCAAAAGTTAGTAATACGGAAAAAGCATGTTTTCGGCACAGTTTAGAACAGTCTAATGATCTATTAAGTGCCCTATACCAACCCTTACAAACAGTAGAAGATATCAATTTAATGCATGACAGATTAGTTAATGCTATCAATCAGGTCTCAAGTCTTTCCTTTAGACAGAGAAAGTTCAGAACCTTTCTAAAACCTTACTGGGATGATGAACTCAAAACATTTCATTCCACAATGAGGGTAAAAAGAGCAAATTGGAAAGCTGCTGGCAATCCCAGAAATCCTCATCCTATATATATTGAGTATAAACATGCAAAATGCAATTTCAGACGTCTCCATAGACATAAAGTCTCTGATTATATGCAAAAGCAGGATGACATTATTGACAGCGCTGCCGAAATAGACAGAAATTTATTTTGGACACTTTAACGACGTCGCCACAATGCGAATAGTCCTTGCGCAGGCGCAGAAATAAAATTTGATAATATTGTTTACCGAGATGCCGCGGTTATCAATGATCAATGGCAACGTTATTTCACTGAACTGTATAAGGCGTCCGAAAATTCGAGATATGATAGTGGCTGGAAACAATATGTTGATATGTCTGTCAATAACTTTCAGAATCGGAGCATATGTGACGACATGCCGCCCGTTACCGCTTCCGAAGTTGTTGAAATACTGAAAACCTGTAAACTAGGTAAAATGTGCGGTGAAGACAATGTCTATTATGAACATTTAAAGAATGGTGGACAAGTATTGTTTAAAACATTAGCAAGATTATTCTCTGCAATTTTCACCTTCAATTACGTACCACCAAATATGAATAGAGGTATAATTATTACTGTTCACAAAGGTGGCAGAAACGTAAAGATGAACCCGCTAACTACCGGGCCATAACTCTTACCTCTTCTATACTGAAAGTGTTTGAAGGGATTATGCTGAGTCGTTCACAACACGTCATCTTAGATAAGCTTAATATACAACAAGGCGGCTTTCAGTCACAATTAGGGTGCATGATGACGTCTTTTTCCTTAAAGGAATGCATTCTGTTTGCCGAAGAAAACCATAGTAAGGCATATGTTTGCTTTCTAGATGCTAAACAGGCGTTCGATCGTGTTTGGCATAACGGACTATTCGTTAAGCTCATTAAAATCGGTATAAGTGATCAGTTAATTAAAACATACATTAATATGTATAGATCAATGGAAAGCTGAGTAAGGAATGGGTCGGTCTTATCTAACATTATAAAACTACAACAGGGTACCAGACAGGGCGGTAAAAGTTCCCCTATATTGTACCTTCTCTTCATAAATGGACTGATACAAGAGCTAGAGCAATCAAATCTTGGATTTTGCATCTTTGACAGATCATTTAGTAGTCCTGCGGTCGCTGATGATATTGTCTTAGTCAGTCTATCAAAACACGGACTTGATCACATGTTACAAATATGTAATAATTACTCATGTAAATGGCGTTTTGAATACAACGCCTCTAAATGTGCTGTCATAGTGTTTAATGAGAGTAAAAATGACTACTCGAAACAAAATAGAAAATGGCAAATGGGTAATAATTTAATTATGGAGGGTATAAACTACACCCATCTCGGTATTATGCTGAACAAATACTTTAATATCAATGACAACGTACAACAAGCGTGCAATAAGTTCCGAAGCACAATACTAAGTATATGTAATACTGGCCAGTTTAATGTCCATACTCTATTATCCTTGTATAAGTCTATTGTTCTGCCAACATGTCTGTATGGGTGTGAGCTCTGGGATACAGTATCTGCTACAAACAGTGCACAGCTTCAAAGAGCACAAATGTTCTGTCTGAAAGTCATTCAGAAATTGCCATTGACTGCCAACAACTCGATCAATTGTACGATCAAACATTTGGGAAAAGGAGCTTGCACAACGTAAGGCAAATAAACCACAAAAGCTAACACTTACATACTTTAATAGACTGTTTTATGCAGACCGCCCCTGTATGTTTTGGGAAATGTTAAGGGAAAACTATATGAGCCGAAATACATGTTATGCAGCAGTTTACATCCTATGTAAGTTATTCTCTGGAAAATATCCGCTAAAATGTGGCGAGTGTGAAAGGCTTGTAGATGACATAGTGCTGCATAGGATATGTTTCTGCTCAGCAAATGATAACATTAGAAAAATACTGTGGACAAATATTATAGAGTCATCTGGCATGAATGGATTCCTACATCTCATGAAAAAAGATGCATTTACCCAGATCTTAGACTGCATCGCTGGACTCGATGTACATAATGCGAGGGATAGTAGCTCATCATTGTGTACCTTGATACCAGATCGGAGTGTAATCGCCATTATTCATAATATGTTGTCAATACTAACCCGTCCCAATGTGCAATATCATTCTGGCACCAATGTAGACAGTTTTCAGCTGTATGTATCTAGTGAACATGGGAAAGGGTGCACTGCCACGTGACTGACAGGAAAACAACTCGTTTGTTATTAAATCCTATATATGTAGAATGCTAAATTGATGACTGTATTCACAATTGTAATTCAGTCGTTCATTTACTCATTCGCCCACTCGTTTGTTTGGGTGTGCTTGTGAGCGGTCGTTCATTCTGAGACTCGTTATTATTACAGTGAATGGTTGATTCATTGGTTAGCTGATTGAGTGTTAGATTTGTCGACTGACTCGACATCCATACAAACTTTCATTCGTGCATTCATTCATTCGTTCATTCACTCATTTATTCACTCGTTCATTAATATTCTTCTATTCATTCATACATTCACTGACTCACTCACTCGATTTTTTATTCACTCACTCACCTGATTACTCCATTCATTGTTTCATCTATCCATTCAATCATGCATTCGTTTGCTCATTCATCTATTTACAAATTTACTCACTCATTCCGTATCCATCCTGCTTTGTATCAACCACACCAATTCAATCATGCCCTGTGTGTGACCTTACTTACTTCGTATGATCTATCAATGGGTAATACACTGGATTTATCATTTGCATGCCTTGTTTTTCGTTTCGACAAGAATGCTAACTACACCCACCTTTCAAACATTTTACAACTTGCGCTGGCCTCCAACAAACCACACACATATTAGTTATCCATCAGTGTTCCCATTGTATTTTCATGCTTATATGTTCAATCTCTTTTGCTTTTTTCTTCTTGATGTGCAAATTTGTTCACTTTTTCATATTTTCATGTTTATATGTTCGATCTCTTTTTCTTGCTTAATTTTTCATATTTTCATACTTATATGTTCGATCTCTTTTTCTTTTTTTCTCCTTGATGTGCTCATTTTCTCATATTTTCATGTTTCATGTAATGCTCTTCATCTTTGGAGGAAATAAAGAATATATATATAAAGATAAGTCATAATTTCTGGTTTGTTCAAAGTTTAGTTGTGAATAGTTGACGAACAGTGAAGACCAGGATCAGACTGGCTGGATGCGCAGTTTGATATTTAAAACACTATGCATAAATGCGCTATTATTGTATATCCTTGAAGTTATAGATACAAGATACAAGATACGAGATACAAGATACAAGATACAAGATACAAATATACGTAAAACAATACAATAACTAGAATGTACACAACATGAACAGATAATAAACATGTAAAAATGTATTTAAATGTATGAACACTATAAAACATTTATTACTTTAACCCTTTCCCTCATATAGACGCTTTCTGACGCCTCTGCAGCAGACGGCTTTTTGAAAACATAGTGACAAAAGAAGAAATTGCACAAAACGTGCAATTTCTCCTTTTGCCACAATGTTTTCCCTTTTTTGTCATAGGTTATCCATTCAATTATGGAGATTTTCTATGTTTTGTTCAAAGTCGTCTGCTGCTGAAATGTCGTATGAGGGAAAGGGTTAAATGTTCACACATGAATAAATTTAAAAAAAATAACCATAGTTAACTCAATTAAAAAGAAAGAAAACAAATTTGATAAAATTTGATAATCCGTGAACAATTCTATATTAACATAAACAAGGGGATTTTTGAACTAATGCGTACGAACACAAATAAGTCACAATTCGTATTGATAAGTTATATACCCTAACCTATCGTAATCAAATCAACTATCAATTATGGTGATTAAAATAGTTCTCTCTTTTTTATTTTATTTTTTGCTAAGCTGATTTTGTCTGCCCTTGTATAATAAACTATGAGCGTTCAGTCCAATCCATTGCTCCCTTCTATATATCTTGATGACTCCTATTATGTAAACTATATCAGAAATTAATATGTTTAAAGTAAATAAAAAAAAATAAAGTATGGGCGTAACCGTGGGGACAAAGTAGTTCATCGAAATGTTTTCTTATTCTAGGAAATGTATTCTAAATCAAAGTAAAGTACATCCGTCTTTCATTCACCTGTTTATGTAATTATATATGGGTGACACAATAAATACAACACATGATTCATGAGCCGTTCCACGAGAAAACTAACATTATCGACTCTGAATACTGAATCAACCCAGATAAGTATGCGCAGTCCGCGCAGTTCGTGCAGGCTAATCCGGGCCGACACATTCCGTCTCAGGGTATAGAGTAATGATTCCTGAAACAGAAAATCCACAGGAGGCGAACATTGTATGTTCGGATGTCCGGGTTAGCCTGCGCGAAACTCTCTATAAAAGAATAAATAAAAGAACAATTATTAAATAGAATTAAAACCATTATGACAAAAGGGTAAATTGAGCAATTTACATTTTTGCTACATTTTTTTCAAAAGTCTCCTATTGCAGTGTCAATAAAAAGCGTATATATGAGTGAAATGGTTACGCCAGTACGTTCAGTACATGATTTAGGGTATGCATAATATGGGACACGAAATAACGTTTTCGAGGAAGTACCTTTGCAGTTAACCCTTGCCCTCATATAGACGCTTTCTGACACCTCTGCAGCATACTGCTTTTTGAAAACATAGTGACAAAGGGAGAAATTACTCAAAATGAGCAAATTCTTCTTTTGCCACAATGTTTTCCACTTTTAGTCATAGGTTATCCATTCAATTAAAGAGACTTTCTATTTCTTGACAAAATATGTTCAAAGTCGTCTGATGCAGAATTGTCGTATGAGGGAAAGGGTTAATTTATGATACTGTAGTTGAATTTACGACCATCAATACAATCAATGTTAGTCTCTGCTGAATGCGTTGCTTACAATCGAATGAAGGAAATGTAAACAGATAGCTCTCATTTCATATATGATTGATTGCTTGGCGCTTTCAACAATATTTTAGTTTTTTAGTTATATCACGACTTTTCCTGGGTAAGTTATCAGTACTACTGGTCCATTTATTCTGACATCAGATATAAAGTCGTAATGCTAACTAACTCCGCAACCCTGAGCGACGAGGAGGGCAGTCATTACTACCATTGTTTATAAAGTATTTGGTATGACCCGACCTCGGATCGAACCCGCCACCTCCCGCAACCGATGCGCAGTTCGTATATGACTGCATGGATTCGGCAACACTATCCGCATATACATACATTCGGATATCGGACTTCGTTTTTGAAAATGTGTTTGTTTTATTGTTGTATTGGGTTTTTATGCCGTTTTAGTCCAAACAAATATATATATATAGCTTTCTGAAGCCATACGTTCCTAAATTTCATACACGTGAAAGTAGTGCTCAATACTTGCTCTTACTTTTCAAATGTATCACGATTTTTGAAATGATGATATATTTATATCGTCTTTGTTTTCTTATGTGGTTCTTTTATTCAAAGAGAATTTGGAAATGAAATGTAATTGTGTTTTTAAAATAAAATAGAGTAATAGCAAAGGTCAAAATAAGTAATTTAACCATAAGGATCTACTTCTGACCAAATCACACCGATATAATCCTACGCCTAAATATAGTACCACATTTATAAACTTGCATAATGTAAATCAAACCTGATGAAAGTATAATTTCAATTAAATCATGAAAGAATAAATATATAAAGTACAATGTTTATCCGAAAAGGCTAATTTTATGTTCCTTTGAAGAAATAGTATAACGGGTAGGAATATATACACATTGGCTTTTCAAATGTAGGTCAATATGCGCGTCATATTTGTTTTATATTTTCTGTGTGTCTTGTCAGCCACATAAATATAGTATAACGAATTAAAAAACAAATATTTGCGTCGTGAACGTCAAATTCTATTTATAAATACAACGGTATGGGTTATTCTCCGTGGTTGACAGACTTTTCGACCCTCCGACTTTTCGACCCCGGATTTCTAAGACTTTTCGACCCCTTTGTTTCAATTTCTAGTTTCCGACCCCTCGTTCAATTGTCAGTTTATACTATACCAATGTACTTTGTTGTATATTCACTATACTGTTTACAGAAAATATATTGATTATCAGTACACTATTTTTGATAATTACGTTTTCATATCTTGTAAATTCGCTTTATAGTTTAATAAAAATATTTATATTGAATCTTCGACTTTTCGACCCTCCGACTTTTCGACCCCTGATTTCTAAGACTTTTCGACCCCTCTGTTTCGATTCCTAGTTTCCGACCCCTCGTTCAATTGTCAGTTTATACTATAACAATGTACTTTGTTGTATATTCACTATACTGTTTACAGAAAATATATTGCTTATCAGTACACTATTTTTGATAGTTACGTTTTCATATCTTGTAAATTTGCTTTATTGTTCAATAAACATATTTATATTGAATCTTCGATACGTCAATGAAGGAAGCTTTAAATATTTCACCCTATTACAACAACCCATATTTATGATTCACTAGTGTTGTAGGTCAAGGGCATGTCGTCTTTACAAAACTGCTCGTGTACGTAAACCTCGATAACCTTTGCTGCCTTGTGTTCCATAGTAAACACAACATAAACAGTTTAAGCTATGCCTATCAAACGGAACGAAACCTACCTGTTTTATGAATGGAAAACAGGTAGAACATGTTTGTTTAAACGACTAAGGAACAGTATATCGACAAAACCTATATAGGTTTCGCAAAACAGGTTTTGAGTTTTATGACTATGGAACACAGGGCTGGTATCGATAAGAACGACAAGCATATTATATAGCGCTATATAGCTTATCGCACTCGTTTCTCTTCTACGCATAAGTAGTCCCAGGTTATTGTGTCAATATTAAATCAAAACATGGCAGAAAGAACATTCGTGGCTACGCTTTGACGAATCGCTACACACCATGTAGAAGTTTTGGAGACGATAAAACTTCGTCTTTTGTCACTCGCTGTACAACTTTTCGTGTTAAAACAGTCAACAGTCATGCAAATAATATATCACATGTGTCTGAAATAAAAACCGAAAATTGTCGTCGGCTATTGGCAAAACTGACAATTCATGTCAGTCTGCTCTGTGAACAGCTCTGTGACTTTTCTCAACACAAATAAACTTTAGTTTTGTGTTATTTGAGTTATTATTTCTTATTTGAAGATAGTTATCATAAAATATTCGGACAAGTTGTATTTGAGCCTGGGTAAGTTAATGTTCAAAGTACTTGTCCTACTGGGCAAGTAGGTTCAACAGTTAATGTAGAGGCCTGAGGCCTTTACTTAATAATATATATATTCATTAAATTTATTAAATATTTTGAAAGAAATGTCGGCTTTTATAATTATAACTAAACAATGCATTTCAAATCGCAACTTCAGCAGTTTTCATTGTAATCATGTCTGAAATACAATCTTAAATTATGTTGCATATCTAAATGACGGTCCACTGTACAAAACAAGACACCAAGCAAATTAATTAATAATGTATCAGATTAACCAACAAGCAATCAATTGCCGATTAGCAGTTAAGCATGACTGATCATTTTACCAAGCTAAGTTAAAGACAGGTGTATGCTAAATCATAAACACCTATATACGCCGATAATTGAACCAAGGGTCGAAAAGTCGGAGGGTCGAAAAATCTCCTTTTGTCCGGTTTCTGTCGTCCGTCAACATCTTCTCCTCATTAACGAGTGGGTCAATTAGGATGAAACTTCACAGAAAGCATCCTCTCATTGACCTCACCAGAATTCCTTCAAATGTTTGTGATTCATGCAGAAATTATTTTAAAGAAGTGTTCCTTGGATAACCGTCTATCAGATTCCTTCAAGCTATGTTGATTGGTCGAAAAACATGGCCGTCAGGGGGCGGCGGCGCTATTTTGCCTTATATGGCTATAGTGAAAACTTATAAAATCTCTTCCTCTGAAAGTGTATGGTCGATTTTCAAATAATTTGTAGAAATGTACCTTGGGTGAACCTCTATCAAATTCCTTCAAGCCAAGTTGATTGGTAGAAAAACAAGGTCGCCAGGGGGCGGAGCATTTTGCCTTATATGGCTATAGTGTAAACTCAAAAAATCTTCTCCTCCGATTTTCAAATATTTTTTTAGAAATGTTCCTAGGGTGACACTCTATCAGATTCCTTCAAGCCAAGTTGATTGGTCTTAAAACATGGCCGCCAAGGGGCGGGGCTTTTTTGCCTGTAGAAATGTTCCTTGGGAGACCCTCTATCAAATTTCTTCAAGCCATGTTGATTGGTAGATCAATAGGTCGAAAAACATGGCCGCTAGGGGGCGGGGCTATTTGGCCTTATATGGCTATAGTGAGAACTTGAAAAATCTTCTCCTCCGAATGTGTTTGGCCAATTTTCATTATTCTTTGTAGAAATGTTCCTTGGGAGACCCTCTATCAGATTCCATCAATCCATGTTGATTGGTCGAAAAAACATGGCCGACAGAGACTTTTTGGTCTTTTATTGTTATAGTGAGAACTTAAAAAATATTCTCCACCGAAAGTGTCAGGCCGATTTTCAAATAATTGTGTAGAAATGTTTCTTCGGAGACCCTCTATCAGATTTCTTCAAGCAATGTTGACATGGCCCCCACAGGGCACTCTGGAGGCTGCATTTGGAATCTTTGTGAGAATAATTGTCTTGATGTGTTTTACATTGCTTAATTCAGGTGAGCGATCTAGGGCCATCATGGCCCTCTTTTTAAGCAGGAAGCTTTTGAGTAAGATTTTATAAAACCCTTGGTCAATTGTGATTTTGTTTTGTAACAAAAATTGGTAAATACCTAGATGACTGAGTCGGGGCCATAATGGTTATCCATTTGTTTTACATGTCTTTTGAAACTTGGGAGTTAAATATAATATTCACATGTATGTCTCATGATTTATTTTTATAGACAACTACAATGGCATTTAATTTTAACGGATGCGTCATTTATTCTTTTATTCGAAGTTGTACTATTTATAAACAATGTATAGTTTATAAATCACACATCTATGCAAAGGCAAATGTTTGAACAGTTTTATGTACCCAAACAAATAAGGTGCCTTCAGCGCTTTGATTATAACATTCTTTCAGTTACATCGCGGCGACAGTTCACTCATTCATGATACTCACTCCACTCGTACCGCGACTGGGGGTTTAAATGAGTATTCGACGTATTGATTGATAGGGTTTAAACTCCACCATGAAAGTCATACCGCGACTGGGGGTTAAAATTAGTATTCTACTTATTGATTGATAGGGTTTAAACTCCATCATGACCGTCGTAACGCGACTGGGGGTTACAATGAGTATTCTACAAATTGATTGATAGGGTTTAATCTCCACCATGACTGTCGTACCGCGACTGGGGGTTAAAAATGAGTATTCTCCTTATTGATTGGTAGGGTTTAAACTCCACCATGAGCTTCGTACCGCGACTGGGGTTTAAAATGAGTATTGCATTTATTGATTGATAGGGCTATAACTCCACCATGACCTTCGTACCGCGACTGGGAGTTGAAAATAAGTATTCTACTTATTGATTGATAGTGGTTTAACTCCACCATGACCTTCGTACCACGACTGGGGGTTAAAATGATTATTCAACTTATTGATCGATAGGGTTTAAACTTCACCATGACCTTCGTACCGCGACTGGTGGTTAAAATGAGTATTCTTCTTATTGATTGACAGGGCTATAACTCCACCATGACCTTCGTACCGCGACTGGGGGTTAAAATTAGTATTCTACTAGTTGATTTAACTCCACCATGACCTTCGTACCGCGACTGGGAGTTGAAAACAAGTATTCTACTTATTGATTGATAGGGGTTTAACTCCACCATGACCTTCGTACCTCGACTGGGGGTTAAAATGAGTATTCTACTAATTGATTGATAGGGTTTTAACTCCACCATAACTCGTCTTTAACCTATATTTAGTTATTTCACAGCGACCAGTCTACCTACCCATATTTAACTCCACACTGCAATCCTTCCAAGCATCTGGCCGCGTTTCCACGACTGTTAGTCAATTGGTGGTAGACGAAAGACGCTTGTCTCGTTGACTTTTATCAATCGTCGGAAAGAGCTTTGGTTTGTGTACACAACCCCTGGATGAACAGACCGCGTAGCTATAGAATGGCTTCCAGGCTCAGCTCGAACATTCGAATATATTCGAATAAGAAAAGCTAGTTTAAGTATAACCGAATAACATGTTTGTGTTTCGTTCAAATCCATATTATCTATATAGCTTACACCAATAAAAACTCTTGTTGTTTGCAAGTGAGCTTTTGATATAAACTGATTGTATTTACTTCGAACAAGTGAGCTTTTGATATAAACTTATTGTATTTACTTCGAGCAAATGAGCTTTTGATATAAAGTTTAAACTAATTGTATTTACTTCGAACAAGTGAGCTTTTGATATAAACTTATTGTATTTACTTCGAGCAAGTTAGCTTTTGATATAAACTTATTGTATTTACTTCGAGCAAGTGAGCTTTTGATATAAACTTATTGTATTTACTCGAGCAAGTGAGCTTTTGATATAAACTTATTGTATTTACCTCGAGCAAGTGAGCTTTTGATATAAACGTATTGTATTTACTCGAGCAAGTGAGCTTTTGATATAAACTTATTGTATTTACTTCGAGCAAGTGAGCTTTTGATATAAACTTATTGTATTTACTCGAGCAAGGGAGCTTTTGATATAAACTTATTGTATTTACTTCGAGCAAGTGAGTTTTTGATATAAACTGATTGTATTTACTTCGAGCAAGTGAGCTTTTGATATAAACTTATTGTATTTACTCGATCAAGTGAGCTTTTGATATAAACTTATTGTATTTACTCGAGCAAGTGAGCTTTTGATATAAACTTATTGTATTTACTTCGAGCAAGTGAGCGTTTGATAATAAACTTATTGTATTTACTCGAGCAAGTGAGCTTTTGATATAAACTGATTGTATTTACTCGAGCAAGTGAGCTTTTGATATAAACTGATTGTATTTACTCGAGCAAGTGAGCTTTTGATTTAAAATGATTGTATTTACTTCGATCAAGTTAGCTTTTGATATAAACTGATTATATTTACTTCGAGCAAGTGAACTTTTGATATAAACTGATTGTATTTACTTCGAGCAAGTGAGCTTTTGATATAAACTTATTGTATTTACTTCGAGCAAGTGAGCTTTTGATATAAACTGATTGTATTTACTCGAGCAAGTGATCTTTTGATATAAACTTATTGTATTTACTCGAGCAAGTGAGCTTTTGATATAAACTGATTGTATTTACTCGAGCAAGTGAGCTTTTGATATAAACTGATTGTATTTACTCGAGCAAGTGAGCTTTTGATATAAACTGATTGTATTTACTCGAGCAAGTGAGCTTATGATATAAACTGATTGTATTTACTCGAGCAAGTGAGCTTTTGATATAAACTGATTGTATTTACTTCGAGCAAGTGAGCTTTTGATATAAACTGATTGTATTTACTTTGAGCAAGTGAGCTTTTGATATAAACTGATTGTATTTACTTCGAGCAAGTGAGCTTTCGATATAAACTGATTGTATTTACTTCGAGCAAGTGAGCTTTTGATATAAAGTGATTGTATTTACTTCGAGCAAGTGAGCTTTTGATATAAACTGATTGTATTTACTTTGAGCAAGTGAGCTTTTGATATAAACTGATTGTATTTACTTCGAGCAAGTGAGCTTTTGATATAAACTTTTTGTATTTACTTCGAGCAAGTGAGCTTTTGATATAAACTGATTGTATTTACTTCGAGCAAGTAAGCTTTTGATATAAACTGATTGTATTTACTTCGAGCAAGTGATTACAACTAAAATTGTAAATGTAATAGGAATGAAAGAAATCGCTGACATAGTTGTTGATTTGTTTTATTTGAGATTTTTGCCGTTTTCGAAATTATTTCAGTTATATCACGGCGACAGTTTTAATTGTGCATGATACCTGGGTAAACAATCCAGCACCAGACTAGGAAATGTGTCTTGCTCTCGGATCGAACCCGGGGCGCCCTGACATAGTTGTAATTGACCACGTCTTCAAATAGGGCGAGTTATGACAGTGTAAAAGCAATATGAATATACAATTAAGTTAACTCTAAGGTTCTTAATCGTTTCAAAAGAGCCGATCGAGGGCTTGGTGTGAAACGGTTGTAACTAAAAACCTATTTTGAAAACCCTGGTTTAGGGGCAATTTTGACCACCTAGATTTCCATTGTTTACCAAGTAAAATGATTTAACGCCTTTAAAGACTTGATGGCGAGGTGATTAACCTTGGTAAAAAAAATACCAATTTTAGTTACAACCGTTTCACGCCAAGCCATCGAGATGGATGCATTTTGGCCCATCTGCAGAAGAAGAGTGCCAAAGGAAGAATGGGCAATGTGTCGATTGTCACAATGTTTTCAATTCTATGCAATAATTCTATGTGTTCAATAGTTTGCCTGTAGATATTTACGAAGTCGTATGCTGCAGCTTTATTTCATTTGGCAAAGGGTAATACTTGCTATAAAACTTGTCGTCTTTTATATTGAAATATACCCAATAATGACACCTCTTGATGCCTCTGCAGCAGACGACTTTTGAAAACAAAAGGAGATATTGCTCATCATTTCAATAGTTCTATTTTTATTTATAGAGTTTACACGTATAAAATAATCTAACAGATAACCTCATTATTGCTTTATATATTTCAACACTCATCTTTATCTAAACTAACCCACATTGTTATCTCGAGGAATTTTATGATGATATATATATTTTTCTTTATAGAGATTAAATTATTTCTTTTGTTTGTAAGCAAAAACTGGTTTATATATATATTCTGTTACGTATATATGTCATTTTGTTTCACCATTTGTAATGCTAAATTACAACTCACGTGTTTGTACAAACTAGGAGAAATAAAGACATTACAATTAAAATTGAAATATTTCATGCGCGTTTAACGATAAAGCTATATTTTTGCATTATGTGTGGTGAATAATCATATCAGCGAGCCAGGTCCCGTTAGCGACGAGGGCTGTCAATCTAGGGGTTGTGAGTTCGAACCCCAGCTCGGTCAACTTTCTTTCCGACGTTTGACAAAAGTCAATGCGACAAGCTTCAATCGTCCTCTACCAACAAGGAAAAGTAGCCAGACTGTTTGTGTTGAGTACCGGAGTTAGAAAATTCAGGAAACACATTGTCTGCGTTCATAATACTGAAAATGTGTTGAAAACGTCGTTAAACTACAAATAAGCCGTTTCACGAGAAAACCAACATTATGGACTTTGCGTGATGTATCGATCCAGATTAGCCTGCGCAGGCTAATCCGGACCGACACATTCCGTCTCAGGGGGATAGATGTAAAGAGCAATGGTTCCTGAAACAGAAAATCCACAGGAGGCGAAAAGTGTCTGTCGGGATTAGCCTTCGCGGCATGCTTAAGTTGGCAATGATGGCCAATACAACTGTTCCGTCATATCAGAATCTACACAAGTTGAAAGATAATGTTAACAAGGTAATGTAAGTAATGTATATACAGTGTATATCGTGATCAAACCGTGTGGATGTACATGATGATCTGGATCTAGACTGTTCACAAAAGCCAACGTGTAATGGACGGACTCATGACTACGGAGATGCAACTCGAACCACGCCACGCAGCTCGCCCCTGAAGGAATTGATCAAGCCTCTGAAGGAATTCTTCAAGCCTCTGAAGGAATTGATCCCTTTTCAAGTTTCAAATGTATTGGCGATCAGCAATAGTTTCGCCTTTTGCCATTTACAAAACAATTATATGGCAAAGACAGACATAATACAGTAATACATAAAATGACAAACAAATACAAACTATTCAACGTTAATATACATTTAAGAAACAGCAATATCATCAAGGATAGTTTTTCTAATGAGTTTCTCTTTGCCTAATTTCTAAGGGGAAATTAAGAAGCCACCATTGTTACCGTGTATGATCCCGCTACCCAGACCCACATCCCAATAAATACAAAAACAAAATCATGAATACATGTCCCCTCTACATAATTGTTTGTTATTTCGAGAGAGGAGGTGGGGTGTAAGACCAATTATTGGACGATCCGATTCAGGTTTATTTTAAACGTCCGTTATGGGTCGTGACACGCGATACACCCATCAACCCCATGCAGATGTCGAGAGCTTGGCGTGAATCGTTATAACTCAAAAACCGATTTTAAAAAACCCTGGTTTAGGGTCAATTTTGACCCCTTTGTAAACAATGCAAATTTAGGTGCCATTGCTCAATACGACCAATGGCACCTAAATCTCCTTTGATTACCAAAAAAAATGATTTAACGCTTATAAATACTTTATGGCGAGGTGATTAACCTTGGTAAAAAAAATACCAATTTTAGTTACAAACTTTTCACGCTAAGCCCTCGATATGATATGATCTTTCAAATATTGAACTTTGTCAACTTCTGAAACATGATAATGGGATATGATTTGCAAAATGTTGAACTTGTTTAACTTCTGAAATATGAGAACGTTTACCAATAGTTAAACAACAATGCTGCTTCCTTTCCCCTCCTTAAAAAAAACATGACACAAATAAGATTTAAAAAAAAATACACTACCGGCTCTGTTGTCTCATATGGTTCTGTTGCTCGTTTTCTGGGTGTGAGGTAACTCCAAATAAACGCGCAATAATAACGTTCCATGTGTTACGTGTACCGGAGGTAAGCCATCGCGGGTCACCCATCCAGGCACTAACCGCGATGAACATTGCTTAACTTTAAGAAAAGGTCAACCACTCTATCAACGTCGCTATAACAGCCGGCTTCCACAGCAAGGCTGTAGAAGTGATATGTATACCTTTACCCCGTTCCCGTTACAGTTCCAAGGCAAATTTATTTCACATCAATTGCAAAACGAGCTTTGAACTTATATTAATCACGCTCGAATTCTGCTTCCTGGAGACTTGTCCAGTGTTCGAGCCTGCTTTGTGTGGACAAATCGCAAAGGCATAGCCCGCTCGTCACGTGATTCGAACCCGGGACCAGATTTATAAGAACGTTAGTGAAATAATCTATCAACAATGTATCATTTCTATATTATTCTCATCTTATTCATTTGATTGATTCTGCGTAAAATATTTGAATTTTGGTTAAAAGCTGTAACTTTATTTGGTAACAAACTTCTAACCAGACTTCTCTGGTAATTATTTCCCACAAACAGCTCTTCAGCGGACGATCGTTGAAAATAGGTAGACACAAATCGAGGGCTTGGTGTGAAACGGTTGTATCTAAAAACCTATTTTGAAAACCCTGGTTTTAGGGGGCAATTTTGACCCCTTTGTAAACAATGCAAATTTAGGTGCCATTGCTCAGAACGAGCAATGGCACCTAAATTTCCATTGTTTACCAAGAAAAATGATTTAAAGCTTATAAAGACTTTATGGCGAGGTGATTAACCTTGGTAAAAAAATAATGATTTTAGTTACAACCGTTTCACACCAAGCCCTCGATATAATAGGAAAATCTCTATGAAAGACGGTGTTGTTATTCAAAAGAGTTGAAAACATTGTGACAATAAGGATACTACATTTCTCCTTTGATCACGTTGTTTTCATATGTGTCCTGCTGCGGATGCGTTGGAATATATCTGCAAGTGGGAAAGAGGAAAGTAATCCCAATACACCCCCTGGTATTAGTACGAGGTTAAATTGATCTGAATCAATTGTCTGTAATGCAATACGACACAAACCACATGAATTTCTGCAGAACAAGGCGACCATTGTAGATATACTGTCAAGTTTTTCTATAAAGAGAGCTACTTTATGCAAATATGATAGTAACAAATATTTAAATTAAGGAAACTAATAGTCTTCATTTCTCTATCAATAAAGGAAGCCATAAAACAGTGGGACCTACATATAAGGGCAGATCACGCAACTTGTAAACTACGAAAGGATTTCTTTGTTTGTTTGGTGTTTTAATCTGCCTACATCAAATTCACATCACGGCGTATCCTGGTTAATGTATCAGTACTACTAGTCCATTTGAGCCGTCCCGCGAGAAAACCAACGTTGTGGCCTCTGCGTAATGTAGCGGCACAAATCAGCCTGCGCCGTCCGCGCAGACTGATCCGGTCCGACACATTCCGTCTCAGGGGGATAGAGGTATAGAGTAATGATTCCTGTAACAGAAAATCCACAGGAGGATAAACATGTCTATCCGGGTAAGCCCTCGCGGCATGCTTAGTCTGATCCGGGTCGATACTTTACGCAGAGTCCACAATGTTGGTTTTCTCGCGGGACGGCTCATTTATCCTGACACCAGCGTAATACTAACCCCACAACCCAGAGCGCAAATGAGGGAAAGACATTGTCAAAGTCTTTCTAGGAAAGGAAGCGTTTGTAAAATAATCCTGATAGTCGACTTTGTGTCATAACCGTTCTTAGAAGGCGTCATAATTGATTGATTGATTGTTGAATTATCGCCACTTTCAACACTATATCAGATAAAAACAAGAAGAATTTTGATGCAAAGCATCAAAGACGCCGTGCATAATTTTGAAGCATGACTTAAAGAAAGCAGATGCAGTTCAGTACATTTAAATAACCTATGCAAGCAGACAGGATGTAAATATTTCGAACAAGAAGGCCAAATGTCCCTTTATTTTAAACAAGAAGGCCAATATGTGCCTTTATTGCTCACCTGGCTACCATAGCCTATATAAAAAGGTTACCAAGAGCAAAAAGGGCCAATATTGAGGTAGGGATTAAACGTTTTATATGCTACGATCTATGTGATCAAAGACCTAATAACACATGTGTTATTAGGTCTTTGATGTGATATTCAGCATGTGAAGTTTAGTCGTGAAATGACAAGGTTAGTCCCGAAACCATTTGGTTTACGGTTTGCTTAACATTCACTGCAACTATAATGTGTCTTACACGCTGAAGTTTTAAATCATCTAACTAGATCCATTAGATAAAAAGAATCACCACAGGTGCTTAAATATTAACATATATTAAGGTGTATTGCCTCTAGTTATAAGTTAAGTGTGACACAAGCTTTGGAAGGAGAGGGGGAACTCTATTCTCCTTCCAGTGTAGCAGAAGTATGATAGCAGATAGCAAAAGCGGGAGTATATAAACAAAAAATACGAAGTAATTAAAAAAAAAAAGAAGAAGATATTTATGATCAAGATTGAGCATTATGAAAGTTCACATGTATAGTCAACATATAGCAAGAATTATTAAGTCTGTTTTGTTTGTTTGTAATGTCACTTTAATCGTTTTGAAAATGCCAGTAGAAAACTGAAAAATAAACAAAAGAAAATGGTCAAGTCAGTTCCCCAAGAGCAAAGAGCGAAAACTAGTTGGTACGAATCGTTCATCTCTCGAACGAAAAATGAAAAACCGGGTACGAATCCAATGAATTTTAGAATCGGATAAAATCGTGAAAGCGAAGTATTCATAACGGAAGGAAGCAGATACAACTTAATTACTTTATGGGAACCGATGACACCGTGTCATATATTAAATAAGAATGAACAAAATCGCCCATCGATGACATGCTGCAAATAATAGGACGGGGTCACGTTACGGCAATGCCTATTGTATAGTTGAGTTAACGTTTTTTTTTACAGTTTCTATAATTATACTGTAATATGTAGTAATTAAAATGAATCATCATTGATTTTTTAAAGATTACTCATTTATTTAAATCTCAATATTGTAAATAGGCAAAAACATCGCCAGAAACGTTTTTCTGAGCTTTGATGAATCTGGTCGTAAACCAAACTATAAAAAAAGCGTAGCCTAGGAAGTTACGGGAAAGTTATTAAATACCCATTACATGTGTCTAAAATGTTGTAATAACGGTAGAACACATGCGCATTTTGTATCCTGCTGTTTCTTAAATCATTTTATACAATTTATTTATTCATAAAGGTTGTTTATTTCAAACATATAACAGAGTTTTTCTTAACAATACTAATGTTGGTTGCTCCCTTTTCGATTACTTCACCCCATGGTACAAAATTAAAACCTATTCGATACTGACGCCGCGCTTCCACGCGGCGTCAATAAATATCACTACGTTTCCAGTACTACTGGTCCATTTACCCTGACACTAGCCAGTCAGTCAATCGTGAAGCTAACTCACACTCCTGAGCACCATTTTTAAAGACTTGTTATGACCCGGTTTAAAAAAAACGCATAATAAACTTTTGCGAATGGTGGCGAACAGTTATTATAATACGTTAAGTGAAACTTGTTTCGTATCAGCCGGCTAGGTTTCTTCTTGGAACCGAACAGCTGCATGCATACATACTTGGGCTTTATTTATGAACAACGCCCGATGTCTAATTTTAGTTCACGTGTACGTGCATTATCGGGTATTGTAAATATAAACAGCTTAATTCTCTGTTCGCGACTTTAACACTTTCCCAGATACAATAATTCTGCAGTAGGCCAGTTTTAAAACATCTAGGCTAAAATAATTAAACACTTTCTCCTTAACCCTTTTCCTCATATAGACGCTTTCTGACGCCTCTGCAGCAGACGGCTTTTTGAAAACATAGTGACAAAAGAAGAAATTGCACAAAACGTGCAATTTCTCCTTTTGCCACAATGTTTTCCACTTTTTGTCATAGGTTATCCATTCAATTATGGAGATTTTCTATGTTTTGACAAAATACGTTCAAAGTCGTCTGCCGCATAATTATCGTATGAGGGAAAGAAAGTGTTAACACTTTCCCAGATACAACAATTCTGCAGTAGGCCAGTTTTTTAACATCTAGGCTAAAATAATTGAACATAAGTATTCTACTTACTACTTACTACTTACTACTGCCAATTTTGAAAACAGGTTGACCTTGTTGGCACTATATCCCTCACCTGAGTGCTAAAATAATGAACACTTTATGGCAAAAACATTCTCCTTAAACAACATGGGCGAACACTATTGATACAATTCAGCCTGCACATCATTTGACTCTATTCTTGGTCTGCGGTGTTCATTACTCACTGACCCTTTTCCACGTACGACAGATCTGCATCATGGGCAACATTGAATACATCTAGACAACTTTCAGTTATATCACGACGTTTCCTGGGTAGGTTACTAGTACTACTCGTCCATTTATCGTAACACAAGCCAGTCAGTCCCACAATCCTGAGCGCCAAGAAGGACAGCCATTAATACACCACATGTATTAAGTCTTTGGTATGACACGACCGGAAATCAAACCCGCAAACTCCTGCACATGAGGCGGACGCTCTACAACTTCAACACCGATGCGATTTTCTGTATGTGGGAAAAGGCTTATTAAAACATTCTTTGTAAGTAGGAAAGGTTACTCCATACGTATAAACGAAGTGATCAATGATGGCGTCACAGAAAGTAAGCGATAGTAAGTTGTCATATGATGTGTCCTGTGTATTGGGCGTGTCTGTATGTATCTAAGTAAGTTGTCATACGATGTGTCCTGTGTATTGGGCCTATCTGTATGTATGTATCAAAGTAAGTTGTCATATAATGTGTCCTGTGTATTGGGCCTGTCTGTATGTATCTAAGTAAGTTGTCATATGATGTGCCCTGTGCATTGGGCCTGTCTGTATGTATATAAGTAAATTGTCATATAATGTGTCCTGTGTATTGGGTCTGTCTGTATGTATCGAAGTAAGTTGTCATATAATGTGTCCTGTGTATTGGGCCTGTCTGTATGTATCTAAGTAAGTTGTCATACGATGTGTCCTGTGTATTGGGCCTATCTGTATGTATGTATCAAAGTAAGTTGTCATATAATGTGTCCTGTGTATTGGGCCTGTCTGTATGTATCTAAGTAAGTTGTCATATAATGTGTCCTGTGTATTGGGCCTGTCTGTATGTATCTAAGTAAGTTGTCATATGATGTGTCCTGTGTATTGGGCATGCCTGTCTGTATGTATCTAAGTAAGTTGTCATATGATGTGTCCTGTGTATTGGGCCTGCCTGTCTGTATGTATCTAAGTAAGTTGTCATATAATGTGTCCTGTGTATTGGGCCTGTGTGTATGTATCGAAGTAAGTTGTCATATAATGTGTCCTGTGTATTGGGCCTGTCTGTATGTATCTAAGTAAGTTGTCATATGATGTGCCCTGTGCATTGGGAATGTCTGTATGTATATAAGTAAGTTGTCATATAATGTGTCCTGTGTATTGGGCCTGTCTGTCTGTATGTATCTAAGAAAGTTGTCATATAATGTGTCCTGTGTATTGGTCCTGTCTGTCTGTATGTATCTAAGTAAGTTGTCATATACTGTGTCCTGTGTATTGGGCCTGTCTGTATGTATCTAAGTAAGTTGTCATACGATGTGTCCTGTGTATTGGGCCTGTCTGTATGTATCTAAGAAAGTTGTCATATGATGTGCCCTGTGTATTGGGCCTGTTTGTATGTATCTAAGTAAGTTGTCATATAATGTGTCCTGTGTATTGGGCCTGTCTGTCTGTATGTATCTAAGTAAGTTGTCATATAATGTGTCCTGTGTATTGGGCCTGTCTGTCTGTATGTATCTAAGTAAGTTGTCATATAATGTGTCCTGTGTATTGGGCCTGTCTGTCTGTATGTTTCTAAGTAAGTTGTCATATAATGTGTCCTGTGTATTGGGCCTGTCTGTCTGTATGTATCTAAGTAAGTTGTCATATAATGTGTCCTGTGTATAGGGCCTGTCTGTATGTTTGTATCTAAGTAAGTTGTCATATAATGTGTCCTGTGTATTGGGCCTGTCTGTATGTATCTAAGTAAGTTGTCATATAATGTGTCCTGTGTATTGGGCCTGTCTGTCTGTCAGTATCTAAGTAAGTTGTCATATAATGTGTCCTGTGTATTGGGCCTGTCTATCTGTATGTATCTAAGTAAGTTGTCATATAATGTGTCCTGTGTATTGGGCCTGTCTGTCTGCATGTATCTAAGTAAGTTGTCATATAATGTGTCCTGTGTATTGGGCCTGTCTGTATGTTTGTATCTAAGTAAGTTGTCATATGATGTGTCCTGTGTATTGGGCCTGTCTGTCTGTATGTATCTAAGTAAGTTGTCATATAATGTGTCCTGTGTATTGTGCCTGTCTGTCTGTATGTATCTAAGTAAGTTGTCATATAATGTGTCCTGTGTATTGGGCCTGTCTGTCTGTATGTATCTAAGTAAGTTGTCATATGATGTGTCCTGTGTATTGGGCCTGTCTGTCTGTATGTATCTAAGTAAGTTGTCATATAATGTGTCCTGTGTATTGGGCCTGTCTGTCTGTATGTATCTAAGTAAGTTGTCATATAATGTGTCCTGTGTATTGGGCCTGTCTGTCTGTATGTATCTAAGTAAGTTGTCATATGATGTGTCCTGTGTATTGGGCATGTCTGTCTGTATGTATGTAAGTAAGTTGTCATATAATGTGTCATGTGTATTGGGCCTGTCTGTATGTTTGTATCTAAGTAAGTTGTCATATAATGTGTCATGTGTATTGGGCCTGTCTGTATGTATCGAAGTAAGTTGTCATATGATGTGTCTTGTGTATTGGGCCTGTCTGTCTGTATGTATCTAAGTAAGCTGTCATATAATGTGTCCTGTGTATTGGGCCTGTCTGTCTGTATGTGTCTAAGAAAGTTGTCATATAATGTGTCCTGTGTATTGGTCCTGTCTGTCTGTATGTATCTAAGTAAGTTGTCATATACTGTGTCCTGTGTATTGGGCCTGACTGTATGTATCTAAGTAAGTTGTCATATGATGTGTCCTGTGTATTGGGCCTGTCTGTATGTATCTAAGTAAGTTGTCATATGATGTGCCCTGTGTATTGGGCCTGTTTGTATGTATCTAAGAAAGTTGTCATATAATGTGTCCTGTGTATTGGGCCTGTCTGTATGTTTGTATCTAAGTAAGTTGTCATATGATGTGTCCTGTGTATTGGGCCTGTCTGTCTGTATGTATCTAAGTAAGTTGTCATATAATGTGTCCTGTGTATTGGGCCTGTCTGTCTGTATGTGTCTAAGAAAGTTGTCATATAATGTGTCCTGTTTATTGGTCCTGTCTGTCTGTATGTATCTAAGTAAGTTGTCATATACTGTGTCCTGTGTATTGGGCCTGTCTGTATGTATCTAAGTAAGTTGTCATATGATGTGTCCTGTGTATTGGGCCTGTCTGTATGTATCTAAGTAAGTTGTCATATGATGTGCCCTTTTTATTGGGCCTGTTTGTATGTATCTAAGAAAGTTGTCATATAATGTGTCCTGTGTATTGGGCCTGTCTGTATGTTTGTATCTAAGTAAGTTGTCATATGATGTGTCCTGTGTATTGGGCCTGTCTGTCTGTATGTATCTAAGTAAGTTGTCATATAATGTGTCCTGTGTATTGGGCCTGTCTGTCTGTCTGTATGTATCTAAGTAAGTTGTCATATGATGTGTCCTGTGTATTGGGCATGTCTGTCTGTATGTATCTAAGTAAGTTGTCATATGATGTGTCCTGTGTATTGGGCCTATCTGTATGTATGTATCTAAGTAAGTTGTCATATAATGTGTCATGTGTAGTGGGCCTGTCTGTATGTATCGAAGTAAGTTGTCATATGATGTGTCTTGTGTATTGGGCCTGTCTGTCTGTATGTATATAAGTAAGTTGTCATATAATGTGTCCTGTGTATTGGGCCTGTCTGTCTGTATGTGTCTAAGAAAGTTGTCATATAATGTGTCCTGTGTATTGGTCCTGTCTGTCTGTATGTATCTAAGTAAGTTGTCAGATACTGTGTCCTGTGTATTGGGCCTGTCTGTATGTATCTAAGTAAGTTGTCATATGATGTGTCCTGTGTATTGGGCCTGTCTGTATGTATCTAAGTAAGTTGTCATATGATGTGCCCTGTGTATTGGGCCTGTTTGTATGTATCTAAGAAAGTTGTCATATAATGTGTCCTGTGTATTGGGCCTGTCTGTCTGTATGTATCTAAGTAAGTTGTCATATAATGTGTCCTGTGTATTGGGCCTGTCTGTCTGTATGTATATAAGTAAGTTGTCATATAATGTGTCCTGTGTATTGGGCCTGTCTGTATGTTTGTATCTAAGTAAGTTGTCATATAATGTGTCCTGTGTATTGGGCCTGTCTGTATGTATCTAAGTAAGTTGTCATATAATGTGTCCTGTGTATTGGGCCTGTCTGTCTGTATGTATCTAAGTAAGTTGTCATATAATGTGTCCTGTGTATTGGGCCTGTCTGTCTGTATGTATGTAAGTAAGTTGTCATATAATGTGTCCTGTGTATTGGGCTTGTCTGTATGTATCTAAGTAGGTTGTCATATAATGTGTCCTGTGTATTGGGCCTGTCTGTCTGCATGTATCTAAGTAAGTTGTCATATAATGTGTCCTGTGTATTGGGCCTGTCTGTATGTTTGTATCTAAGTAAGTTGTCATATGATGTGTCCTGTGTATTGGGCCTGTCTATCTGTATGTATCTAAGTAAGTTGTCATATAATGTGTCCTGTGTATTGGGCCTGTCTGTCTGTATGTATCTAAGTAAGTTGTCATATGATGTGTCCTGTGTATTGGGCATGTCTGTCTGTATGTATCTAAGTAAGTTGTCATATAATGTGTCATGTGTATTGGGCCTGTCTGTATGTATTGAAGTAAGCTGTCATATGATGTGTCCTGTGTATTGGGCCTGTCTGTATGTATCGAAGTAAGCTGTCATATGATGTGTCCTGTGTATTGGGCCTGTCTGCATGTATCGAAGTAAGTTGTCATATAATGTGTCCTGTGTATTGGGCCTGTCTTTATGTATCTAAGTAAGTTGTCATATAATGTGTCCTGTTTTTGGGCCTGTCTGTATGTATCTAAGTAAGTTGTCATATAATGTGTCCTGTGTATTGGGCCTGTCTGTCTGTATCTACGTAAGTTGTCATATGATGTGTCCTGTGTTTTGGGCCTGTCTGTATGTATCTAAGTAAGTTGTCATATGATGTGTCCTGTGTATTGGGCCTGTCTGTCTGTATCTACGTAAGTTGTCATATGATGTGTTCTGTGTATTGGGCCTGTCTGTCTGTATGTATCGAAGTAAGTTGTCATATAATGTGTCCTGTGTATTGGGCCTGTCTGTATGTATCGAAGTAAGTTGTCATATGATGTGTCCTGTGTATTGGGCCTGTCTGTGTGTATGTATCTAAGTAAGTTGTCATATAATGTGTCCTGTGTATTGGGCCTGTCTGTATGTATCGAAGTAAGTTGTCATATAATGTGTCCTGTGTATTGGGCCTGTCTGTATGTATCGAAGTAAGCTGTCATATGATGTATCCTGTGTATTGGGCCTGTCTGTATGTATCGAAGTAAGCTGTCATATGATGTGTCCTGTGTATTGGGCCTGTCTGCATGTATCGAAGTAAGTTGTCATATAATGTGTCCTGTGTATTGGGCCTGTCTGTATGTATCTAAGTAAGTTGTCATATATTGTGTCCTGTGTTTGGGCCTGTCTGTATGTATCTAAGTAAGTTGTCATATAATGTGTCCTGTGTATTGGGCCTGTCTGTCTGTATGTATCTAAGTAAGTTGTCATATACTGTGTCCTGTGTATTGGGCCTGTCTGTATGTATCGAAGTAAGTTGTCATATGATGTGTCCTGTGTATTGGGCCTGTCTGTCTGTATGTATCTAAGTAAGTTGTCATATAATGTGTTCTGTGTATGGGGCCTGTCTGTATGTATCGAAGTAAGTTGTCATATAATGTGTCCTGTGTATTGGGCCTGTCTGTATGTATCTAAGTAAGTTGTCATATAATGTGTCCTGTGTATTGGGCCTGTCTGTCTGTATGTATCTAAGTAAGTTGTCATATAATGTGTCCTGTGTATTGGGCCTGTCTGTATGTTTGTATCTAAGTAAGTTGTCATATAATGTGTCCTGTGTATTGGGCTTGTCTGTATGTATCTAAGTAGGTTGTCATATAATGTGTCCTGTGTATTGGGCCTGTCTGTCTGCATGTATCTAAGTAAGTTGTCATATAATGTGTCCTGTGTATTGGGCCTGTCTGTATGTTTGTATCTAAGTAAGTTGTCATATGATGTGTCCTGTGTATTGGGCCTGTCTATCTGTATGTATCTAAGTAAGTTGTCATATAATGTGTCCTGTGTATTGGGCCTGTCTGTCTGTATGTATCTAAGTAAGTTGTCATATAATGTGTCCTGTGTATTGGGCCTGTCTGTATGTATCGAAGTAAGCTGTCATATGATGTATCCTGTGTATTGGGCCTGTCTGTATGTATCGAAGTAAGCTGTCATATGATGTGTCCTGTGTATTGGGCCTGTCTGCATGTATCGAAGTAAGTTGTCATATAATGTGTCCTGTGTATTGGGCCTGTCTGTAAGTATCTAAGTAAGTTGTCATATATTGTGTCCGGTTTTTAAGCCTGTCTGTATGTATCTAAGTAAGTTGTCATATAATGTGTCCTGTGTATTGGGCCTGTCTGTCTGTATGTATCTAAGTAAGTTGTCATATACTGTGTCCTGTGTATTGGGCCTGTCTGTATGTATCGAAGTAAGTTGTCATATGATGTGTCCTGTGTAATGGGCCTGTCTGTCTGTATGTATCTAAGTAAGTTGTCATATAATGTGTTCTGTGTATTGGGCCTGTCTGTATGTATCGAAGTAAGTTGTCATATGATGTGTCCTGTGCATTGGGCCTGTCTGTCTGTATCTAAGTAAGTTGTCATATAATGTGTCCTGTGTATTGGGCCTGTCTGCATGTATCGAAGTAAGTTGTCATATGATGTGTCCTGTGTATTGGGCCTGTCTGCATGTATCGAAATAAGTTGTCATATGATGTGTCCTGTGTATTGGGCCTGTCTGCATGTATCGAAGTAAGTTGTCATATGATGTGTCCTGTGTATTGGGCCTGTCTGTCTCTATGTATCTAAGTTGTTATATAATGTGTCCTGTGTATTGGGCCTGTCTGTCTGTATGTATCTAAGTAAGTTGTCATATAATGTGTCCTGTGTATTGGGCCTGTCTGTATGTATCGAAGTAAGTTGTCATATAATGTGTCCTGTGTATTGGGCCTGTCTGTCTGTATGTATCTAAGTAAGTTGTCATATAATGTTTCCTGTGTATTGGGCCTGTCTGTCTGTATGTATCTAAGTAAGTTGTCATATAATGTGTCCTGTGTATTGGGCCTGTCTGTCTGTATGTATCTAAGTAAGTTGTCATATAATGTGTCCTGTGTATTGGGCCCTTCTGTATGTTTGTATCTAAGTAAGTTGTCATATAATGTGTCCTGTGTATTGGGCCTGTCTGTATGTATCTAAGTAAGTTGTCATTTATGTGTCCTGTGTATTGGGCCTGTCTGTCTGTATGTATCTAAGTAAGTTGTCATATAATGTGTCCTGTGTATTGGGCCTGTCTGTATGTTTGTATCTAAGTAAGTTGTCATATAATGTGTCCTGTGTATTGGGCTTGTCTGTATGTATCTAAGTAGGGTGTCATATAATGTGTCCTGTGTATTGGGCCTGTCTGTCTGCATGTATCTAAGTAAGTTGTCATATAATGTGTCCTGTGTATTGGGCCTGTCTGTATGTTTGTATCTAAGTAAGTTGTCATATGATGTGTCCTGTGTATTGGGCCTGTCTATCTGTATGTATCTAAGTAAGTTGTCATATAATGTGTCCTGTGTATTGGGCCTGTCTGTCTGTCTGTATGTATCTAAGTAAGTTGTCATATGATGTGTCCTGTGTATTGGGCATGTCTGTCTGTATGTATCTAAGTAAGTTGTCATATAATGTATCATGTGTATTGGGCCTGTCTGTATGTATTGAAGTAAGCTGTCATATGATGTGTCCTGTGTATTGGGCCTGTCTGTATGTATCGAAGTAAGCTGTCATATGATGTGTCCTGTGTATTGGGCCTGTCTGCATGTATCGAAGTAAGTTGTCATATAATGTGTCCTGTGTATTGGGCCTGTCTGTATGTATCTAAGTAAGTTGTCATATAATGTGTCCTGTTTTTGGGCCTGTCTGTATGTATCTAAGTAAGTTGTCATATAATGTGTCCTGTGTATTGGGCCTGTCTGTCTGTATCTACGTAAGTTGTCATATGACGTGTCCTGTGTTTTGGGCCTGTCTGTATGTATCTAAGTAAGTTGTCATATTATGTGTCCTGTGTATTTGGCCTGTCTGTCTGTATCTACGTAAGTTGTCATATGATGTGTTCTGTGTATTGGGCCTGTCTGTCTGTATGTATCTAAGTAAGTTGTCATATAATGTGTCCTGTGTATTGGGCCTGTCTGTATGTATCGAAGTAAGTTGTCATATGATGTGTCCTGTGTATTTGGCCTGTCTGTCTGTATGTATCTAAGTAAGTTGTCATATAATGTGTCCTGTGTATTGGGCCTGTCTGTATGTATCGAAGTAAGTTGTCATATAATGTGTCCTGTGTATTGGGCCTGTCTGTATGTATCGAAGTAAGCTGTCATATGATGTATCCTGTGTATTGGGCCTGTCTGTATGTATCGAAGTAAGCTGTCATATGATGTGTCCTGTGTATTGGGCCTGTCTGCATGTATCGAAGTAAGTTGTCATATAATGTGTTCTGTGTATTGGGCCTGTCTGTATGTATCTAAGTAAGTTGTCATATATTGTGTCCTGTTTTTGGGCCTGTCTGTATGTATCTAAGTAAGTTGTCATATAATGTGTCCTGTGTATTGGGCCTGTCTGTCTGTATGTATCTAAGTAAGTTGTCATATACTGTGTCCTGTGTATTGGGCCTGTCTGTATGTATCGAAGTAAGTTGTCATATGATGTGTCCTGTGTATTGGGCCTGTCTGTCTGTATGTATCTAAGTAAGTTGTCATATAATGTGTTCTGTGTATTGGGCCTGTCTGTATGTATCGAAGTAAGTTGTCATATGATGTGTCCTGTGTATTGGGCCTGTCTATCTGTATGTATCTAAGTAAGTTGTCATATACTGTGTCCTGTGTATTGGGCCTGTCTGTATGTATCTAAGTAAGAAGGAACGGGAGTTGATTTACCTACATGCGCATACTATAATTTAGGATACCAAAACTCCTTATATTATGGAAGCCCTGGAGGGACTTCTTATATCAATCATTCTGACTTCTGACTTCCATACTTTTACATTTCCAACTTCATCACTTTTAACTCCTAACTTCATTACTTCTAACTTCATTACTTCTAACTTCATTACTTCTAACTTCATTACTTCTAACTTCCTTACTTCAAACTTCATTACATTTAACTTCAACCCACGTGCTTCGTGCATTAGTACATTAGTTTAGAAGTAATGAAGTTATAAGTAATGAAGTTAGAAGTAATGAAGTTAAAAGTAATGAAGTTAGAAGTAATGAAGTTAGGAGTTAAAAATGATGAAGTTAGAAATGTAAAAGTATGGAAGTCAGAAGTATTGAAGTAAGAAGTCCCTCCTGGGCTTCCATATTATATAGAGACATTGGATGGTTTTCTACGGGAATTCCCCCTATTTTCCCGGCCTGACCTTGATTCTGGAGTTCACTATAGAGGTCAGCCGTATAGAAATACGATAGAAGAATGATCTAGATTCCTCGCCTGGCGAAATGCGTTCTTATTGCACTTACAAACAGTGAAGCCTCAGCCTGTATAACTCTTTCCCACATACACACGCTTTCTGACGCCTCTACAGCAGACAACGAGTGTGAACAGTGCCCAATTAAGACGATTTACACGATGATGTTGCGTTATTAATCAAAGCACTGAAGTGCTGACGGCCTGGGAGCTGCAGGAAGGTTGACAAAGTAGGGTACATGTGAAAACATTGTGACAAAAGAAGAAATTGCTCATTTTTCCTTTTGCCACAATGTTTTCAGTTTTAATCAATACTTTCATTTATAAAGATATGTTTTAGTTGTGCCTAGATGTTTTCAAAGTCGTCTGCTTTAGATTTTATTTATGTGGGATAGGAATAATATATGTTATATAAACTTAACACATCTTCTTATTTAAAAGGAAAGCCTAACAAATACAGCTCTTTATATTTACGCCAAAGTCAAACCGGAGAGTTAAAAGGTGCTCAAATCGCCAGACCTGACCTAATTAGATTAATTACAATAATTAAGATATCTGTCTACTACCCACGCATATAAATATGATACGAATAACGTCCTTCTAAAGTTCGGCAACTACCCGGATTTGAAGGTGCTGAACTCCAGATTATAGATAGTATAGTCAAAGTATTGTACATTAACTACAATAATTGGGATTCGCTAGGTATCCCTTATTGTCAGACTTTTCCGTCTGTCTGTCTGTCTGTCTGTCTGTCTGTCTGTGTGTCTGTCTGTCCAATTGTTTGTAAAGAAACGCTCCACAGCCCAAACGGCGGGCTGATTCCGTTGACACTTGCTGAACACGTGCCATAGGGGTTCAGTGAGTGTGTGCGCGTTTGAGTTTCGTTGCTAAGGACCAACCCGTTGCTGTGCAGCTAGAAAAAAAAGCTTTTAAAACCCCAAACCATTTTTCTATCTTCTCCTACAGTTTTGAATGTGGAGATCCGAAACTTCGGTTGTAGGTACTTCTAGATATTTAGAAAAAACGTATCTGTTACGAATTTTGATTTAGGCCTTAGTTTCCAAATGATAGCCTTTCAACGATAAGGTATCTATTTTACCTAATTACAGAGTTATTGCCCTTTGTAAAGCACAATGAGAGGAAGTGTAGTGTACAGGAACCATAACGCTATGCAAAGGCGAAAGTTACCAAGGCGAATCCATCGTCGCCTACCGGCTTGTACTGTTCTATTACTGTGATAAATACAGGTGATATATACAAGTGATATATACAGGTGATATATACAGGTTATGAAATTAGAGTCATCATTTCTCTTTACAGTACACTAAACATCTAAATATTTATCATTTAATCTTCATTTTTACAAGGTAGACAGTAAGACAAATTTTGTACATTTTCATTGACTTTAATAATTGTATTTTCATTTTATATCTTTGTTTGTGTTTTGCCGTCTGCTACAGATTTGTCATATGTTCGAAAGTAATAGTATAGCAAGGTTTAACCCTTTTCCATCTGCAGACGCATTTTGACGCATAGCAGCAGACGACTTTTGACAACATTGTGGCCAAAGGTATAATTGCTCATGATGAGCATTTTCTCCTTTGGCCACAATATGTTCAACTTAATTTAAAAATTAAGCTATCTTTAATGGGGATTTGTTCAGAATTTTTGTCCACCTCTCGAGTTGACCACTGCAGTCCATCGCCGGCGCATAGAATTGACAAAAGTGTTGATTTCTTCCTGTGGAATATTGTTCCGTTCCTGAATAACGAAGTTCGTTGACGTTAGCAAGTGGGTTCGGACGACGCCTCTCTCGTCTGGCCAGTTTCTTGGTTGGAGATCAGGTCTTATAAGACGATTCACAGTATCTCTAGCTATATTAGGTGTGGCATTATCATGATGAGCATTCTAGATGTTGGCGTTGTAATGGACCAGAGGAATGACGTGATGAGCGAGAATGTCATCACGGTAACGTATAACATTTTAATTACCATTAATGACGGTCAAGGGTGAACTATAACCATGGACAATGGCTGCCTAAACCTTGACAGAACTCACACACCCGAAACGATCTCATTCAATAATACAACAGTAAGCATATCGTTCATTTCGCACACGGTAGACGTGCACCCTTTCTTTTTTTCTTTCATCACTACGATGTTAACACCGTTGAAGTGTCCAACGAGTGTGAACAGTGCCCAATTAAGACGATTTACACGATGATGTTGCGTTATTAATCAAAGCACTGAAGTGCTGACGGCCTGGGAGCTGCAGGAAGGTTGACACAGTAGGGTACATGTGAAAGGAAATAACAATTGCAGCTTATGTTTATGTAATTATTGTTAAGAAGTTGAAAGATCATATCAAATAAAGTAAATATTATGAAACTGCCAATTTGAACCTTGTTGGCACTATATCCCTCAACTGAGTGCAAGAGCTCACAAGTAACACATTTAAGACATGAAGAATACAAAAAAAATGACAGCAGGTTTAGGTAGAATATTTTGCAGTTTCTGTCTTATTATATTGAGAAATATGTCAATGTTAAATCAACTTCCATCAAGTAGAAATAATTCTCTAAAGCATGTACTAGACTGGGATAAAGTGTTTAAACAATGAAAACTCATCAAGTCGATTATTCTGACAAAGACTCAAAATGCAACCTCCAGAGTGTTATCAAGATGTTCCTTCATTAAGCCTAGTGACCTATATTTGTTTACCTGATATGACCCATGTTCGAACATGGACTAGATATCATCAAATATCATTATATTGGAGTACTCACGCCATAAGTTTTTCACTGATGTTCCAACAACATTATAATGATCTTTTTTGGGGAGATCTTAACCTTGTGTATCCATGATAAACTATTTTTCTCGCGCAATCGCACCCTAAAATGCGTTGTTAGGTATTAACAGCAATTGGCAGGCTTCCAACTAAAAATAATGGTCCGTGTAAACCGTTCTCCTGCAGACGATTACGAACAACAGTTTGACCACTGATTCGGGTATGATGAAGCACAGGATCATCATGATATAGCGGTAGTGACCATGCGTTGTTACACGCAGACCGTTTACGACGTGGCAAGTCGTCGGCGCGTCGTCCTGTCGTTCGAAATCGTGCGCGAAAAGTTTGTATCGCTAGACTAGAATTCCCTTCATGCCTTGTAACGTCTTCTGTCGACATGCCAGCATCAAGTATACCAATCGCTCGTTCTCGTATCAGTAAGACAAGTAAAATAAACTGACCCAATACTACACGGGACATCTTGAGCAGTTCATGCACGTACGACGTTACGTGAAAACGACGTTACTGCGCCGGGGACCTTGTAGATATCATTTGCTATGTATTGTTGTTAATGTATATATTGCGTTATTTGAATGAAAATTGTACCATTCAGTAGATTATAACTTAAAGATACATTGTGCGAATTTTTATTCACTGTTTCCGACTTATCATTAAAACAAAGATAGTCTCAAAACCTTCCGAACGTCCCTCGTACACACAATCGAGTTTCACGTCGTCGACGATTAACCGCTTTATAAAATTTATGAATCCTGATAACACAGGTCAAGGCTAATATTACCTGTCTACTTTCTTTACAAAATGATTTCTTTAACACAACACACACAATGTGTACACATTGGGAGTTTCTTATTTTGTTTAGTGTATATGGGCAAAGGATTTGGGTGATCCGGTATGTAATCCGGTATGTGGTCCGCTTTTCGCCATTATCCCCTGTAGTCGCGAGATATCCATTTTCCAAACTGAACGATTGCACATTTCTCCAAAACATTTTTCTATTTTGCATGTTCAGAGGTCTCGCGATAACTCGAACATTGAGAAATTTGAATAATACAAAACTTAACCCTACCCCACTTCCATATGCATTTTGACACTTCTGCAGTAAATGACTTTTGAAAAAGAAATGTTTGCAAAGGAAGCCATTGCTCATGATGAGCAATTTCTCCTTTTACCATAATGTTTTCAAATCTGTTCAATATTCATACATAGAGTTTTCGTTGTCTGCTACATATTGTCTGCGTATATGGGAAAGTGTTATAAAAAAACACGAAAGTGAAAGTAGAAATTCTCCTTTACAATTAATCACGTTGTCCCGATTTGCATAATAACCGACGATAAGTTCAAACCACTGAATGCATAAACATCATATTGACACGACATGCGTAAACCGACCTTCGGGACTTTGCAACCTCCGCTGTCTGATAAGGACCTTCGCGGTTCGCCATCTCACCGGACAAGCATCATAGAAGCGTCTGACAGACGTTCATGATCAAAATTAAGCCGACTATAAAAAACTGCAAATTGATCGTTATCGTCCTAAAATGTAAAGCTTCGAATGTCGGTGTTCGTGTGATTAACTCTTTCAGCGCCGAATTGTTTAAAGTAGACTCTTTCAAGTGCAAAAGCGGGCGTCTCCATTTCTCATATAATAAGAGTCTTGGCATATTTTGATAACTTAAAGGCAAACACGTCGATATTGCCTTTGGCGCCGAAAGAGTTAATACTATACGTGTATTATTATATAGTTGTAATAGTGCACATGCTCTTAAAATACAAGCTGGCTTAAAAAATACCCTTGTCAAATAATCATTCTCGAGGGGCGGAAAAAATCGTATCAGTGGTGAAAGATTCACGATGAATAGTTTGAAGGCATTGTCATGAAACCAGGATGATTTGTATTTGTCAGTGGCTCAGAGGTACGCAAATACGGGCTGTGCGTTTAACTGATGTAGGACATGTGGTACTGGTGCAGATGGTCGCAAACATAGAACTGCAGTGTACCACTAGCTATGTTAGGTAAGATGTTCACACAAACGTAGAACTACAGTGTAACGCTAGCTATCTTAGGTTCGATGTTCACACAAACATAGAACTACAGTGTAACGCTAGCTATCTTAGGTTCGATGTTCACACAAACATAGAACTACAGTGTAACGCTAGCTATCTTAGGTTCGATGTTCACACAAACATAGAACTACAATGCACCACTAGCTTTTCTGTTAGATGTTCACACAAACATAGAACTACAGTGTAACGCTAGCTATCTTTGGTTAGATGTTCACACAAACATAGAACTACAGTGTAACGCTAGCTATCTTTGGTTAGATGTTCACACAAACATAGAACTACAATGCACCGCTAGCTTTTCTGTTAGATGTTCACACAAACATAGAACTACAGTGTAACGCTAGTTATCTTAGGTTAGATGTTCACACAAACATAGAACTACAGTGTAACGCTAGCTATCTTTGGTTAGATGTTCTCACAAACTTAGAACTACAATGCACCGCTAGCTTTTCTGTTAGATGTTCGCACAAACATAGAACTACAGTGTAACGCTAGCTATCTTAGGTTAGATGTTCACACAAACATAGAACTACAGTGTAACGCTAGCTATCTTAGGTTAGATGTTCACACAAACTTAGAACTACAATGCACCGCTAGCTATCTTAGGTTAGATGTTCACACAAACTTAGAACTACAGTGTAACGCTAGCTATCTTAGGTTAGATGTTCACACAAACATAGAACTACAGTGTAACGCTAGCTATCTTAGGTTAGATGTCTCACAAACTTAGAACTACAATGCACCGCTAGCTTTTCTGTGTTAGATGTTCACACAAACATAGAACTACAGTGTAACGCTAGCTATCTTAGGTTAGATGTTCACACAAACATAGAACTACAGTGTACCGCTCGTTTGCTCAGGTTGGATGTTCGTGTTAACAGAGAACTACAGTGTACTGATAGCTTTCAAAGGTTAGATGTTTGCGCAAATATGGCACTGCAGTTTAGCTTGCTTTCCTGGGTTAAATGTTCGCGCAAACATAGCATTGCAGTTTAGCTTGCTTTCCTAGGTTAGATGTTCGCGCAAACATAGCACTGCAGTTTAGCTTGCTTTCCTAGAGTATATGTTCGCGCAAACATAGCACTGCAGTTTTAGCTTGCTTTCTTAGGTTAGATATTCGCGCAAACATAGTATTGCAGTTTAGGTTGCTTTTCTAGGTTAGATGTTCGCGCAAACATAGCACTGCAGTTTAGCTTGCTTTCCTAGGTCATATGTTGGCGCAGTCATAGCATTGCAGTTTAGCTTGCTTTCCTAGGTTAGATGTCCGTGCAAACTGCACTGCAGCAGACGGCTTTTTAAAAACATAGTGACAAAAGAAGAAATTGCACAAAACGTGCAATTTCTCCTTTTGCCACAATGTTTTCCACTTTTTGTCATAGGTTATCCATTCAATTATGGCGATTTTCTATGTTTTGACAAAATACATTCAAAGTCATCTGCTGCAGAATTGTCGTATGAGGGAAAGGGTTAACCCCCAAATTAATCAATCAAAATCCATTAGAAACCATGTGGTGATTCTATCAACGTAATAACATTATTTGGGACCAATGTAAATTATGATCAGCCTACACGTACATTTCACTTCGGATTTCATTGATATATCCCAACAGTATTTCACTGGTTACACCCGTACTCTCGACCCGCTGGTATCACAATGACGCCCCAGCCCCCGGAAATTTTCTGTCATCATGTACCTGCACTCAGCAAGAATTATGAAGGAACCTCAAATCCAACAACTCTACTATGATTGCCGTAAAAGTCGACTCAAATAAAAAAATATATAATCATGTTCCATCGATATTATTTATTGCGCAGGTTTATTACTATGATGATCATTCTGTTAAAAAAAAATTCTATTAGATAGCATATGTGTTATGGTTGCCAAATGGACGCGAATAATCAAGTCACGGTATCTAAGATTATGTGAAAGGTCAACAGCTGAATCGTTTCGTCTCAATTAACCCCTTATAGTCGCATCATTTCCTTATTTGGGCATTGCCTGTCTGTTATGTTATGCAAATGTCTTGGTAAAACCCACTGATTGTTCTGTGGATAGTACTATATGGAAAATTTCAAGGAATTGGCAACGAATGTCAGTTTCCTAGGAACTCAAAAAAAATAAAACTTTCCATTGACCTCTCTAGACAGACATCAGCAACATAATAATAGTCATATGCACACTTTGGGAAACCCCCGAAACTTCGTCGTTAACGAAATGTCACGCAACCTGCGGTTTTGCATTTTCTCCGGCGGACGAATTTTGACGCCTACGGTTTTTCTGTCCAAATATATCATGTTTTACTTTCATTTAGAGAGTATATGCATGCAGACAACTACACTGCAGAAGACGATTTTCGACATCGGTGTGGCAAAAGGAGAACTTGCTCATAATGTTTTCAACTCTATTCAATTTAGAGTTTCATCTGTTGCAGAATTTTTGTATGGAGGAAAGACTTAACAAGAAAAATCTTTAAAAAAGATAAACGGCGATCAATATGAGAAAACACTAAGAAATGGAACATGCGCATATTATTTGACTCAGAAAGGTTTTGTTAAGAATCAAAACAATCAGTAATTTATATTAGACTGAATTGCCCAAGTAACCCACTACCTAAAATAGACTCTTCCAAATACGCTTAGAAGTGAGAAAGAAAAATCCAAATAACAAAATAGTATATATATACAGATGTATCCTGGTCTATAACTTGACAATAATAACCTGATAGTGACCTTGATCTAGCAAAGAAAAAATGACATGCATGTTTGACCTCTGCCACCTGGATCGAACAATAGAATAGTATAGTACAGTATCGATCCGGATCAGCCTTAGCATGCCGCACAGGCTAACCCGGATAGACACCTTTTGCCTCCTGTGGATTTTCTGTTTCAGGAATCATTACGCTATACCTCTATCCCCCTGAGACGGAATGTGTCGGCCCGTATTAACCATAATGTTGGTTTTCTCGTGGAACGGCTCACATAATGTTATTCATGACGCTAATCTGTATGCTATCTATCCCACAACGTTTATATTTAAATTTTAAAAACCCACACCGATTTAATAAAAACGACTTGTTAATTTGATCATATCACACGACAAGCGACCTTCGGGACATGTGTTTAGTTTAAACACCATATCGAGGGCTTGGTGTGAAACGGTTGTAACTAAAATTGGTATTTTAATACCAAGGTTAATCACCTCGCCATAAAGTCTTTTTATAAGCGTTAAATCATTTTTCTTGGTAAACAATGGAAATTTAGGTGCCATTGTTCGTTCTGAGCGATGGCACCTAAATTTGCATTGTTTACAAAGGGGTTAAAATTGCCCCTAAACCAGGGTTTTCAAAATAGTTTTTTAGTTACAACCGTATCACGCCAAGCCCTCGATATAGTTTACATCGATTGCAAAACAAGCTCGACGTCTGCTTCTTGGAGACATAACCACGACCATCGTCGTTTGTGTGGACCAAAGGCAGAGCCGCTCAACACGAGATTCGCACCGGGACCTTTGGTACGGGAGACCGCCCTTTACTCCCGAACCACTGTCTTCCACGAGACAATGCGAATAGTGAAGACCTAGGTCAGACGCCTCATTTTAGCCGTACAGACATTATAGATGCCCCCAGCTACATAATTTGACTAAAAGTCTCCGACACAAGAAATGGCTTTCACCGTAATTGTCCTGGATGTATAAATTACTACGGCCGGTTTTCGTGTGACTCGGCCAAATTACAATAATAAAGATTGTAATTTGACCTTATCGTGACTTTTGGTAACTGTATAAATTATGTGTTGTATCATTATTTATGATAGAAATGTATACTCAAAGGTCATTGTAGGATCAACCATGTCAACATTGTCGGGTAATACAATGCGAAAGAGTTTGGTTAACGTCGCAAAATGTAAATTAGGTTTCGAGTAGTCAGATTCTACCCTTTCTCACATATAACACTTCTGCAGCAGATGACTTTAAAACATTTAAGTCAAAAGTATGGAAACGCTCTATATATGAAGGAGCAATTTTTGGATTAAGTTTAAACATTGTGGCAAAAGGAGAGAATTATCGTTTTCTCCTGTTGCCGCAATGTTAACAAGAGTCGTCTGCTGCAGGTGCGTCAGAGTGAGTCTATTTGCGGGAATGGATAATTATCCCGTGCACATCTTCTGTAACAAATAGCATCTAGACGGCGCTGGGTTTGATCCAGGGAACCTGACAATGTTAACCGATATTCTGTGGATTTGTGGGAAACTGATACTGCGGAAATACATGTAGATAAATTCTTAGGAAGCTTGAATAATAAAGAAACGATAATGGGTCCAGGTCTATATCAAGCGATGACTCATCGTTCCCTTTCGGTTAACTCTTTTCCGTATACAACAAATCAGCAGCAGACGACTTTGAAACATATAGGCAAAATTATGGAAAATATGCATGAGAGAAAGTTAGTTGAAAGAGTTTTTTTTTTTTTTTTTTTGCTTGTATAATTTTATTTGCTGAAGTGAGGTCGTGACCATCCCCCTTTCAACCTTACACTATTTTGTGTTAGTAATTCATTAAGTAGTTTGTGTTAGTACTTGACTCCATGCACGCTAAAAACGGCACATTTCGTCAACCGTTTATGGTGAACAATGCAATCAGTTTGGATCCAGATCACGCCGCACATAACATGGAGTTGACTCGTGATCCAAAAAATTCGAAGATCAGATTCTTTCTAGACAATAGAAAATATTTTTAAAAGGGCTGCAGATGACACTAGTTTAGCGTGCAGAGATTCAAGAATAGAAATAGTTAGTGAAATTATATGATAATTATATCTATGTAATAAAATTATAGAGCAATTTCACCTTTTGTCACAATGTTTTCACTTATAATAAAAAAAATAGTATTTTATTTAAGAATTCAAAAGTCGCCTGCTGCAGTGGCGTCAGAAAGCTTTTTTCATATGGGAAATGGTTAAACCTTTTTCGTTTACAGACGACTTTCCAGGCCTCTCGAGGGGACTGCTTTTGAAAACAAAGTGAGACATGGAAAATTTGCTATCCAATTAATATTTTCACAAAATCGTTCCAACTTTTTTTCAAATCCATGCTTCCATTTTTTTTTTCAATAATTGTTTGTGTTTTATCATATATGACTTCAAAAGAGGCAATATCCCAAATTAGCTTTTAACCTTTTCCCACATGAACCAATTCTACAGCAGACAACGTTAAGAACATCTATGCAAAACTGTGAAAGATATGTCTAAATAAAAGATTATTCAATTAATAGAGTTGAAAACATTGTAAATAAAGGATAACATCGCTCCTTATGAGCAAGTTCTTCTTTTGACATAATGTTTTCAAGCGTCGTATATTGCAGATGCGTAAAAGTGCGTATACATTACTGCAGATGCGTAAAAGTGCGTATACATTACTGCAGATTCGTAAAAGTGCGTATACATTACTGCAGATGCGTAAAAGTGCGTATACATTACTGCAGATTCGTAAAAGTGCGTATACATTACTGCAGATGCGTCAAAGTGTGTATACATTACTGCAGATTCGTAAAAGTGCGTATACATCACTGCAGATGCGTAAAAGTGCGTATACATTACTGCAGATTCGTAAAAGTGCGTATACATTACTGCAGATGCGTAAAAATGCGTATACATCACTGCAGATGCGTAAAAGTGCGTATACATTACTGCAGATTCGTAAAAGTAAGTATACTTTACTACAGATGCGTCAAAGTGCGTATACATTACTGCATATGCGTAAAAGTGCGAATGCATTACTGCATATGCGTAAAAGTGCGTATACATTACTGCATATGGGTAAAAATGCGTATACATCGCTGCATGTACGTATATATTACTGCATATGCGTAAAAATGTGAATGCATCACTGCATATGCGTAAAAGTACGAATGCATTACTGCATATGCGTAAAAGTGCGTATACATTACTGCATATGCGTAAAGTGCGTCTTCATTACTGCAGATGCGTAAAAGCGCGTATACATTATTGCAGATGCGTAAAAGTGCGTATACATTCAAGAAGGGGTTATATTCCGCAGTTAGCGGTTGATCCAGGAATTCCAATAAGTTTAACCGATATTCTTTTGGAAATGTGAATACTGATATTGTGGGAAATAAATAAATGTCTAACAAGCTTGAATAGTAAAAAAGCAAAAATGGGTCCACGACTAGTTCAAGTTTTGGCCCAGTGTTCCCTTTATCTAAATCATTTTCCTCTAAATGGGTCCAAGATTAGTTCAAGTTTTGGCCCAGTATTCCCTTTATCTAGATCATTTTCCTCTAAATGGGTCCACGACTAGTTCAAGAGTTGGCCCAGTGTTCCCTTTATCTAGATCATTTTCCTCTAAATGGGTCCACGACAAGTTCAAGAGTTGGCCCAGTGTTCCCTTTATCTAGATCATTTTCCTCTAAATAGGTCCACGACAAGTTCAAGAGTTGGCCCAGTGTTCCCTTTATCTAGATCATTTTCCTCTAAATGGGTCCACGAACAGTTCAAGAGTTGGCCCAGTGTTCCCTTTATCTACATCATTTTCCTCTAAATGGGTCCACGACAAGTTCAAGTTTTGGCCCAGTGTTCCCTTTATCTAGATCATTTTCCTCTAAATGGGTCCACGACTAGTTCAAGTTTTGGCCCAGTATTCCCGTTATCTAGATCATTTTCCTCTAAATGGGTCCACGACTAGTTCAAGAGTTGGCCCAGTGTTCCCTTTATCTACATCATTTTCCTCTAAATGGGTCCACGACAAGTTCAAGTTTTGGCCCAGTATTCCCTTTATCTAGATCATTTTCCTCTAAATGGGTCCACGACTAGTTCAAGTTTTGGCCCAGTATTCCCGTTATCTAGATCATTTTCCTCTAAATGGGTCCACGACAAGTTCAAGAGTTGGCCCAGTGTTCCCTTTATGTAGATCATTTTCCTCTAAATCGGTCCACGACAAGTTCAAGAGTTGGCCCAGTGTTCCCTTTATCTAGATCATTTTCCTCTAAATGGGTCCACGACAAGTTCAAGAGTTGGCCCAGTATTCCCGTTATCTAGATCATTTTCCTCTAAATGGGTCCACGACAAGTTCAAGAGTTGGCCCAGTGTTCCCTTTATCTAGATCATTTTCCTCTAAATGGGTCCACGACAAGTTCAAGAGTTGGCCCAGTGTTCCCTTTATCTAGATCATTTTCCTCTAAATGGGTCCACGACAAGTTCAAGAGTTGGCCCAGTGTTCCCTTTATCTAGATCATTTTCCTCTAAATGGGTCCACGACAAGTTCAAGAGTTGGCCCAGTGTTCCCTTTATCTAGATAATTTTCCTCTAAATGGGTCCACGACTAGTTCAAGAGATGGCCCAGTATTCCCTTTATCTAGATCATTTTCCTCTAAATGGGTCCACGATAAGTTCAAGAGTTGGCCCAGTGTTCCTTTTATCTAGATCATTTTCCTCTAAATGGGTCCACGACTAGTTCAAGTGTTGGCCCAGTATTCCCTTTATCTAGATCTTTTTCCTCTAAATGGGTCCACGACAAGTTCAAGAGTTGGCCCAGTGTTCCCTTTATCTAGATCATTTTCCTCTAAATGGGTCCACGACTAGTTCAAGTTTTTGCCCAGTGTTCCCTTTAGTTATATTATTTTTCCTCTAAATGGGTCCAAGACTAGTTCAAGAGTTGGCCCAGTATTCCCTTTATCTAGATCATTTTCCTCTAAATGGGTCCACGACTAGTTCAAGTTTTGGCCCAGTATTCCCTTTATCTAGATCTTTTTCCTCTAAATGGGTCCAAGACTAGTTCAAGAGTTGGCCCAGTATTCCCTTTATCTAGATCATTTTCCTCTAAATGGGTCCAAGACTAGTTCAAGTTTTGGCCCAGTATTCCCTTTATCTAGATCTTTTTCCTCTAAATGGGTTCACGACTAGTTCAAGAGTTGGCCCAGTGTTCCCTTTATCTAGATCATTTTCCTCTAAATGGGTCCAAGACTAGTTCAAGTTTTGGCCCAGTGTTCCCTTTATCTAGATAATTTTCCTCTAAATGGGTCCACGACAAGTTCAAGTTTTGGCCCAGTTTTCCCTTTATCTAGATAATTTTCCTCTAAATGGGTCCACGACTAGTTCAAGTTTTGGCCCAGTGTTCCCTTTATCTAGATCATTTTCCTCTAAATGGGTCCACGACTAGTTCAAGTTTTGGCCCAGTATTCCCGTTATCTAGATCATTTTCCTCTAAATGGGTCCACGACAAGTTCAAGAGTTAGCCCAGTGTTCCCTTTATCTAGATCATTTTCCTCTAAATGGGTCCACGACTAGTTCAAGTGTTGGCCCAGTATTCCCTTTATCTAGATCATTTTCCTCTAAATGGGTCCACGACTAGTTCAAGAGTTGGCCCAGTATTCCCTTTATCTAGATCATTTTCTTCTTACAGACTACCTTACATGTCTTTTAACCCTTTCCCTCATACGACAAGTATACAGCAGACGACATTGAACGTAATTTGTCAAAACATAGAAAATCTCCATAATTGAATGGGTAACCCATGACAAAAAGTGGAAAACATTGTGGCAAAAGGAGAAATTGCACATTTTGAGCAATTTCTTCTTTTGTCACTATGTTTTCAAAAAGCCGTCTGCTGCAGAGGCAGCAGAAAGCGTCTATATGAGGGAAAGGGTTAATATGACTGCTTTTGAAAACATTATGGGACATGGATAATTGGAAACAATTTATTCTTATCGCGCAAACTTTCCAACTTTCTACCAAAATCGTGCTACAGTTTTTAAAATAATTGTATGTGTTTCCAATACATGACTTCGAAGCAGGCGACACTAAAGCGTTATCCCAGATAAGCTTTTAACCTTCCCCCCCTTCCATTATGAGCAATTATTGCGTTATTACCCACAACATACGTCTGCAAATAGGAAGGGGTTGATCCTGGGATGCCTATAATTTTAACCGATATTCTTTGGAAATGTTAAAACTGATATTGTCGGGAAAAATAAATTTCCAGGAAGCTTGCATAGTAAAGAAGCAGAAACCGGTCCACGACTAGTTCAATATTTTGCTCAGTATTCCCTTTCATTAAATCCTTTCCAGTAAACAGACGACTTATTTATGGAAATATCTAAGCCAAAATATGGCAAATTTGAATGAGGGAAAGTTTGATAATTCAGAAAAAATGTTGTCAACCTTGTGGCAAAATGAGTATTTGCTCAATGTGAGCAATTTCTCCTTTATCCAGAATGATTTCAAATGCCGTCTGCTGTACATGCAGAGGCGTCAAAACTCGTCCGCATATACGGGAAAGTGTTGACACGCGGATGCACGGTCTGATCTAGATCTACACTGTTCGTAAAAGCAAACATGTAACTTTATTTTCATGCACTGAATCAGATAGTATATGATATAACAAATCGTTCAATGCAAGCGTTTGGAATTTAACCTTTTCCCACATACAACAAATCTGCAGCAGACGACCTTGAAAACATCTAGGCAGAAACATGGGAAAAACCCATAAATGAAGGTATAATTATTAAAAAAAGAAAATGGAAAACATTCAGGCAAAAGGAGAAAATTATCGTTTCTTCTTTTGTCACGATGTTTTCAAAAGTCGTCTGCAGCAGATGTGGAAACGGGTTAAGGTTCGATCATCCTTGAACATGTTAACAAACCAACGCAACAAGAAACAAACAAATGATTTATGTTTGCAAACAATCAAATTTTGAATTTTATTTTTAGATATTAAATGAAGGGATAACATTACCGGGAGTTTAGCTCAGATACGTACATGTACACATTAAATCGTAGTTGTTAAATGAGCCATTCCGCGAGAAAACCAACATTTTGGACGCTGCCTTAACCCTTTCCCTCATATAGACGCTTTCTGACGCCTCTGCAGCAGTCGGCTTTTCGAAAACATAGTGACAAAAGAAGAAATTGCACAAAACGTGCAATTTCTCCTTTTGCCACAATGTTTTCCACTTTTTCTCATAGGTTATCCATTCAACTATGGAGATTTTCTATGTTTTGACAAAATAAGTTCAAAGTCGTCTGCTGCATAATTGTCGTATGAGGGAAAGGGTTAATTAAGGACCGGATCAGCATAAGCATGCCGGATAGACACGTTTTGCCTCCTGTGGATTTTCTGTTTAAGGACTCGTTTACCTTATACATTTATCCCTCTGAGACGGAATCTGGGTCGATACATAATCATCACGGTTGGTTTTTCGTGGAACGGCTCAAAATGTATATGTAAACCGAAAGTAAAACTTGAAACTTGTTATGCATAGGTGTGCACTGTACAACCTTTAAATAAATACAAACGCATTTAATGCATCTGCAGTAAACCACTTTTGCTTACATTGCCGTTAAAGAGGACATTACTCATAAAATTACCAATTTCTATTTTTGCAACTCTCTTTGCAATTCCATTCAAAAAATATACTTTCATTAAAATAGTTTCAGTACTTTCCCGTGCATGGTTTCGAAGTCGTCTTCTGCAGAGTAGTTGTGTGTTTGTGGGCACCGGTCCAAACATACTGCTGGCTTCATGCAAAAACGTTTATAACAGCATATTATTGCAAGTTGTACCGAGTAGTTACAACTGATGTGCGTCAAGCCATATATATGGTCCGTGCTCCTGGAAAACCAACACATATATATGAGCTGAATTACGAGAAAACCATAATGTTGGTTTTCTCGTAAATCGGCTGATATATTATTTGCGACAGTTGTAAGTCACTACAACCTTGCGAATGAACGAGACCTAAACTGGATCTGCACTGCTCGCCAGATGGACACAGGACCATTCAGGAAGTTTTTTGCCAATAATTTATATTTTAGGGGTTGATTGATTTTAGGTGTTTTACAGGGGTGTAGCTTGGCAATAATCAATGTGTTGGCCGTCTCGTTAGAAAATCAACAGTGTGGACTCTGCGTAAAGTATCGAACCGGATCAGCCTGCCACACAGGCGTACTCGGATAAACGTTGTTCGCCTCCTGTGGATTTTCTGTTTCAGGAATCACTACTCTAGCTATCCCTCCTTAGACGGAATGTGTCGACCGGATCAGTCTGCGCGGACAGCGCAGGCTGATCTGGACGATACATTACGCAGATGTGTATCGCCGCAGCTGCATTTTGGGGCATTTTTAGAAAAAAAATGTGTAGGCCCGGGCCTACAGTGCCTAAAGGGAGCTACGCCGCTGTTTTACGCCGCTTCAATATTTGTTCAGTTATATCACTGCGTTTCTACTCACACGAGAGATTGTCAGGCGAAATGCTGAACCCCAACATCCTAAGAAACAAGGAAGACAGTGAACTAAGCCCTTACTACCGCTTTAAAAGTCTTTGGTATGACCACTTTCGGGGATCAAACTCGCGACCTCCTGCACAAGAGATGGACGCTCTACCACTACACCACAGAGGCACTATTCAGATGATAACAGTGTAGACTAAGACGAGTCTTTCGAACATCCCCCTCATGACACAGATAAGGATGTAGAAAACACTGTGTGTGACTTATGACTATTCCAAATGCACTTATTGACATTTCTAAACTCTCCATCGTAAATCAAGCTCGTATCGCTATGCGTTCTTTCCAACATCAGAAGACGTCTTTTACAAAAGAAATAGTTAAAAATAAACCCTCTCTCAATTAACCCTTTCCCTCATACGACAATTCTGCAGAAGACGACTTTGAACATATTTTGTCAAAAAATGGAAAATCTCTATGATTGTATGGATAACCTATGACTAAAAGTGGAAAACATTGTGGCAAAAGGAGAAATCGCTCGTTTTGAGCAATTTCTTCTTTTGTCACTCTGATTTCAAAAAGCCGTCTGTTGCAGAGGTGAGGAAACGGGTCAACACGTATTGAATACTTTTAAAAGTAATGTGTCATTATGAGCAATTTCTCCTTTTACCCCAATGTTGTTACAGGTCGTCTGCTGAAGATGCGTCTCTAAGCGTCTGTACATGGGACAGGGGTTAACGAGAAAACACTTAAACACTAGAAACACTTGAACAGTGGATTTCCAAAAATAATCTGCTACTATGCAGTTTCCGAAACTGGCTCTTCAGAAGGTCAATTATGAATTCCGTTTAACCCTTTTCCTCATATAGAAGCTTTCTGACACCTCTGCAAAAGAAGAAATTGCACAAAACGTGCAATTTCTCCTTTTGCCACAATGTTTTCCACTTTTAGTCATAGGTTATCCATTCAATTTTAGAGATTTTCTACTTTTTGACAAAATATGTTCAAAGTCGTCTGCTGCAGAATTGTCGTATGATGGAAAGGGTTAAGAACGGCTTATCGGAGAAAAGTGTTTACCGAGTCCCAACGTTAAATAATAGTACAAATGTCCTCTAATCGTTACATGTTTCACATCGTCAAGTTAGATAAATCGACCACGTCTCACGAAAACAGACCCTCTAGTAATACGAATTGAAAGTGTCGTGCTAGAATGGATCTGTTTAACCCTTTCCCTTATATAGACGCTTTCTGACGCCTCTGCAGCTTTTTGAAAACATAGTAACAAAAGAAGAAATTGCACAAAACGTGCAATTTCTCCTTTTGTGACAATGTTTTCCACTTTTAGTCATAGGTTATTCATTCAATTATAGAGATTTTCCATTATTTGACAAAATATGTTCAAAGTCGTCTGCTGCAGAAGTGTCGTATGAGGGAAAGGGTTAAACAGTGGTGATATGTAGACTCCGACGATGCTGTGCACACGAGACTTCACTCCGACGAGACTTCACTCCGACGAGACTTCACTCCGACTAAATACTGTAGCTGAATGCACATTTTACTGTCATCATCCAGGGGTTGTTAGTTCGAATCCCAGTTCAGACAACATTATTCCCTACGTTTGACAGAAGTCAGTGTGACAAGCGTCATTCGTCTTCCACCAATAAGCTAACAGTCTATGTGGAAAAGCAGCTGGTTGCTTGGGAAATAATATGGTGTGGAGTACTGGTGTGAGAAAGCCAGGAAACATGGATATGTGAACTAGCTGCCGTGTTATGACACTTGAAAATTGTAGTAAACGACGTTTAATCCCAATGAATCAATCACAGACATTATATAGATACTGTAGCAGATTGCACTCTATGCATACAAATGACTGGTTATGCAAGGTACATATCCACCACAAATCCAGCTGTTATATTATTGATTACTTTTCTCCTGTTTTCACCATTTCCTACATACAAAACAAATCTACAGCAGACGACTTCTGTAATCGTTGTTACTGAAAATTATTGAAAAGAGCTAAAAATGAATTTTGCAAAAAGAGAATATACAAGCACTTTCTCCTTTTGCAACAATATTTAAGTAGTCGCCAGCTGCAGATGGGTCAAAATTCGTCTGCATGTTTGAAAGGATTAAGAACGATTTCGCAAATGTTACTGAATCTACGTTTGGTATGAATCAAACAACACTTTTTTTTTTTTATCAGGCGAAATAATTGACGGACTCCCAAGATTCGTAAGACAAAAATCCCCTATGTTATCCATGTTTTCACACAAGGTGAAGGTTATAAAATAGGACCATGTTCGAAATATAGTTGTACCGGTATTATGGAACCACCTGGACAAAACAGGGATACAGACATTCCGATCTACACGTGTGCTGCACGTGTGCTGTAATTGCTGTTATTGTCATTACTCCTTTCCCACATGCAAACATTCTGCAGCCGATGACTTAATACAAGTGTGGATAAACATTTGAAACATCTCCATGATTAAGATTATTTTAAAAACAAACAGTTGAAAACATTGTGGCAATTGGAGAAATGGCTTATTATAAGCCTCGTAATACATACACCTTTTAAACGGGGTTTTCAGGTGACATGGCTCAAATCCATCCGCTAAAACGCGTGGCCTTAATCAATTTTCGGGATTCCATGTACGTATAATTGCCATGGTTATTCGCTATGTTCACGAGACACTCACTTCGATCATTTTGTTTTGATATAAGGGATCCCACAAGAGAAAGTTGATGCAAGGCATCAATGTCGCCGGAAAAGACTGCATTGATTTATTTATGTATTCTCGACTTTCCTTAGTCTATTCAAACAGTAGGAACGTTGAAATGAAAACATTTACTTATAAATTTTATATTCATACCTACATCAGGGTATCTATAAAAAATTAACGAAATGTGTACACATTTATCTTGGCTTAAATTTAATTTTGCTGTTGTTACTTATTTAAATAATAGTATTCATTCATATAATTTCAATGTTTGTCAATCTTATTCGAATCACAAGGTAAATATCCTGGTATTGCTTTAAAGGGAGGTAATTTGAAGAAAACAAAAGTCTTCAAAAGGAGAAATATATCAGCATTACCGTCTACAGTTTAAATTGTTCTATTGTTTGTGGATTTAAAAATGTTCTTTTTTTCTTATTTCTACATGTACAACGAAATATTGCGGCTTCTCTTTGACGCTTTGCGTCAAACATTCGTCTTGTACTTGTCTAAAATAAAATAATATCACTCGCTTTTTCATATCGAAATGCGCATGCGCGAAAATCGATGTTAAAGGTCACGAACCTACACAACAGAATAGGGTCTATATTTAGCTTAGAAACAGTTCCTACTTTAGATATTCATGGATTAACATTATTAAATGAATTCTACACAAATCAAGACATCTCTTTGAACATGAAAACAACATTTAGTAAGTTAAAATTGCTATTAAAAGGAGAATCCGAAATTGACCTCAATGATGACACATAAGAGTCTGCATTAGGGGGTGTTGGTTCACGTCTTGAAGGGACCACTTTTGTCTTCGTAAATAAGACAAAAAACTTAAATGCGAGTGAAATAAAAAAAACTGCAAACATTAAAAAATCGGAATATTTATTTCATTTTAGATGTGTCATTTATTAGTGTTCGTAAACAACCACAATTGTAATATGTTCAAATCATCTAGATTTGTTTCTTTCTAATAATAAGCCGCCCTCCCATGTGATTTCCGAAAAGCTATTAAAAATAGAAGTCGCGGGCTTCTGCCCGGCGACTAATGAATATGTTTGTAAAGCATCAAATGTTTTGATAAGGAAGATAAACACTTTCCTACCTGTAGACGCTTTCTGACGCCGCTACAGCTGACGACGTTTTGGAGTTATTGTGGCATAAGTAGATATTGCTCATAATATTGCAATTTCTGCTTTTGCGGCAATGTTTCTAATTCAGTTCATATAATAATTCTTATTTCATTTATTGAGGTGTTCAACATGTTTGCCTATATCTTTGTTGTCTTACAAGTTGTCGGCTGCACATTTGCTACATGTTGGGAAAATGGAGGGTTATATGAGGGACAATTCTACAAATGGCGTCCTTTTCCTCATACATGATCATGTCTAACACTCTTCATAAACGTAAAACATAAACTAGTGATTAGCGGTTAGCACTTGGGTATTTAAACAAGTGATTAGCGGTTAGCACTTGGGTATCTAAACTAGTGATTAGCGGTTAGCACTTGGGTATCTATACTATTGATTAGCGGTAAGCACTTGCGTATATAATCTAGTGATTAGCGGTGAGCACATGGGTATCTAAACTAGTGATTAGCGGATAGCACTTGGGTATCTATACTAGTGATTAGCGGTTAGCACTTGGTATCTAAACTAGTGGTTAGCACTTGGGTATCTAAACTAGTGATTAGCGGTTAGTACTTGGGTATCTAAACTAGTGATTAGCGGTTATCACTTGGGTATCTAAACCAGTGATTAGCGGTTAGCACTTGGGTATCTATACTAGTGATTAGCGGTTAGCACTTGGGTATTTAAACTAGTGATAAGCGGTTAGCACGTGGGTATCTAAACTGGGTATTTAAACTAGTGCTAAGCGGTTAGCACTTGGGTATCTAAACTAGTGATTAGTGGTTAGCACTTGGGTATCTAAACTAGTGATTAGCGGTTAGCACTTGGTTATCTAAACTAGTGATTAGCGGTAAGCACTTGGGTATCTATACTTGTGATTAGCGGTTAGCACTTGGGTATCTATACTTGTGATTAGCCGTTAGCACTTGGGTATCTATACTAGTGATTAGCCGTTAGCACTTGGGTATCTAAACTAGTGATTAGCGGTTAGCACTTGGGTATCTAAACTAGTGATTAGCGGTTAGCACTTCGGTATCTATACTAGTGATTAGCGGTTAGCACTTCGGTATCTATACTTGTGATTAGCGGTTAGCACTTGGGTATCTATACTAGTGATAAGCGGTTAGCACTTGGGTATCTGTACTAGTAATAAGCGGTTAGCACTTGGGTATCTAAACTAGTGATTAGCGTTTAGCACTTGGGTATCTATACTAGTGATTAGTGTTAGCACTTGGGTATCTATACTAGTGATAAGCGGTTAGCACTTGGTATCTAAACTAGTGATTAGCGGTTATCACTTGGGTATCTAAACCAGTGATTAGCGGTTAGCACTTGGGTATCTATACTAGTGATTAGCGGTTATCACTTGGGTATCTAAACTAGTGATTAGCGGTTAGCACTTGGGTATCTAAACTAGTGATTAGCGGTGGTATCTAAACTAGTGATTAGCGGTTAGCACTTGGGTATCTAATCTAATGATTAGCGGTTAGCACTTGGGTATCTAAACTAGTGATTAGCGGTTAGCACTTGGGTATCTATACTAGTGATTAGCGGTTAGCACTTGGGTATCTAAACTAGTGATTAGCGATTAGCACTTGGGTATCTAAACTAGTGATAAGCGGTTAGCACTTGGGTATTTAAACTAGTGATTAGCGGTTAGCACTTGGGTATCTATACTAGTGATTAGCGGTAAGCACTTGCGTATCTAAACTAGTGATTAGCCGTTAGCACATGGGTATCTAAACTAGTTATTAGCGGTTAGCACATGGGTATCTAAACTAGTGATTAGCGGTTATCACTTGGGTATCTATACTAGTGATTAGCGGTAAGCACTTGCGTATCTAAACTAGTGATTAGCGGTTAGCACATGGGTATCTAAACTAGTGATTAGCGGTTAGCACTTGGGTATTTAAACTAGTGATAAGCGATTAGCACTTGGGTATCTAAACTGGGTATTTAAACTAGTGATAAGCGGTTAGCACTTGGGTATTTAAACTAGTGATAAGCGGTTAGCACTTGGGAATCTAAACTAGTGATTAGTGGTTAGCACTTGGGTATCTAAACTAGTGATTAGCGGTTAGTACTTGGGTATCTAAACTAGTGATTAGCGGTTAGCACTTGGGTATCTATACTAGTGATTAGCGGTTAGCACTTGGGTATTTAAACTAGTGATAAGCGGTTAGCACTTGGGTATCTAAACTGGGTTTTTAAACTAGTGATAAGCGGTTAGCACTTGGGTATTTAAACTAGTAATAAGCGGTTAGCACTTGGGTATCTAAACTAGTGATTAGTGGTTAGCACTTGGGTATCTAAACTAGTGATTAGCGGTTAGCACTTGGGTATCTAAACTAGTGATTAGCGGTTAGCACTTGGGTATCTATACTTGTGATTAGCGGTTAGCACTTGGGTATCTATACTTGTGATTAGCGGTTAGCACTTGGGTATCTATACTAGTGATTAGCGGTTAGCACTTGGGTATCTGTACTAGAAATAAGCGGTTAGCACTTAGGTATCTAAACTAGTAATTAGCGGTTAGCACTTGGGTATCTATACTAGTGATTAGCGTTAGCACTTGGGTATCTATACTAGTGATTAGCGGTTAGCACTTGGGTATCTAAACTAGTGATTAGCGGTTATCATTTGGGTATCTAAACCAGTGATTAGCGGTTAGCACTTGGGTATCTATACTAGTGATTAGCGGTTAGCACTTGGGTATCTAAACTAGTGATTAGCGGTTAGCACTTGGGTATCTAAACTAGTGATTAGCGGTTAACACTTGGGTATCTCAGATCGAGCTTCATGGGTTCGATCCCTGTGCATGGCGGTCATGCTAAAGCGTTCTAACTTAGTACTGGCGAGTCAACATGGCAGCATGGATAAGTGTACTGTCGCCGTGATATGAGAAAACCAACATTATGATCTCAGCGCAATGTATCGACCCAGATCAGCCTGCGCAGGCTAATCCGGGCTGATACATTCCGTCACAGGGGGCTAGAGGAATCATTACTCTGCGCAGGCTTATCAGGGTCGATACATCACGCAGAGACATTAAGGTTAGGCCTGTTTGGGACTGAAAAATACCTTAGTTTCGCCTGGCTCTCTACTGTCCGCATCGGTAGTGTAGAGGTAAAGCGTCCGTCTTGAGTGGGGAGATCGCGGGTTCGATCCCTAGCCGGGTCATACCAAAGATTTTAAAAATAGAAGAAATGGATTTCCCTTCTTGGCGCTCCGGGTTATTGGGTTAGCATTACGACTGTCTCGCTGGCGTCGGGATAAACGAAACAATAGTACTTGTACGTACCAAGTAGACGCCGTGATATAACTGAGCAAATGTTGAAAGCGGCGTAAAACACCAAACAACACATTTTTTTTACATGGTATATTACTCACAGTTTTAAATTGTATATTACTCACAGTTTTAAATTGTATATTACTCACAGTTTTAAATTGTATATTACTCACAGTTTTAAATTCAAAGACATATTTTAAGAAAATCACCATTTCTAGCATCTTTATCAGAAGTCGGCTGCCTCAAAAATTACCGTATCTGAATATTCAGGAAGTTTAACCCTTTCCAACATATATCCGCGTTTGGACGCATCTGCAGCATACGCTTTTTAAAATCACTGTTGCAAAAGGAGAAATTGCTCATTATGAGCAATTTCTCCATTTGCCCCAATGTTTTCAACTCTTTCAATAATAACACTTTGATTTATAAAAAGTTTCCAAATTTTAAACGATATCTGTTCAAAGTCGTCTGCCTAAGATTTGATGTATGTGGGAAAGGGTCCCTCATACAGACGCTTGCTACGCCTCAGACGGCTTTTTGAAAACATAGTGACAAAAGAAGAAATTGCTCAAAACGAGCAATAGGTTATCCATTCAATTTTAGAGATTTTCTATTTTTTGACAAAATATGTTCAAAGTTGTCTGCTGCAGAATTGTCGTATGAGGGAAACCGTATCTAAAGCAACAGGACCTTCAACAATTAACCACAACATTAATTAATCAACGCGTTTGAGATAATGCATATGCCGATGAGAATAATTAAATGATTAAACACAGACATATAAGCCCTTCCGGGTTCAAAGGGGTACACGTTGACATTTCTTCATTGTGTAGATTCAGATCATTTCGTACACCTGCTAGTCCTATTAGAATCTACACAGGTTGACAGAAGGTGCTTACAAGTTTGTATTAGTAATACGTGAACAGTGTACATCTTGAACAGAATGTGTAGATACATAGACTGATCTGAATTTACACTGGTCAGAAAAGAATGTGTAGATACATAGACTGATCTGAATTTACACTGGTCACAAAAGAATGTGTTGATACATAGACTGATCTGAATTTACACTGGTCACAAAAGCCAACTTGTACGTATACCTTTCCCAGTGACGAACCCCGGTAGCTCAGTCGGTACAGACGCGAGCTGTCAATCCAGGTGTTGTGTTTTCGAACCCAAGATCTCCAACATTCTTTTAGACGTTTAACAACAGTCACTGTGACAAGCGTCATTCGTCTTCCACTAATGGCCCAACAGTCTTTGTGGAAAAGCAGCCAGCTGCTTGAAAGTGTGTTTTGTGGAGTACTGATGTGAGAAAGCCATATAACACATGGGTAGATCAACTGGCCGCCATCGACGAAGTATACTAGGTCATCCAGAAAAAAAACATTGTGGCAAAAGGAGAAATTGCACGTTTTGTGCAATTTCTTCTTTCGTCACTATGTTTTCATTCTTTGAAACACATCACTAAATGAGCGGCGTTCGGTGAAACCCATCCGTCATGCATTTTCTAAAACAGTCTGATCTTGCAGTGCAATGTTCGCCAATTAGCCGTATAATGTTTAAAGAAAATTGAAAACAGTATCTATTTTGATCGATTACCAAAAGTAACATGAGCATATTTATGACAATATTGACAACTCTCTTACTAGATATGAACAATTCTCGATTTTCAGAAATGGTTTCGCTATCCCAACCTGCTGCTGCGTGTCGCCAGGTCGAATGTCGAATACTAAGTCAACCCGCTACTTCCGTGCCGCCAAGTCGAATGTCGAATACTAAGTCAACCCGGTACTTCCGTGCCGCCAAGTCGAATGTCGAATACTAAGTCAACCCGGTACTTCCGTGCCGCCAAGTCGAATGTCGAATAGTAAGTCAACCCGGTATTTCCGTGCCGCCAAGTCGAATGTCGAATAGTAAGTCAACCCGGTACTTCCGTGCGGCGTGTCGCCAAGTCGAATGTCGAATAGTAAGTCAACCCGGTACTTCCGTGATGCGTGTCGCCAAGTCGAATGTAGAATACTAAGTCAACCCGGTACTTCCGTGTCGCGTGTCGCCAAGTTGAATGTCGAATACTAAGTCAACCCGGTACTTCCGTGTCGCCAAGTCGAATGTCGAATACTAAGTCAACCCGGTACTTCCGTGTCGCGTGTCGCCAAGTCGAATGTCGAATACTAAGTCAACCCGGTACTTCCGTGTCGCGTATCGCCAAGTCGAATGTCGAATACTAAGTCAACCCGGTACTTTCGTGGTGCGTGTCGCCAAGTCGAATGTCGAATACTAAGTCAACCCGGTACTTCCGTGTCGCGTGTCGCCAAGTCGAATGTCGAATACTAAGTCCCGGTACTTCCGTGTCGCGTGTCGCCAAGTCGAATGTCGAATACTAAGTCAACCCGGTACTTTCGTGTCGCCAAGTCGAATGTCGAATACTAAGTCTACCCGGTACTTCCGTGCCTACATAACCCTTTCTCACGGACGACAAACCTACAACAGATTACTCTGAAAACGTCTAGGTAGAAAATACGGAAAATCAATTTGAATTAAAAAATTATTGTATTTGAAAACATTGTGACAAAAGAAGAAATTATTCATCATGAGCAATTTCTCCTTTTGATGCAATATTTTAAAATGGCGCATGCTGTAGCAGCTTCAAAACGTGTCTTTATATGTGGAAGGGTTAATACAGATATCCTTAAGTGCATCGTAATTTGCTTGAGATATGAAACGGAGGCTAGTAATCTATATAAATTGACAGACTTTCGTACTGAGATGGTTTCAAATATCTTCCGGGTCATCTGTTAACCCTTTCCACACGACTTTTGAAAACATTGACGTAAATAAGAAATTGCTTTTAATAAGCAATTTCTCCTTTTGAAACAATGTTTTAAACTGTGTTTAATCATTACATTTTCAGTAAAAGAGTTGCCTAAGTATTTTCAAAGTCGTCTGCTGCAGATTTATTGTATGTGGAAAAGGGTTACGCAGTATATTTCAACTATATGTTGTCCGACGCACGATGAATACTTAACCCTTTCCCACTTTCAGACGTAATAGCAGCAGACGACTTTTGAAAAACATTGTGGCCAAATGTGAAATTGCTCATGATGATTAATTTGTCCTTTTATCACAATGTTTTCAACTTTATTTAACAATTAAGCCATTTTTTATGGAGATTGTTCAGGTTTTTGTCACTGTTTTCAAAGTTGGTTACTGCAGATTTGTTGTATGTGGGAAAGGGTTAACGGTTAGCATATACTATAACATCTGCAAGTGTATTAATCACGTGACAGTTATATCAGAAACGCCTTATTTACGTCCCTGGTTAAATTTACTGGGACCATGATTATCTATAGGCATCATCGTCGTACAGATAATTTTAGACTTCTGATCAGATTCTGAAGAAATTGCCACTCAATTGCTGTACGTTTATTAAATTTCCCATAAAAATGCTGTGTCTCAGTAAGGGAGATAAATCGATTGCTTATGTGGTTCTTCGGGCAATAGTTACTTTTCCTATCCATTTAAACCTCCCAGTTCTTTATTTAAAAGTCGTCTGCTTTAACTGAGGTTTAAAATGCCATAACTAAGAATTAAAATTGAAATTCTGTGCACAATTGAAAATACAGATGGCGTCTACAGTTTTTGTCTGAAAGCGATAAACGGTCATCATTGACTAAGCAGTTTTCTCTGACTCAATCGGTAATTCCCCCCATCTTTTATCACGTGCGTGGGAATTCCAATACTGCGCATATTCCTAGGAAACCATTTTCCTCTAATCCTCTGCAGCAGACGACCTTCACATACAGATTGGGTATCTGTTCAATACGGTCGACTCTTAACCCTTTACCACAAACAACAAACCTGGAGCAGACGACTTTGAAAACATACCCGATTTTTTTTTAGATAACTGAATCGAGTTGAAAACAGGAGAAAGTGCTCGTTTTAAACAATTGTTCGTTTGTCGCCATGTTTTCAAAAGTCGTCTGCTGCAGTGGAGTCAGAAAGCGTGTATATGAGGGAAGGAGTTAAATATATATTTGGTTTTCAGACATCATGCAGTCCAGCGAATTGTCATTTAACTTGCAAAAAGTAGGCTCACTGAAGCCTCAACCCAATACATGTACACACAACACAAATTCAGAAGACGACTGTGCGTCTATGTAGAAATAATAGTATATGTAAAATATCTTTTTGTATAAATAAATCAAGTTTTCAAAAGTCGTCAGCAATCGTAGAAGGGATCAATGTCCACTCATATGTAATGGAAAATCGATCTCATGAAAAGACTTGCATTTCCCACAATATCATCAAAAGTTGTCCGGTTTTATTGTGGTTTATCGCAGTTTCCAATCTCATTAAAATCATCTCCTATTAACGCTACGCATACATTTTGTCAGAACGTGTACTTTAGTCAGATTGTCGCAGTTTTCAACATCATTTCAGTTAAATCACTATATCCATGATACCTGGGGTAACCAACCAGTACTAGGATAGGAAATGTGACTTGCCCCAAGGGCACTTCACAATGACCGTCGCGACTGGGGATCGATATTCATTTATTGGGGTTTTACGCCGCTTTCAACGTTAGTTCAGTTATATCACGGCGACAGTTCACTTATTCATGATCCCTGGGTAAACAATCCAGTACTAGGCTAGAAAATGTGCCTTGCCCAAGGGCACTCCACCATGACCGTAGTGCCGCGACTGGGGATCGAACCCGTAACTAAATCCCCGACGCTAACTATTCGTCCACGACAGATTCCTAAAAAGTCGTTTGTAACAAGAAGTGCCCATGGCAGCCTCATACATATCTAGCTAATTGAAGTGTTTTTACTCAGGGTTGTCAACGTTTAACCCTTTCCTTCATACGACAATTCTGCAGCAGAAGACTTTGAACGTATTTTGTCAAAAAATAGAAAAATCTCCTTAATTGAATGGAAAACAATGACAAAAAGTGGAAAACATTGTGGCAAAAGGAGAAATTGCACGTTTTGTGCAATTTCTTCTTTTGTCACTATGTTTTCAAAAAGCTGTCTGCTGCAGAGGCGTCTATATGAGGGGAAGGGTTAAAGGTTACATTATAAGGGTCCACTTAAAAGGTTGATTCCGTAGATTCTTTGCTGAAGCTTTAATCTTCCGCTGTTATAACAGGCATTTAAATATGTGAGCGTAACTTGTATCCATATGTTTTCCCGTCACCAGTGAGTCAGTCGTAGTGCTGCTAACCAAACAATTCTGTGCGCCAAGGACGGACAATCAGTTAACATTTAACGGTCGTTAACTAGGACCCGGTCGCCAAGGACGGACAATCAGTTAACATTTAACGGTCGTTAACTAGGACCCGGTCGCCAAATCAGTTAAACATTTAACGGTCGTTAACTAGGACCAGGTCGCCAAGGACGGACAATCAGTTAACATTTAACGGTCGTTAACTAGGACCCGGTCGGGATTAACACGTTTCCGAGATCTAAAACGGTAACAATACCCCCTCAAACGCTTTATTTGTTTTACGGAAATACCGGTAACGATACGGTCTATTAATTTACGAGTTCAAACCCCAGCTCGGGTAACATTATTTCCGACGTTTGACATGTAACCGTAACCCACCAATCAGTCTCAAAATTGTCCAATAATTGGAATATATAATAGGTTGTGCGTTTCTTTCGACTGCTCGAGTACACCCTCGGAATATTTATTTTGAATTCGGTTAAGTGTTTAGGCAAAGAATCTTATATATAACTTTCCGACGACTTTTAAAAACATTGTTTACATTCACGTTTAAGCCTAGATGTTTTCAAAGTTGCCTGGTTCAGATATGTTGCATGTGGGAAATAGTTAACGAGGCGGCAGTGTGATTATAATAGCCAGGGGCAATGTAATAGCTCACATGCAACTAGTTAGTCATCAATTATCTCCCTTGTATTGCCGAATTATCCATGTCGTCTTGAAATCAAACGAGCTGCGTTAATATCGGAAGCCTTGCTTGTCCTCATCATTAACAATGGCATGAACATTTTTTTGTAGAGCGTCTCCTGCCAAATCTTGAAAGCAGACCACATTAGTTTCAGAAAAAGTGCAATCTATCCTTTTTGATTTAAGGTGGCATAACACAGTTGAAAGCTGATTTTCTGTTTCCTGGGACACTCCAACTTTTATTCTCTCATTATTTCTCATAATATCCATACTGGTTTGATAAAAAGAGTTTTCCTGTATCAAGGAGTGCCAGAATTGTAGGAAAATGACTGGAAGTCACACTCTCAGTCCATATTATGGAAAGAATTGACCAGAAAAGTGGTCTGAAACAAGGTGAAAAAAGTAGGGCAGAAAGATCAATTTGACCCTTTATTCGAAAAATCACCCAACAAAAACGCAGGGGTTTAGTGTAAAATTGAAGAGCTGATAATTCTCTCAAAACAGTAGGCAATCTGTGGATGCAGTCAGAAATACCACGTTACCAGCTCCTTTTCAAGCAATTTTGGACGCGAAAGCTGGTATTCAAATTTACCTCTAAATTCACGCCTAGCTCTGCAACCAGTGTTGTCAAACAGGAAGGAGAAGTGGGTTCAACTTAAAAATTCAATCCCATGCTTAGAGCTTACTTTTCACTTTTATAAACATTAAAATCAACCATTTACCCAAAAATGTACCCAAAACTTACTATTTGTCATTATTTCTATTTTTGACCCTGGCCAAAATCCGAATATCCCGAAAGCTAGTGTTATGTGTCACCTTAAGGAAAAATAATCCCTTGTCTAATAAGTCCAAAACCTATTATATCAATAACAGAATCTGATAACAACTCATTTCAACAATTTTCTTGATGCTGAAAGACCCACAACTCTTCTGGTACTGATTTAAAACCCTTCTGAAACTAGCACATTTCACCCTCAATTTATGCAAAATAATGCTCGCAATCAAAAAGGGTAAAAATGACCAGAACTGCTCCTGTTTTACTACAGGGTATGGACTGGTCTTATTTTCCAATGGAGTTGTGGTCAATATTGCTGTTTTACCTTCTTTATGTGCTATACTAGCAGTCTGAAACACAAATTTTAACAATAAAGTCAGCTCTTTTGCACATACCTTGTCAATTTTTGTGTCAGATTGAGTGAAAATCCTTTATTCTAACTGTTCACAGAACTGCTACTACAATGAAAGGAGCATAAATCACCTTTGCAAATTGGCTATATAGTTTAAGGATATATTTCTAATCATTAGAAAGAATATAAGCATTGAAAACACAACCATTATAGCTATTATGAAAAATATGTGTTCAGACAAGCCTGAATTCGACTAATTTCAACGCAATAACCAATTCCATCAACAAAACAGCTGAAAAGCCATATGATACATGGAAAACCGAATGCACATGTATGCTCAGATTTGTCGATCAAACCGGTGAAAAGTTAGCATTTGCCGCAGATTAAAGTCTTGTCAATCGCACTATTTCAACATATTTGCGGCTCTAAACTGCACATTTCAGAGACTGAAAGAAGACATTGAGCAAAAATGAGTGGATTTAATGCAACAATGCCTGAAATGAAAAATATAAGCATAAATGTGATGGAATTAACTAATTTCCACAATAAAACTGCAATTTTACCCTGTCTGAATGCCAAAAAAGCTGAAACATTGAAACATTTACTTTCCTACATGCAGATTTTCTTTGTTATTGAATTACCTCCCTTGTTTAAACACAATTTGATCAGATCTTTAGCAGTCAAATGCAGTCTTGTGTTCATTTTCTTTATAGAAATTGATGGAAACGCTCTAAAAAGGGCATTTTATGGATTAATGTTGACACAAGAAATATGTCAGTTCAGCTATAAGGTGGCATAACACAGTTGAAAGCTGATTTTCTGTTTCCTGGGACACTCCAACTTTTATTCTCTCATTATTTCTCATAATATCCATACTGGTTTGATAAAAAGAGTTTTCCTGTATCAAGGAGTGCCAGAATTGTAGGAAAATGACTGGAAGTCACACTCTCAGTCCATATTATGGAAAGAATTGACCAGAAAAGTGGTCTGAAACAAGGTGAAAAAAGTAGGGCAGAAAGATCAATTTGACCCTTTATTCGAAAAATCACCCAACAAAAACGCAGGGGTTTAGTGTAAAATTGAAGAGCTGATAATTCTCTCAAAACAGTAGGCAATCTGTGGATGCAGTCAGAAATACCACGTTACCAGCTCCTTTTCAAGCAATTTTGGACGCGAAAGCTGGTATTCAAATTTACCTCTAAATTCACGCCTAGCTCTGCAACCAGTGTTGTCAAACAGGAAGGAGAAGTGGGTTCAACTTAAAAATTCAATCCCATGCTTAGAGCTTACTTTTCACTTTTATAAACATTAAAATCAACCATTTACCCAAAAATGTACCCAAAACTTACTATTTGTCATTATTTCTATTTTTGACCCTGGCCAAAATCCGAATATCCCGAAAGCTAGTGTTATGTGTCACCTAAGGACTATTCCTGCTATTGTTTTGGTCGAAATTAAAGGTAAAGTCGCTCGAGGTTATTATCCGAAACATTTGATTGATAGGGGATTTACGCCGTTTTCAACAATTGTCATATCAAGGCAGCCAGTTCACCTACTTCAATGATTCTAGTTTTCTCACACAACATATTTCCCAAGCAACCGTCTGGTTAGCACATTGGTGAAATAATGTTGCCCCGAGCTGGAATTCGAACTCGCAACCACTGGATTGACAGCCAGCGTCGCTCGGCTGCTATCGGGAAACAAGAGGTTCATGTATATTTGCCTTTAGTCCATTCAAGTAGTGAGAATATGTCATGATTCTCAAAACTCCTTTTACACAATCATGTTTTCAACGGTCGTTTGCAACAGAAGTCACATCTGTACCAGAAGAGTCAATTTATCGCAACTAGGGAGTTCCTCTGTAGACAATTAATGAGCCTATATATATCGATGGCCGGCAATATCACGTCTATCCATTATCATGTCCGTGTTAACGTAGCTAGTATTCAGACCTTCATATAGTCTTTCAAACATCAGATCCATTTTAGTTACCTTTTAACAAAAAATTTCGAATTATTATTTGGTAAACATTGTGTCGAACTCAAAAATCTGCTGCATTTGGGAATGGGTCAAGCACAATGCTAAAAGAAGTATCACAATCACCTTCGGCAAGAGAAAAACCCCGTTAGCAAATTAAACGGGCGTTCAAAGCAACACATCAACGTCGAATATGTCAATAACTACGGAAGAAGAAGTGATCCAGATGCTTATATAACTATGCAAAACATTCGATCCCTTTTCAAGTGGTTTCCATATGCTTGGTAATAATCATCACAAAATTGTTATTTTGCCGAAATCTTTCATACTTAAACCCTTTCCCACATGCATTAAATCTGCAATAGACGACTTTATAAAACATACCCAACAAAAGTTGGAGAGTCGATAGTTTGGGGGAAAATGATCTTCAGTTGAAAGGTGGATAAAAATAGTTTTTCAACATAATACATACATCCAGGTCACAAATTTTATTACATGATAAGAATATGAAACAATTTATCGGGTTAAAAAAACTCAACAAACATGAACTTCAAATTCAGAGTCAATCATGCCCAAGTATAAACGGACAAAACAATCCTCACAAGACTTCAGTACCACGACGATTTATGGTCAGCCATCAAAGGTGAGGCACCTGGTAGCCCTTGAAACGGTCACCACGCAACCACCACTGTGTTCTTCTTCTCTTCCTCTCATCTTCTTGTACAAAAATAGATGGCTGCCCATAATAAGATATGTAGTTATTGTTTGTTGTTGGTGGATGAATAAAAACCATGGCATGTTGTCCTGGAAACCATATTGTGTCAGGTCAAGGTCGGGAGATATGGCACCTGTACAGCTGGACTGGACACGTGACCATATTGTCATCATCATCATCATCTTTTACTTAATCATCATAAAGTTCCTCCCAAATTTGACATGGCACAAGTCAATGTATACTAGGAAAACCTGCAACCTGGATAGTTCAGAAGGCTTGTCTACTTGGACCTGAAAAGAAGTAATAGATGCATTATCTAACAAGACTTGCTAATAACCCCTTGTTGTAATAGGAAGAAATCAATCATTTGCAGATCCACTTATTCCCATAATTTTGAAAGCTTATTTCAGATCAACATAGCTGATGAAAATTGAAAATGGAGGAAAAGAATCAATCAAAATGAACACGATTCATTCATCCCCACATCAATTTTGAATCTGCATCAAAATCACACTGCAATATGAAGATGTTGCATGCAGACAACTGATTAAAAGATTTTAATGTGTAGCAGATGACAAAAGAAAACATCTTTGCAAATATGGAATAAAAAGAATAATTATATGAAACAAGGTGGAAACATTGAAGACGAGCAATATTAACTTTTTCTCCTTTTGTCAATGTTCTCAATCTGTCTGAAAGGGGGTAAGGGATAAATGCGGGGAGATATTTTATATTCAAGTGAAGGTTAGTTCAGACATCCAAGGAAGGTAACTATGATCCATCACCATGTGTTTTCACACACTATGGACAAAACAACTGCGGACATAGCGAGGGAATTATCATCATAACCAACCAACACTTCTAAATACTAAGCAAACTTCAAAACCTTTTCCAACATACAAGTGTATATCTCTGCAGCTGTTGACGTTGCAAATATGATTAAAAATTGCTGAACATTTAACCCTTTCCCCGATACGACAATTCTGCAGCAGACGTCTTTGAACATATTTTGTTAAAAAATGAAAAATCTCTACAATTGAATGGATAACCTATGACAAAAAGTGGAAAACATTGTGGCAAAAGGAGAAATTGCATGTTTTGTGCAATTTCTTCTTTTGTCACTATGTTTTCAAAAGGCTGTCTGCTGCAGAGGCGTCAGAAAGCGTCTACATGAGGGAAAGGGTTAAAAGAAATTAATAAATTAATAAAAGAGTTGGAAACAATGCAACAAAATGAGAAATTGATCATAGGTCAATCCCGATTCTTGTTATTCAAGTGGTTAGGAAGGCAACTGATCCATCAAAATGTATTTTCACACACTATCGACAAAACAACTGCGGATATAGCAAGGGAATTATCATAACTAAACCAACACTTCCAAATTACTGTAACCTTTTCCAACATACAACAAATGTACAGCAGATGATGTTGACAATATTATTGCCATATATGATTATTAAAGAGGCCCAGTATCGCTCCACTGTTGTTAGGCAAATATTAAATCTTCAACCAGACCTGCCCCCTGGTGGCAATGTTTTTTGACCAATCAACATGGTTTAAAGCATCTGATAGAAGGGGGGGGTCAAACCCAAGGAACATTTCTACAAAATTGACCACACTTCCAGATACGATTTTTAAGCTTTCACTATAAATTTATTTATTGGTTGCCATGGAAACCAGAATTATGCATACATCCAAAATTCTTTAAAGATATTTTGAAATAGCGTCAAGAGAATGCTTGCTATGAAGTTTTATTCCAATTGGCCAAGTGGTTGGGGAAAAAAAGTCACTTGGAAAAAGTTGACGCATGCACAATTCGCCAAGACATAAGCTCGACTTCTAGTCTTTCAAGTTGAGGTTAGTTAGTTCAGACATCCAAGGAAGGTAACTATGATCCATCACCATGTGTTTTCACACACTATGGACAAAACAACTGCGGACATAGCGAGGGAATTATCATCATAACTAACCAACACACTTCCTGTACAAATATTGAACTTTTGATTTAAATTGCATAACAGGTAAAAGACAATGAAATGTAATTTAAGTGCAGTGCAGACAAATTTTGAAAACAATCATTGCAAATAATAAAAAAACATGCACTGCATGTCATTGCCAGGAACATATGGAATAATAAAACATGCATGACCACAAATTGGAGCCAAAAGGCTTTGATATTAACATTACAACCCATTACATCAAAATCAAAATCTGTATGAATGATTTAAACTCTTAACATATTGTCGGTCCCGATTACAAACTAGGGATATCTGTTTTGCAAGTGGTTCGGGAGAAGTTGATTGAAGCAAAACGTTTGTGCACGCACAATTCGCAAAGACATAAGCTTGACTTCCAGTCTTGTTTTTCAAGTGGAGGTTAGTTCAGACATCCAAGGAAGGTAACTATGATCCATCACCATGTGTTTTCACACACTATGGACAAAACAACTGCGGACATAGCGAGGGAATTATCATCATAACTAACCAACACACTTACTGTACAAATATTGAATTATGATTCAGATTGCATAAAAGAGCAGCACAGACAATTTTGACCACACAAAAGCATTGCCAATAAATAAAACATGCCTTATGCATGTCATTATCAGGAACATGTGGAATAAAGAATACAATATACATGACCACAAATTAAAGCCAAAAAGCATTTAGACATTAACCTTACATTACAACCCATGACCTCAAAATCAAAGCGGGGACAACCTCCTTGCCAAGAACGAGAACCATTTTAAAAAGTTTTGTGCTGCAGGGGGTCAAAATCTGTATGAATGATTAAAAAACTAAACATAGGCCAGTCCCGAATTATAAACTAGGGATGATTTTCATGTAGTTGGGGGGGAAGTTGCTTGAAGCAAAAATGTTGACAGAAACAATTCCATCAACTTCTCTTGTTTTTCAAGTGAAGGTTAGTTCAGACATCCAAGGAAGGTAACTATGATCCATCACCATGTGTTTTCACACACTATGGACAAAACAACTGCGGACATAGCGAGGGAATTATCATCATAACTAACCAACACACTTACTGTACAAATACTGAATCATGATTAGGATTGCATAAAAGTGCAGCACAGACTATTTAGACCACACAAAATCATTGCTAATAAATAAAACATGCCTTGTGCTTGTCATTATCAGGAACATGTGGAAGAAAGAATAAATTATCATGACCTAAAATTGGAGCCAAAAAGCTTTTTGACATTGACCTTGCAACTGATGATCTTGAAATCAAAGAGGGGACAACCTACGTACCAAGTATGAGTAACGTTTTAAAAAGTTTTGTGCTGCAGGGGTCAAAATCTGTATGAATGATTGAAAGACTAGACATAGGTCAGTCCCGATTACAAACTAGGTTTCAAGTGGTTTGGGGAGAAGTTGCTTGAAGCATAATGTCGACGCACAAACAATTCACCCGACTTCTTGTCTTGTTTTTCAAGTGAAGGTTAGTTCAGACATCCAAGGAAGGTAACTATGATCCATCACCATGTGCTTTCACACACTATGGACAAAACAACTGCGGACATAGCGAGGGAATTATCATCATAACCAACCAACACTTCCAAATCCTCATTTCAATTAATCAAAATCAAAAGTAGTCATGCCGAAGCATTTAACCAGTTTACAATATAAGCATTCGTCTAACCAATAGACCAACAAATAAATACAAAGCAAATTTCCAGCTCTTCTTCGAAAGCAGGCATAATTTTAATAAAGTTTGAAAAAAGTGATGGCTTGCAAGAAATTTGTTGAAATGTTTTCAAAATTAGGGAAAGGGTTTATGCACAAGTCATTCCTGATAACAAACTACTGGGTATTCTTGTTTTTCAAGTGGAGGTTAGTTCAGACATCCAAGGAAGGTAACTATGATCCATCACCATGTGTTTTCACACACTATGGACAAAACAACTGCGGACATAGCGAGGGAATTATCATCATAACTAACACACTTCCAAAGACTAAATTACGATCCAGTTTTAAGTAACATGCATCAATGATAATAATCTGCAGCAGGAGCCTTTCAAGTACTTTGTGCAAAACCAGAAAGTACTCATAATGACTGAATCTTGTCCGCATTTTCAATTGCTAGTCTGCAGCAGATTCATAATACATTGTATTCAATACAGCAGTTAGTTCAGACACCCAAGGAAGGCACAAATACTTTTCGCCATGTGTCATACACAATATGGTCCGATCAACTGCTGACATTAGCATGAAACTATTCATTATTGACTTGAGAAGAGCCATAGTTTAATGTATTACATAAAATTCACCAGTTTTGTCCTTGTATCCCAATTTGTTCAAGAATTGGAACTTCTTATTGAAAATCTCTTGCTCGAGATAAAAAAATAATGGCTTAACTTACCTCGCCCTCATCTTCCTCCTTTTACGCTTCAGCCTGCGCATACGCTTTTTTCTCCACTGAAAATATAAGAAGTTAATTTTCTATCTGTAAGATAAATGGTCAACCTATTCCTTCAACAAGTTATTATGCCTCAGCAGCAGGCAACTTCTGAAACCTTTTCTTTACAGTTACTGAATTGAAAACATGCATACTTTAGACAATTGCAACATAAATCGGGGTAGATAACAAATTATCCATAAATCAACTAAGTTTTGGATGATACATGTGCTTATTGAAGGAATATACAAGTTGTAACTTGCTTCATAATAACATCCTTGCAAATATTATTTTGTTCAAAATGCAACAAAGTATACTTGTATCCAACAATCATTCTTGGAGATAAAAGTATTTAAGTCACCAAACATTTTTCAGTAGCAAGCTTGTGCAGTTTTTAAATGTATTTGCAACACCACGTTACCAAATGTAACCGGCCTTTACAGTCATCATTAATCTCAACAAGAAAAACATAACTACCACTTTTATATTGGAAAATAGAGGATCTAAACGTTATCATGACTGAAAGCATTGACCAAAACTCATTACAGGATCGAGTCGAGTCGGCCATTGATTTTTTTTTTTTTATAAATTACCAGCAGTCTTATATTCACCCTCCGTACAGAATTGAACTAATTGGCGAGCATATGAATTACTAGGCAGTGCATTGTACAATTGATTTCAAATATTGCCACGATCAAAATACATCTGAAATCGTTAAAATTAAGAGGGAAATGTTGACCACGATTTTCATTTCTGCCAAATGACATGCTGATATTATAAGTCTTTTAACATAAAAGTAACAAACTTACCTTGGCTCTCATCTTGTTCCAAGTGATCTGAAATAATATAAATATCGAATATTAGTTTCTAGAAATTAGGATGTTATATTTCAAGGCATGATTTGAAAAGATTTTAACAAGCGTTATTAAAAACACGACTTACCCGTCGGAGGTTAGTAGAATAAGAGGCAGTCTCTAAGCCGAACTTCCGGAAAGATAATCTCAAGTTTCACATGATTGAATATGCGAGATTTTTATTATTTTTTTTTATTTAACGGTATCGCGAAAATACTTTTTTTAAATAATCAAAGCATTGAATTTAATGCTATAATTTTTTTTAATTAGTTAGATTTTATTAAATTTTATTAGAGACTATCTAAAAATGGCCGGAAACTACGGTAGGATGCCGCTAGATGCAAAAACAGCCCTTACATCTGATGTTAAAACTGATGTGTCGGATAAACAGACACTGCTAGCTGTTCTCCAGTTCTTAAGAAAAAATAATTTGAAGGTATGATCATTTTGAAATGTAAACCAAGTATATTTGACAAGTATTCATTCGTACCAAAGATAGTTCGTAACATTATATCTTCTAACCATACATTGTTTACCGTTAAGGAGCGTACAAAAATGTTGAATCGGCCACAAAATTAAAAAGTCTTGCTTTTCTTGTTTAAAACTGTCAAAACGACTGGTGTCTTAATAAAACTCCTGTCACACCTAGCCGCGTTGCCACTACAATTGCACGGCGTTGTTAAATTTCCCTGAGCGCCGTGAGAACGCAGGTAAAATTGATATTTTTCATGAAGATGGCGATGTCACAGCGTTCTCATGGCGACCTTGGCATTTCTACAGTGCTCCGTGGCGTTCTACCGCGTTCCTACGGAGTTCTAGTTGGCGATTGTCTGCGCTCTCATGGCGATCTCACGGCGCTTCCACTGTGTGTATTGAGTTGTCACGGCGCGCGCATTGCATGGCGCTCAAACTGAGCTGATGCGGTGTTGCTTTGCACTACCTATAAAAACGATATCTCCATCAGTTCTCCATTCTTCCTTTTGCTCTCAAACAGTTGAGACCATGCCCGCCAAAAGAATTATATCCCCAGAGTCTGCATCATCCTGGATCTGCTGGACCTGCATATAGGCAAGCAGTAGCCCAGCTTGCTGATGCACATCAGTCATGGTGAAATGAATGTTTATTTGCATATATCTTTCCTTTATAATATTTTGTTGGGTTGGTTCATTGTCATGCAAACGCCTATTGATGCGATAGAAGCGCATTGGGATCGCAATGATCGCCGTGGCGGCTCCCTACAATCGTTGTAAGAGCGCAGTAAGAAAAATAAAACTCCTTGTAAGTGCCGTAGACGCGCCGTATAAGCAGGGTAAAGACGCAGTGTCATCTCAAAGAACGCCGTACGATCGCCGTGCAAGCGCCACCTATAACCATTGCGTTTGCACTGTGCGCGCCCGCGGCGCTCCTGTGGCGTTGTAGGAGACCTAACTGCGGTGCTACAGCGACCTCACTGCGCTCTTATCAGAACGCCGAGCGACGGCGTTTGTTTTGGGCATGCTCAAGTGCGCGCTGTCGCTAGGCGTTCTTTGTGATCCCACCGCGTTCACTGCATTACTATGCATAGAGTAGGTCATATCTATTTTTAGAGGAGCAAGTCCCTGTGCTTATTTAGAGCTCTAGTTAAACCCATGTTAAACTATTTTTTTTCTGATGATAGGGTACAGAGGATTTGCTAAAGAGAGAAGCAGGTATAAATGAAGCCGACGTTAAACAAGAAAATGAAGCCCAATCTGAATCACAAGTCTCCCATGCCCTCGCTGCCTATAAGAGGTAAAATCTCCTGAATTTGACAGAATCTGCTTTCACCTCTTCTCTATCAAAATTCATCATATTCATAAGGACCTTATTAAGACTTATTCAAGTTATTTCATGTTGAATTCTAATATCCTTATTTACCCCATTCCCACATACAGACACATTTTGAAAACATTTGAGCAATTTCTCCTTTTGTTACTATGTTTTCAACTCTCTTCAATGTCTACACTTTCGTTTATAAAGCTTTTCCATATTTTTGTCAGAGATTTGTTGAAGTGCCTTAATAAGAAAAGGTTAATCTTGAAACCTTATTTTGTGGGTAATTGAAAGAATCATCTTAGCGAGTACCCGCAATACCGAGTTAAATTACGATATTATGGGATCATCTGGAAACCTATATACTCCATAACCCTTTACCATGTACAACAAATCGGCAGCAGACAATTTCGAAATTACCTAGGCAAAAACACGGAAAATCTCTATTAAAAAAAGGTACATGTATAATTCAGAGGTCCAGATAAGGAGGAGTATTCAGCTCTTTTTCTCACAATTTCTCTCTCTTATTATTAAAGCAAACCCTATGTTGATTCTTTTGAGTACCCACAACATAAGGTTAAAGTGTCAAATAAGGATTTTAGAACATGCAAAACGCCCCTTATCTGGAGCTCTGTAATTACTGAAAAAGTTATGAGCAATGTTTCCTTTTAGCACAATGTTTTCAACTCTGTTTAATATTTAAACTCTCATTTATGGTGATTTTTCAGGTTTTTGTCACTATGTTTTCAAAGTGGACTTCTGCAGTTTTGTTGCATGTGGGAAAGGGTTAGCACATTCCAACAAAGATCTAGACAAATGTTTCTAGAAATAAAACTGCATCTTAAATTAAAGTACATGTACAAACAGCCAAGAATCTGCAGAAGACAACAGCCTGGGCCAAATATGTCTGAAAAGGAAAATGAAATTAATGAATTTGAAAATACATGCTTACCAACCCTCCAGATTCAATTGTGAGTCTCACGATTTGAAGGGCGTAACCCCACCCCCACGATCGTGAGGGAGAAACTCACGATTTTCGAAAATTCGAAAATTAAAAAAAAAAAAAAAAAATTTTTTTTTTTTTTTTTTAAATCATGAGGATAAATGTACTGAAAATTACTACAATCATTTTCTAACATCAACTTCTTCTTAACATATTGTCACTGATTAAAGGGCCTTTCTCTTTCAACAAGTTCAAAACAATGTGTGTAGCTCAACTACATGATTACATGTACGTATTTTTCTTCTCCCTGTGTCTTTATTCCATTGGTACCCGGGTTTTTCATTTAAAAGTATGTCTATAAATTAAAATGTTGTTAATATTTTTATTTTCTTGGATGTAATATGAAAGTCTTTGACATAACAGACAACTTGCATGATTTTCTAGTTAACCACAGTTAAAACATTTCTTAATATCAAAGCACAGATTTGAAAACATGCCAAAATAATACTTAAATGCTAATATACAGTTGAAAATAATCTGTTTAATAGAAAACATTCTCAAAATGAGTCTTTTTAATTATTTTCCTATATTAAATATTGAAAGTATTGTACATGTATCCCTGCATAGTTATCTAAATTCTGTTCTATTGTGAAAATTTCTACTGTTAAATTCATGGCGTTGAAAATCTCCCACTTCAAACCCCAATCCCCCACTTTGAGATCATGAAACTCCCCCTTGAGGATGAGAAAAGGTTGGTAAGCATGAAAATATTGTGTCAAAAGGAGAAGTTTCATCTTTTGTCACAATTTTTTTTATCAAGAATAGTCATCTGATGGTTGTAAACGATATAATTTTCAGTGATGATGATCCAACATTATATGATGACCACTATACTAACCTAAAAAACTTTGTGGAAGGATGTTTGGATGTTCACAAGGTAATTAGTTTTTTTTAGCTCACCTGAGCTTTGCTCAAGGTGAATTATTGTGATCGCCTTTTGTCCGGCGTCCATCGTGCGTTGTGCGTCAACTTCTTCTCCTCCTCAGTAACCAGTCGGTCAATTGGGATGAAACTTCACAGAAAGCATCCTCTCAATGACCTTTTCAAGATTTCCTTCAAATTTTTGGGATCCATGCGGGGCTATTTTGCCTTATTATGGCTATAGTGAAAACTTAAAATATCTTCTCTGAAAGTGTCAGGCCGATTTTCAAATAATTTTGTAGAAATGTTCCTTGGAAGACCCTCTATCAAATTCCTTCAAGCCATGTTGATTGGTCGAAAATCATGCCCGCAAGGGGGGCTATTTTGCCTTATATGGCTATAGTGAAAACTTAAAAAATCTTCTTCTCCGAAAGTGTCAGGCCGATTTTCAAATAATTTTGTAGAGATGTTCCTGAAGTGACCTCCTTTCAGATTCCTTCAAGCCATGTTGATTGGTCGAAAACTATGGCCACCAGGGGGCGGGGCTTATATAACTAAAGTGAAAAAAAATAAAAAATCAGGTGAGCGATCCAGGGCCATCATGGCCCTCTTGTTTAATAACAATCTTTTCCATTCAGTGTGCATTTAGTCAAAGAGGGACCCATTTTTTATCACATTCATAAAATTTAATTATGCAGCCAAGACCAAGACAGTAGGTCAAGGTCACACTTTAGTATCAAAAGACAAGCACAGATAAAACTGAGATATGAAATTTGTAAATGTCAAAGTCAGTATTACATTTAATGTAATTGTCACTTTCAATCCAGGTCATACCAAATGCTTAAAAATGGTAGTGATGACATACCCTCCTTTGCCCTCAGAATTGACTGGTGTCAATGTAATATCATCGGAGAGGGAGACATATGATGCTAGTCACTCTTGCCAATCATTGCAAAGAATCCATGGGCAAGCTGGTGTTTGAACTGATGACCCCTTGGTTGATTGATTGATAATCTACATCATTACTGACCAAGCAATCACAGTTTGATTATTTGGTGCCAAAAAGGAGATGCCCAAATATTGCTTCAAAAATATAATGAAATTGGATTCTTACATAGATCAAGATTTAAAAGTTTAATTTTAGCAAGTATTTAACAATTAATTTTGAAGTAAACCTTTTCCCACATGCAAATGCATTTTGAGTTATCTGGAGCAAATGAATTTTGAAAGAATTGCGGCAAAAGGATAACTTACTCGCAATTTTTTCAACTTTGTCTATAATTATGATTTCATTTTAATGAATTTTTCCATATTTTTGACGAGTATTTTCAAAGTTTTATTTTGCAGATTTATGGCATTTGGGAAAGGGTTAACTAAATGATATACATTTCAGGTTGAACTGATGATGATCCTATACCCAGTGTTTGTACACATGTATCTGGAACTGGTTTATAACTTTCATGAACAACATGGTGAGAACATTTTTATACAGGCTTAAACCTTTCCCACATACTGACACCTCTGTAACAGACGAATTTTGAAAACATGGTGGCAAAAAGATAAGATGCTCACAATTACCTATATCTCCTAAATGTTCATAATGAGCTACATTTCAACTGAATGATTATTCTTTCATTTATATTGAATTTCCATATAATATTATTTATCTAAATGTTTTCAGTCTTCAGCTGTAGCTTTGTTGTATGTAAGAAATGGGGTGGGGGGTTTAAGCATGCTTCCCAAATAAGTGATTGTTGATGTTTTTTTCTCTAGATCTTTTTAACCCTTTCCCTCATACAACAAGTCAGTATATATACCAACAAATATGATGATTGAAGAGAGTTGAAAACAATGTGGCAAAAGGAGAAATTGCTTATAATGAGCAATTTTCCCTTGACACAATGTTTTCAAAAGTTGTCTGCTGCTGTGGCATCAGAAAGCGTTAGTATGTGGTAACAGGATGAAGCAGAGATTTTTTTAAATTTAATTTGTTGTTTAGTTAACAGCTTATAAGTAAAACAGCTTATAAGTAAGACTATTTTTTCCTATATAGAAACAACCCGTATAATTGATTAAAGACAAACTAACTTATACAATAAAATGTCATTTATCTGTGTGTATTTAGGTGAAGGATTGAGATATGTTTCAATGTTTGATTACCAAAAGTAGATAATTTTCACTTGTGACAACATTATATTTAGTTCTTAACCATTGACCACTATTTCTGGCGCTTTTGCAGCAGACAACTTTAGTATGAAAAGAAAAATGGGAAAATCTCTATAAACAACAGTAAAATTATTGAATAGAATTGCAACATTGTGATTAAAGGTGAAATTGCTCATGATCTTTTCAAAAAGTTGTGTGCTGCAGAGACATCATAATGTGTCTAGAAGTAGAAGTGGGAAAGGTTTCAACAGTGAAATATTATTCAATATACGGCCAATTATTCCATTCTAATTTGTTCATGTTTCATTGTTTCCAGCCATGGAGTTTTTTATCAAGTTTGCCAAAGACCAGGAAGAGTATTATAGAGAGGACCTGAGGAAATTGTCCACAGTTTCTAAACATGAACATATGAAAGGGAACCAACTGATGGATAACTTCAAGTAGTTAACCCTTTCCTACGTACAGATGATTCTGACCCTGCTGCAGTATACAACTTTAGAAAACATTGTGGCAAAAGTAGAAATTACTCATAATGAGCAGTTTATCCTTTTGTCACAATGTTTTCACTTTTATATAATACTTGTACTTTCATTTATAGAGAGTCTCCATATTTGTTACTAAATGTTTTCCTAGTCTGCTGTAGATTTGTTGTATGTTGGAAAGGGTTAAGAAATTCTTATTTATTTGTTGTTTGCTACTTTCAAGGCTTAAGTTAATTAAGGGCACATTTCATTATCTGAAATACTTCTTTTAACCCTCTCCATCATACAACACTTTGGCTGCAGAAGACTTTGTTAACTTCCAGGCAAAAACTTTGAACATCTCTTTCGATGAAAGTCGTCCGCTGCTGTATATGTCTGATAAGTGATGTGATAAGTGCATATTTCAAAACTTCATCCCTGTCCTACATGCAACAAATTTGCAGCGCATGATTTTGAAAACGATAATAACTAACTCCACTGAAATCACGTGGTTCTTTACTTTCTCGTGACAGCATGCTGAACAATATGCTTTTCAGACCGCTGGATATATTTCAAAATAGACTACTTTAAGCCCATGATGAGGCTTTTAACAATGACTATAGGCAGTCATCTAAAATAATCAGTGGCTGAGCACCTCTGTGGTTAGGGGACACTTAACCCTTTCCGTCATACGAAAATTCTGCAGCAGATGACTTTAAACATATTTTGTCAAAACATTGAAAATCTCTATAATTGAATGGATAACCTATGACTAACAGTGGAAAACATTTTGGCAAAAGGAGCAATTTCTTCTTTTGTCACTATGTTTTCAAAAAGCTGTCTGCTGCAGAGGCATCATAAAGGGTTTATATGAGGGAAAGGGTTAATAAGAAATTAAGAATGGCAGCCACAGTCTGGCCTGGGCTTGAACCGTAAGAGCTGATTAAATATGTATGAACAATTGGGAGTCCAAGCAACTCTTGAGCTCCAAGCAGGTGTGGTGGTATTGGTTTCATACCTTATATTATATATATTTATCGTGATGTAAATATAAGGTGTGGGACCAATTTTTACTCTCCTGTCCGCCATGATATGACCTGACCTGTTGAAAGTGGTGTAAAGCCCAAAATAAACTAACAGCGGCTGAGCCGTGATTTTAACTCATTACCCCTAGATTGAAAGCCCTTGTTGCTTTTAAGTGAGCTATTGCAGATACATAGACCATAACATAAGCAAGTAACATAAGGCATTGGGTAACATGATACAAACTTGACATATTTAATTTTCATTTTGATTGATTATTTGGAAATATAGTTTTAGAAAAGTTTAATTGTAAAATTTATTTTTGTTTACTTTTTAGATCCAGTAAATTTGTGTTGAAGATGTCTAGAGATTCATACACTCACCTCAAAAGATATCTACAAGATAAACACATGAATGTTCTTCTAAATATCATACAGGAACATCTTTTTATAGATGGTAAGTTACTTGTTTAGATACCTTTTAAATAAACAATTAGACACTCTACTTAATAACAGTTTGGGGGGTATCTCTTTATATACGGTAAACTACCGTTCATAAAGGTCCATTATCTTTTTGAATGTTTGTATAACTTAGTCTGACTATGTGCACCAAGACCAATAACTTTATAAAAAAATGTATGAATATTCATTGAGTACCATCACTCTTTTAGTGCAGTGGTCAGAATGATATATTCATGTGTCTGTTGTCAATTATCTTTTTCGATAACAAAGGAGAAAACAATCTTTTGGCAGTATCTGATATAAGATTTCTAAAATCAAACACTACTGATTTGAAATAAACATGCTTTTACCCTTTGAAAACAATTATAGCCTTTAGCATAAATCTGCAGCACATGACTAAACACATTTAGTCAAAAATATCGAAACTGTATAAATGGAAGACTATTTATTGAATAAAGTTTTAAACATTGATGCAAAAGGAGAAATTACTCATTATGAGCAATTTCTCCTTTAGCCGTAATGTTTTCAAAAGTCGTCTGCTAGAGAGGTATCAGAAAATGTCTATGTTAGAAAGGGTAAATAATATCATTTTGAAAACCTTTTTATTAATAATATTTGGTAAACAAGTTTAAACATTAAGAAGACTATTTTTAAAATAAGTTTTATATACTTTTTCTGTCTAATTCATGCAACTTTGTATAGCATTTTCCACTGATTTGCAATGTTAAGAATCTTCAGATTTGAAATCATTTGATGAAATATATTAATACTTGCAATTTTGAAAATATTGATCAATTTCTTTCTTTCTTCAAATGTTTATCAGTATACATATAAGTATCAGTATACTTTCATTTAGATAGTTTCATTTGACTTTTTTCCAAAGCTTAATAAAGCATTATGACGTACCAGCAGCAGAAGGCATTTGAAAAATATTGTGGCAAAAGGAAAAATTCTCATTATGAGCAATTACTCCTTTTTGCATTAATGTTTTCAACTCGATTCAATAAATAATATTTCATTTCGATGTTTTCAAAGTTGTCTGCTATGCTGCAGATTTGTTGTATTTGGGAAATTGTTAAATAAAGGTTGACAATAAAGATGTTTTGATCAATGTTTTTACAGTGTTTGATGGAATTCCAAGAACCAAGCAGCAAATAGACGTGACTAGTGGGGGAGTTCTAGGGGAAGCTGCAAGGGAAGGTAGGTGCTGAATTGAAATCACAAGTTGTTTTAAATAGATTATAATTCTAAATGTGTAGATTATTCTAAATTTCTAAGTAAAACAATTTTTTATTGGCTTTACCCTATGGTGTTTTGCTTTGAAAGTAATAAATATAACATTTTAAGATTTTGAATTTATTATTGGTAATAGAATTATTTTCTCTAAACCTGCTCGCCAAATAGTTAATTCTGCATGGTTTGGGTAAATAAAATCAGAGGCTGCTTCCTCTAAATGAGACAATTTCTTTGCTTTTCCCAAAAGTCGTCTGCCGCAGTGACATAAATATGTCTAGTGTATTAGGGGAAACAAACAAATACAACAAATCTGAAGCAGACAACATTGAAAACATCTAGACAAAAGTAGGAAAATTCTTAATAAATGAAAATAAAATAATTAAATAGAGTTGAAACATTGTGGCAAATGGAGAAATTGCTTATTTTGAGCAATTACACCTTTTGTCACAATGTTTTCAAAAATCGTCTGCTGCGGATGCGACAAAAAGCATCTATATGAGGGAAAGGGTTTTTAATAATTTTTTTGGATGTTATGCATGTCAGAACAAATAACACTTATTTTCTTCACTCTAGCCAACAAAAGTAAGATATTGTATGGACTATTAAAAGAGCCAGATCTGAACATTCCTGATGAAGATGATGACGGTGGTGGTGAAGGGGAAGATAAGCCAAAGGTGACTATCATTTTACCACCCCTTTCCCACAGAAAGAATCTGCAGCAGCCTTTAACCCTTTACCTCATATAGACGCTTTTTGACGCCTCTGAAGCAGACGGTTTTTTGAAAACATTGTGACAAGAGAAGAAATTGCTCAAAACGAGCAATTTCTCCTTTTGCCACAATGTTTTCCACTTTAAGTCATAGGTTATCCATTCAATTTTAGAGATTTTCCATTTTTTATACGCCGCCTGAGGCGGTCGTATATTGGCGTCATCTTCTCCGTCTGTCCGTACGTCCATTTCTTGTGAACGCAACTCCTCCTACGTTACTGACCGTATCATTTTAAAACTTGGTCAATGTCATAACTATAATGGGTAGATGTGCATGAAGCGGCAATTTTCCGGTTCATTGATATTTGCAAGATTTATGTCCCTTGTAACTTAGTCTCTGTAGCTGATTGATATTGCAGCCTTGTGAATGCAACTCTTCCTATGTTTCTGACTGAATCTTTTCAAAACTTGGTCAATGTCATGACTATAAAGGGTAGATGTGCATGAAGCGGCGATTTTCCAGTTCATTGATTTTTGCAAGATTTTTGTCCCTTGAAACTTAGTCTCTGTAGCTGATTGATATTGCAGCCTTGTGAACGCAACTCTTCCTATGTTTCTGACCGAATCTTTTCAAAACTTGGTCAATGTCATGACTATAATGGGTAGATGTGCATGAAGCGGCGATTTTCCGGTTCATTGATTTTTGCAAGATTTATGTCCCTTGTAACTTAGTCTCTGTAGCTGATTGATATTGCAGCCTTGTGAATGCAACTCTTCCTATGTTTCTGACCGAATCTTTTCAAAACTTGGTCAATGTCATAACTATAATAGGAAGATGTGCATGAAGCGGCGATTTTCCGGTTCATTGATTTTTGCAAGATTTATGTCCCTTGTAACTTCGTCTCTGTAGCTGATTGATATTGCGGCTTGTGAACGCAACTCTTCCTACGTTTCTGACTGAATCTTTTCAAAACTTGGTCAATATCATTACTATAATGGGTAGATGTGCATGAAGCGGGGATTTTCAGGTTCAGCGATTTTTGCAATAGTTATGCCTTTCGAAACTTGGTCTCTATAGCATATTCACTTGAGAACGCAACTCAAGTTTCCAAACAGGTAGAAGTGCATAAAGCAGGGATTATCCGGTAGAGTGATTTTTGCAAGAGTTATGCTCAGAAGGAAAAGAGGATACATATCGACACTGCCATTTTACCTACTTTCATATCGGAAGCCTCTATAGGGTTCTATTTCTGTTTATATGTATCCTATTTTCTTACTGACCAAAGGCCAGAAGGGCTTATGTCGTGACAATTCGTGCGTCCGTCCGTTTCTTGTTAACATGATACAGTGTATCTCAACCAAACTTATACAGTAGTTAGATATTCATGAGAGCTCGGTTCCTTTCGAAAACCAACCAGATCGACCCATGCATGACTGGATTATGGCCCTTGAAATGGTCAAAATTGCTATAAAAGAGCTTGTTAACACGATACAGTCTTCACTTTTGATTGTATCTCAACCAAACTTATACAGTAGTTAGATATCCATGAGAGCTCGGTTTTCGCCCCATGCATGACTGAATTATGGCCCTTGAAATTGTCAAAATTGCTATAATAGGGCTTGTTAACATAACAGTCCTTATTTTTTATTGTATCTCAATCAAACTCATACAGTAGTTAGATATCCATGAGAGTTAAGTTCATTTTGAAAACAAGCCAGATCCGCCCCATGCATGACTGAATTATGGCCCTTGAAATTGTCAAAATTGCTATAATAGGGTTTTGAGAAATTTCACCTTTTATTGCAATGTTTTCAAAAGTCATATTCAATGGCAGGTGTCAAATGTTGTCTGTGTGAAGTAATGGGTTAACTTCTAGCCTACCAGAATAGTTAACCCTTTCCCTCATATAAATGCTTTCAGACGCCTCTGCAGCAGACAGCTTTTTGTAAACACAGTGACAAAAGGAGAAATTTCACAAAACATGCAATTTCTCCTTTTGCCACAACGTTTTCCACTTTTTGTCATAGGTTATCCATTCAATTATGGAGATTTTCTATTTTTTGACAAAATACGTTCAAAGTCGTCTTCTGCAGAATTGTTGTATGAGGGAAGGGTTAAAGACTGCTGATCTTCTTAGTCTTATTTATAATTTAACCCTTTCCCACATGCAACAAATCTTCCCTCAGACATCTTCCGAAGATTAGCGTCTGGATGAAAGTGTATTTCCTGAATTGACCCTTAAACCTTATACAAATTTTCTGTTTAGTACCCAGACATCATCTTATCTATATTCTTGGGGATAATATCTCAGAAGTTGTTTCTGCAGTCTCTAGAAAGTTTAAAACAATAAGACAACTGTTAATGTCTTCTGCAGCAGATGCCTTTGGAAAACATTATAAAATTAAGAACTATCACAAGAAGCAACAATTATACTTGTTCACAATAATTTATATGTATTGGAAATTATTATTATTTAAGATCAAACATTACTATGCTTATGCATTCAATTGTTTTAAATTTGGAGGAGTTAAAACCACCTTATTTAAGGAAAGGGATTAATGGGTCTATTATCATTAATATGGGAATTGCAAGATATAAAATTCAAATTTTTATCCATCAGGGGAAATAATACAAATCATTTTTACAGGAAGTATATTTAAACATTAAGAGTAGTTTCCCTTAGATGTCAAAAGTATGCATGCAATCATAATTGTTTACAAACTGAGCAGTTTGTTAAGAGATTGTTTAGCTGTGTTCTTCAATTTGTTTTGAGTGGCATCTGATTGAAATGTGACATTATTTGTTATCGGATAGATTTGGCAGTTTTTGTGTATATTTCGTAAAGCAATATTAGTGAAATTGGAATATCCAAGTGTAATTTACCCCACCCACCTTTGAAATGCATGTAGGATACGATACACATACATGTCAAATGAGTGAGAACGTTCTGAAAGACTGAATACATTGGCTCTTAAAAATCGGGATAATTGGATCAAAATGATGTCAAACAAAAATGTACCTTTTTTAGCATTTCTTTATTTTTTACAAGGCCTGCCTTATGGATTGCAATCCAGATTTCTGCCGTTATATTTCCGCACACATGGCATGTCACTGTCGAACATCGGCTTTTTCAAAATACTGTTAGCTCCATGGATGTTGAAAGCACTATGGGCACCATTAGTCGATGTGTACGGTACAAAGAGACAGTGGCTTAGTTACAGCATGTTTGGATTGTTTCTAACTTGTCTGTTAGGAGCTTTAACGAGTCCTGAATTAGTTTTAGAACTTGGTGGCGTGCTTTTGCTATTCAACATTTTAACCTCGACACAAGACATCGCTGTGGACGGTCTAGCAATACAGATTCTCCGGACATCGGAACTTGCTGCGGGAAACATTGCCCAAGTGGTGGGTTATAAACTCGGAGCGGTGTTTAGCGGAGGATTTCTGATATGGGTTACAGAGGCGTGGAAACTGTCCTGGTCCCATTTATTTGTCTTACTGAGTGTTGGATACATCCTGGCTTTCTGGATCGTGTTACGCATTGTACCAAGTTCAACAGAGCTGTCCGGAATTGATCATGCAGATAACAAGGCTGGGAATCTTGTTGACAAAAATATTGAAAGAAATATTAAAGATGAACAAAGTGGAAAATCAAAAAGTTGGCTTGTAAATCATTTTACAAGTATTTTGTCATCAGTTGAAACGAAATGGATATTGCTGTATGTGCTGATCTATAAATTAGGTAAGTTTTAATTTATTTTCTATTTGTCAATCCATTATTCCTTTCCCACATACAACAAATCTGTAGCAAATGACTTTGAATATAATAAGGCAAAACTATGGAAAATCTCTATAAATGAAAGTTTAACCCTTTCCCTCATACAACAATACTGCAGCAGACGACTTTCAACATATTTTTTCAAAAAATAGAAAATCTCTATAATTGAATGGATAACCTATGGCTAAAAGTGGAAAACATTGTGGCGAAAGGAGAAATTGCTCGTTTTGAGCAATTTCTTCTTTTGTCACTGTTTTCAAGAAGCCGTCTGCTGCAGAGGCGTCAGAAAGCGTCTATATGAGGGAAAAGTTTAATGATTGAATCAAGCTGAAAACATTTGGAATTGCGCATGATGACCAATCTCTTCTTTTGTTGCAATGTTTTCCACTCTATTTAATAACTATACTTTCATTTCTAGAGATTTCTCATACATTTACTTAGATGTTTTCAAAGTACTTAGTAGTGTGGGAAAGGGTTAAACAAAGAATGTGGTAGGACAGAGAGGGAGAATAACACTGCTATTGATGCATAGATGTCACTATAAATCAGACTGGTACTGGTAGTACTGGTTAATTACCCAGGAAATGATGTTATATAACAGAAACTGTTGAAAGCAGCATAAAACACTATACAAATTAATCCATTTTTGTGTAAAAAATAATTGTAAGTTGATATGCCTACTGTCCTCTAACAGCTCTTGTTATGTATTACAGGTGAACAAGGTGCTCTAACAATGATCCCCTTATTTCTGGTGGATAAAAACATTCCATCTGTATCGATAGGGTTTTGGACGGGGATGGTTGGACAGACAGCATCAATATTTGGATCTCTTCTTGGTGGATGGCTGGTATCAAAATTTAAGTAAGCAAACATATTCTCTATCTGTAATTGTGTATTTTGGGTGATGATGGTTTCTTGATCCACTCAGTGTTGTAGGAGAGTTCTAGCCTTTAACATTCATGCGAGGAATCCACACTGTCAGAGTGGTTAGAATACTAGTAGCATGAGCGGTTTGAAACTGAAAGTTCTAGATTTGATATTCAATCAGGGTCCAATTCCACCAACCTTACTTAGCACTAAGTAACACTTAATACTTAACAGCAAATTTCATAAAATTTGTTGTTTCATTTATGTAGAGCCCCGGTAGCTCAGTTGGTAGCGACGCGGGCTGTCAATCCAGGGGTTGTGTGTTCGAATCCCAGCTCGGCCAACTTTCTTTCCGAGGATTGACAACATGTGTCATTCGTCTTCCACCAATGGGCTAAGACTAAAGTCTGTGGAAAAGCAGCCAGTTGCTGTGGGAAGATTGTTGTGTGGAGTACTGGTGTGAGAAAACCAGGAAATGCATGAGTAGGGTGAACTGGCCGCCGTGATAATAACTGAGAAATTGTTAAAAACGGCGTTAAATCCCAATCAATCAATTATAGACGTCCAAACCATAAATGGTGGAATGTGTTTAAGTAACTTCAGGGCTCTCACTAGGCTTAAATTTTAGGAAGAAGTGGCTTCTCCCTCCAGGCAATTTAGGGCAAAGTGGGGGGGACTTTAGGGAGAAGTGATATTTCTTGTGTGTTGTTACGCGTCATCATCGCATCGTAATCGCATCATAATCGCATCGTTTGGGATAGAACACATTTACTTAAACAAAGATGAATGTTTTATTATTTTATTTTAATTATGATTATAAATCAAAGATGAAACAAGCATATTAATTAAAAAAAGCACATTTTGAAATGTTTTGAAACAATATCACATGAAGCACTAAAATTGATTTTTCCCTAAGAGTAGTTGCGATCCGAACATTGTGTTCTAAAGTCCCCGAAATTTTAATGAAGCTACCTTTTACTCGCCGTGTAAAGGTTTCAGGCATTTTCTAAAGAAGTCTGTCGTAAGTGTCATAAACAACGTAAATTATTTGTATTGGCCAAACATACACACTCTTTACAAGTAGAATTGAGGGTATTGTCTTTTGATTGGTTAATTCCAAATATTACGACACCCCGATGCTACAGCATTTATTATGAATCCCCTAAAAAAAATATCTGAAAAATTCTCATTTTCTCAATTATTGAAGATGATTATCTCATTAAATCATGACTAGATTCACAATATTATTTATACTATTGAAAGGGTTAAAACATAATTCGACTTCCATCTCATTTACATCGGATACGTATTTTAATGTTTTATCAGGGGGGGCGTCATAACATTACTTAGAGCTAAGTAAGGTTGGTGGAATTGGAGCCTGGCATGGCTGTCATATTAGAATGCCCTTGAACAAGGTATATCTAGCCTTGTTCTGACCAATCACCCAAGAATATTGAATAAGTCTTCTGTTGCACTTGGTATAACTAAAATACTGTTAAGAACAGAGTGAAACTCAAATAAAACAAATAAAATAAGCAAAATAGTGTACTCATTAACCATTTCGCACATATAAATTTGATTATAAATATAAATACGATTTTGAAATAATTGTGGCAAAAGGAGAAATACTCAAAATGAGCAATTTCTCCATCTGCCACAATAATTTCAACTCTGCAATAATCATACCACCATTTATAGAGATATTCTATATTTTAGATGTAGTAATTTTAAAATAGTCTGCTGCAGATTTGTTGTATGTGGTAAAGGGAGGGTTAAATTGGTTGGATTTGTGTCTTATTAACACACTTCCCGCTTTTTTGGGATGTATAAATGTTGTATAGTGAATATAGCAAAAACAATTATGTAATTTTAATTTATTTCAGGATATCTGCATTCCACACAATGCATTTCTTCTCTCTAGTTAGGCTGGTTCCACTCGCATTGTATCCTCTGTTTACAGTTCTTTGGTCCGAAGAACGGGAAACTATTTTATATGGTGAGTATTGCTACTATGATATATTTCTTCCTATCAAACTAACAGCAATGAATTTGTTTTCTTAACCCTTTCCCTCATATAGATGCTTTCTGACGTCTCTGTGGCAGACTTCTTTTGGAAAAAAGTGGCAAAAGGAGAAATTGCTCATGATGAGCATTTACTCCTTTGCCATAATGTTTTCATATCTATTCAATAATCATGCTTTCATTTATAGAGTTTTTTTTTACATATTTTACACATTTTGAAAGTTGTCTGTTGCTGATGTATATAGTAAAAGGTTAAATCTCGGGTTTGTTAGGATAGCATTAACCTTTCCCTCATATGGCAAATGACTGAAAACATTCGGGTAAAAATTTGGAAAATCTCTGAAAACTTTAGTAAAGTTATTGATTAGGGTTGGAATATAGTGGCAAAGGTAGTGAGTGTTCTTACTGAGCATTTTCTCCAGTTTGCCACAAACGTCTGCTGCAGATGTTGGAAAGAGTAAAACAGCATAAATGAAAATGAAATTGATTTTCTTTTGATTGAGTGAATAATCTTTTGTTCATTACATTAGTCAATATTGATTTGCCTTTAACCCTTTCCCACATAACGATGATTTCTGAAGCCTCTGCAGCAGGTGTCTTTTGAAAACATGATGATCAATTTCTACTTTTGCCACAATGTTTTCAACTTCATTCAATAATTGTTCTCTCATTAATAGAGAGTTTCCATATGTTTTGTCTTGATATTTTCAGAGTTAAAATATTAATGCTATCATGTGCAGTTTCACTGTTTAAGCAAATAGTGCTTCTTTTAGTGAACAGTTTATCTGTTTACGAGGTCATTATGATATGCTTCTTGTATCCTGCTTTGAAAACATTTTAGGAAAAATATGTAACAACATGAAATTTTTCCGAATCTTGAGTAGAGTTTTTTTAAGTCGTTTGCTGCAGATTTATTGTATAAGGGAAAGGGTTAAGAAATTGCAAAAGGGTGTGTGCAAAACATTTGTTTAACTTGGTCAAAAGTCATCTTGTATCTTTGGTTCTTGCAAACTGTGCCTCCTCTACTTTTCAGTTTTGCTGATCTCAACAGTTATCGTCATGCTAACCGGAAGTGGCATCATTACAACAACGACCTTCACCCTGATGATGTACTGCTCACAGAGGGAGCCACCTGCCATACAGGCCAGCCATTATACTACCCTGGCAACCATAGAAGTTCTTGGGAAACTGTCTTTCTCTGTTTTCATTGGTTCTTTAACAGAACTGATTGGATATACTCTAGTCTTTTCCCTGTTTTTCATGTTAGGTTTATTAGTTATTCCAGTGTTGTACTATTGCCCAACTTTGTTGGTTGAAATGAAAAATTCGGAAAATAAAAATTCTTGACAAAAATAAAATGTTTGTTTACTTAAGCATTTCATTTCTCCTGGCAGTCCCAGATTGAAAAGAAGCCATCTTTTTTTCTTCCCACCATGTTTTCCATTCTTTTCCAAACATATTCAAATGTTCATTAGTTTTCCTATAATGCTTTCAAAGGCACATATCAATGAGTTCCCATTCTACCTAAAAGACTGAAGAAGTGTTTGCAGTTTATAATTCTTTCCATGGCTTTCATTTACCCTTTCCCGCCTCTGTAGTAGAAGACTTTTGCCACATTGTTTCAACTCTTTTCATTAATTAAACTTTTCCTTGTAGAGATTTTCCATAAATCTGCCTAAATGTTTTCAAAATCTTCTGCTGCTATTATGTTATATGTTGGAAAAGGTTAATATAACCTGCAAATATTCTTATATTTTCTATAATTTGTTTGCTAAAGGTATATTAATGTAGGACAATGTAGACCCAAGATTAGACTTCATCTTGGTATACATTGTTTAGGTTAGACTTGACTAGAACAAGATAACCCTTTCCCTCATATAGACGCTTTCTGACGCCTCTGCATCAGGCGACTTTTTGAAAACATAGTGACTAAAGAAGAAATTGCCCAAAACGTGCAATTTCTCCTTTTGCCACAATGTTTTCCACCTTTTGTCATAGGTTATCCATTCAATTATGGAGATTTTCTATGTTTTGACAAAATATGTTCAAAGTCGTCTGCTGCAGAATTGTCGTATGAGGGAAAGGGTTAAAGGTTAATCCTTTCACACACATACAACACATCTGTAGCAGAAGAAATGTAAACGTGTAGTTGATTATGTAGAACATCTTTATAATTAAAAGTATATTTATTGAATAGGTTTGAAAATATTGCGACAAAAGAAAAATTGCTTATTATGAGCAATTTCTCCTTTTGCCTTTCAAAGTACAGTTAAGAACATCATGAAATTGACAATCTGAGCGGAACGTGATTGGATCGTGAGCGTGAGCAGAATTTTCCGATTGAATTAGAATGTAACAAATATTATTAATATGATCATTTTCGTAATACGATTTGCTACTAACGATTGTGCTGAAAAAACTCTAGATCGTTTGTTGATATTTAGGGTTAAGTAAAAAAAAAAAAAAAAAAAAAAAGAAACGAAATTAATTTAAGCCAATCAAATCGTGAACGGATTTTGATCGAAAAAAAGCGTACAGAGTGAGCGTAAAAAAGCGCTCAATCTGAACGAAACGGAAAAAAGCAATCACAATGTTATGAATGAGTGAACGCTTTGAGAGCGGAGCGTGAACGGTAAATTTGTCAATTTCAAGATGTTCTTAACTGTAGGAATGGATTAAAATATTGATTTCAAATTGGTCCTTGAAATTCTTGAAAATATCCCAGAAATATCAATTAACCCTTTCCCACATACAAGAAATCTGCAGCAGACAAATTTAAAAACGAGGAAAAATGTGGAAAATCACAATTATTGAACAGTCAAAATGATTATGAGCATAAACACGTTTTTCTACCATTTTTTTCAAATGTCTCTATTGAGACGCATCAAAACGTGTCTGCATGTGGGAAAGAGTTGAAAGTGCTTGAATTTCATAATGACAGTAGAGTGTGTACGCTGAGTAGGTTTGTCCAGTCATTGGTAGACCACTTTGTGTCAACAAAAAAAAATCGACCAGAATACCTCGGCCTTGGATTTAACGCTGGCCCATACAACAACAAATCTGCAGCAGACAACTTTGAAAATAGAAATAGGCAAAAATAATATCTCTATAAGTGTAACTATAATTATTGAATCGAGTTTAAAAAAAATATCAGCAGTTTCTCCTTTTGCAACAATGTTTACAATAGTAGACTACTGCAGATGTGTCTTCTTGTTGGATAGGATAAACTCAAAGGGATTTATTCGATTATTTCTGTTTACAGAAAAAGAAACAAAGAAAAGACCCATCTCTTTTGAAGAAATCCAAAAATGACCCTAATTCACCTGCTCTGACCAGAATTCCTCTACCAGAATTGTATGTATATTTGTTTCATTTATAACTGAACTCTAATAAGGATACGGCAAAGCTGCAGCAGAATACTTTTAAGCATGTAGGCAAAAACCAAGAATATCTCTATAAATGAAGGTATAATTAATGCGAAATGTTGAAAACATTGAGGCAAATGGAGAAATTGCTTGTTTTGAGCAATTTCTCCTTTTGCCGCAATGTTTTGAAAAGTTGTCTGCTGCAGATTCTATATGTGGGAAAGGGTTAATGTATAAGTGTGTTTTAGACTTTTTGTTATAGGAATCTGCTGTGGTCGAGCGGTTAGCTTGGGAGATTTTAAAACCAGATGTCCCGGGTTCGATCCCCGGTCGCAGCACTACAGTCATGGTGGAGTGCCCTTGGGCAAGGCACATTTTCTAGTCTAGTACTGGTTTGTTTACCCAGGGATCATGAATAAGTGAACTGTCGCCGTGATATAACTGAAATATTGTTGAAAGCGGCGTAAAACCTCAATAAATAAATAAATAATTGACCAATATAATTATGAGTAGTGTCATCCATCTTCCACCAGTTTGCTGAAAAGTCTTATGTGGAAAGGTAGCCAGTTGCCTGGGAAGAATAATGTGAGGGGTAGTAAAGGTGTGAGAAAGTCGGGAAACACACATTTGTTAAACTGACGTCCTTGATATGCTTAAATACAGTCTAACACCGACAACTTTTGAAAACATTGTGGCAGAAGGAGAAATCGCCTAAATTTTGCATAATTTGGCCTGGATGTTTCCAAAGTTGTCTGTTTGAGATTTTATTTTTATGTGAGAAAGGGTTAAAACTCTAATCAACCTGCTCTGCAGTTGTTTTAACCCTTTTCCTGATACAACAAATCTGCAGCAGACGACTTTGAACATATTTTGTCAAAAAATAGAAAATCTCTATAATTAAATGGATAACCTATGACTAAAAGTGGAAAACATTGTGGCAAAAGGAGAAATTGCACGTTTTGTGCAATTTCTTCTTTTGTCACAATGTTTTTAAAAAGCCGTCTGCTGCAGAGGCGTCCGAAAGCGTTTATATGAGGGAAAGGGATAATGGAGTGCCCTTTGGAAAAGCACATTTTCTAGCTTAGTACTGGTTAGCAACCAAGGGATTATAGATAAGTGTGTTGTTTCTGTGATATATGTATAACTGAAATACTGTTGCAAATGACAACAACAACAAAGAAACAATTTTCCTTTTAACCTCTGTAGAAGAATGTCCAAAAAAAGCAGGTCCTTTTATATTCTCCACCAGATATCCATGCATTTATTTTGTGTTCTATTTACTAGGAAAGATTTGGACAAGTTAGAGAAAGTAAATGCATACAGAGAGGCCTTAAAGAGAGTTAAAATGGGACCAAACTCGCTTCCGTCTATTTGTTTTTACACGCTGGCAAATGCTGTTCAAGGGTAAATATATTGACTGGTTACTTAACCCTTTACCTCATGTAGACGCTATTTGACGTCTGCAGCAGACAGCTTTTTGAAAACATAGTGACAAAAGAAGAAATTGCTCAAAACGAGCAATTTCTCCTTTTGCCACAATAATTTCCACTTTTAGTCATAGGTTATCCATTCAATTTTTCCTTTTTTTGACAAAATATGTTCAAAGTCGTCTGCTTCAGAATTGTCGTATGAGGGAACGGGTTAATATGATATTTTTAGTTCACCTGAGCTTTGCTCAAGGTGAGTTATTGTGATCGCCTTTTGTCCGGCGTCCAGCGTGCGTCAACTTCTCCTCAGTAACCAGTCGGTCAATTGGGATGAAACTTCTTAGAACGCATCCTCTCAATGACCTCACCAGAATTCTTCAAATTTTTGGGATCCATGCAGAATTCTGGTTTCCATGGCAACAAAATGAAAAAAACTTCAAAATTCTTCTTCTCCCAAACTGTTTGGCAGATTTTCAAATAATTTTGTAGAAATGTTCCTTAAGTGACCCACTATTAGATTCCTTCAAGCCATGTTGATTTGTCGAAAAACATGGCCGCCAGTGGGCAGGGCTATTTGGCTTATATGGCTATAGTGAAAACTTAAAAAATCTTCTCCTCCGAAAGTGTCGGGCTGATTTTCAAATAATTTTGTAGAAATGTTCCTTAAGTGACCCACTATTAGATTCCTTCAAGCCATGTTGATTTGTCAAAAAACATGGCCGCCAGTGGGCGGGGCTATTTTGCCTTATATCATCAATATATGGCTAAAGTGAAAACTTAAAAAATCTTCTCCTCCGAAAGTGTCAGGCTGATTTTCAAATAATTTTGTAGAAATGTTCCTAGAATTCTTCAAATTTCTGGGATCCATGCAGAATTCTGGTTTCCATGGCAACAAAATGAAAAAAACTTCAAAATTCTTCTTCTCCCAAACTGGTTGGCAGATTTTCAGATAATTTTGTAGAAATGTTCCTTAAGTGACCCACTATTAGATTCCTTCAAGCCATGTTGATTTGTCGAAAAACATGGCCGCCAGTGGGCAGGGCTATTTGGCTTATATGGCTATAGTGAAAACTTAAAAAATCTTCTCCGAAAGTGTCGGGCTGATTTTCAAATAATTTTGTAGAAATGTTCCTTAAGTGACCCACTATTAGATTCCTTCAAGCCATGTTGATTTGTCAAAAAACATGGCCGCCAGTGGGCGGGGCTATTTTGCCTTATATCATCAATATATGGCTAAAGTGAAAATAATTTTGTAGAAATGTTCCTAGGGTGACCCTCTATTAGATTTCTTCATGCCAAGTTGATTGATCTGAAAATATGGCCGCCAGGGGGCGGGGTTTATATGGCTAAAGTGAAAAAAAAAAAAACAGGTGAGCGATCCAGGGCCATCATTGCCCTCTTGTTTACAGTTATTTGTCAGTGGCCGAAATGAGGAGGAATGACCAGGTATTGCCCCCAAATCTCATTTTAGACCACCGGAGTCGAGATAATCTATTCTGATCAATCTCTCTGTCCATCATCCGTCTGTCATTTATTTTAAGCTTTAAAGGACACCTTCCCCTAATTTCAATCAAACCCTCACAGGAATGTTCATTTGTCGGTCGACTTTCAAAATTGTCCAAAGATTTAAATTCTATGTAGAACTTTGGTTGCTGTTGCTTCTGAAAGGGGTGAAAATTACCCATCTTTAACATTCTTTTCCTATGAAAGTGCTCGTCTAATGACAAGATAATACAGCAGAAATGTAGATTCATGCCATATCGATTAGTTCAAAAACATGGCTGCCAGGCCGCATCTGTAAAGAGGTGCAATTAAAAAATAAAAATCCTGGGTCTACTTGTCTGATTCTAAGATAATTTGACAGAAATGTTCATTAGGCCTTAGGCCATTTCTCAATTTACTTCAATGCTTTCAAAAGTGCTTTTGCATAAATATGCCTACTTGTAGGAAAAGGTTTACCAAATTACTGTCCTTAGTTCAAGGTCAAGGTTGGGAACCAGGCATCAATTCTTGTCCTTTTTCTGTTTCCAGAGTAACATGTATAGACATATCGGAGGACTCCAGTCTAATGAGTAGTGGGTATGGAGACTCAACATTACGAGTATCCTCACTGACTCCGGGCAAATTACGGGCTATGAAATCTATGGAGGAGCTGGAGTTGATTGACAAAGAGTCAGGTACAGGCTTTGTGAATTTTAACACTTTCAGCGTGAATTGTTTAAAGTAGACTCTTCAATGTTCAAAATCGGGCGTCTCCATTTCTCATGTAATAAAAGTGTTGGACTATTTGATGAATAAAAGGCGAATAATGCTGGATTCAGGTGAGATAGCTTGTTACGAGCTGACTCACCTGAATCAGTATTGTTTGCAAAAACCTCATTATTGCCTTTGGCGCTGAAAGAGTTAACCCTTACCCTCATACAGACTTTTTCTGACACCTCTCCATCAGACTACTTTCGAAAATCATTGTGGGAAGAGAGGAGAAATTGTTCATAACAAGTATTTTTTTTTTTCTTAACTATATTCAGTACATGTAATTGTTGTCCCCCGCTTTACGAAGTAAAACGTCGGGGACATTAAATCTCATTCGTCAGTCCGTCAGTCCCTCCGTCACGCTGTCACAAAAACTTTAACCTTGGTCATAACTTCTGAACCGTAATAGGTACTGCTTTCATATTTCACATGTGTATTCCTTGTGACAACCCCTTTCCATCAATACCAATTTTTTTGACCTTGTGACCTTGACCCTGAGCGGGGGACCATAATTCTCTGAATTTGCTTGTTCTTTCAATTATTGAGAGATTATCATTTTTTTTCTGTGAAGATAAACCCTGGGATGAGAAAAATAATCATTTCCAAGCGACAAATGACATAAATTTATTTATGATTGTACTTTTTAGCTTGACTATTCGAAGAATATGAGAGCTATACTACCCCCAGGCGTCCGCATCACACCTTGGTTAAGGTTTTGCATGCAAGTACTTAAATACTACATGTATTGCATTGAAACTTTCAACAACGATACCCAACTATCCCACCTATGTAGATTATCAAGTTAGATAACTCTATCCTACATATGATGCAAATTATGGCCCTTTTTATGCCCCCCCGGAATCTCCAATTCGGGGGGCATATAGTTTTTGGCCTGTCTGTCTGTCTGCACAAAAAAAACTTTAACCTTGACCACTACTTTTGAACCATAACAGGTACGGCTACCATATTTCACATGTGTATTCCTTGTGACATTACCTTTCTGTCAGTACCAAAATGTTTGACCTTTGACCTAGATGTAGTTTTTGGCCTGTCTGCACGAAAAAAACTTTAACCTTGACCACTACTTTTGAACCATAACAGGTACGGCTACCATATTTCACATGTGTATTCCTTGTGACATTACCTTTCTGTCAGTACCAAAATGTTTGACCTTGCGACCTTGACCTTTGACCTAGATGTTGCCATTCTCGAAAAAAACTTTAACCTTGGCCATTACTTTTGAACCATAACAGGTACGGCTACCATATTTCACATGTGTATTCCTTGTGACATGACCTTTCTGTCAGTACCAACATTTTTTACCTTGACCTTTGACCTAGATGTTGCCATTCTCGAAAAAAACTTTAACCTTGACCACTACTTTTGAACCATAACAGGTACGGCTACCATATTTCACATGTGTATTCCTTGTGACATGACCTTTCTGTCAGTACCAATATTTTTGACCTTGCGACCTTGACCTTTGACCTAGATGTAGTTTTTGGCCTGTCTGCACGAAAAAAAACTTTAACCTTGACCACTACTTTTGAACCATAACAGGTACGGCTACCATATTTCACATGTGTATTCCTTGTGACATTACCTTTCTGTCAGTACCAAAATGTTTGACCTTGCGACCTTGACCTTTGACCTAGATGTTGCCATTCTCGAAAAAAAAATTAACCTTGGCCATTACTTTTGAACCATAACAGGTACGGCTACCATATTTCACATGTGTATTCCTTGTGAAATGACCTTTCTGTCAGTACCAACATTTTTGACCTTGCGACCTTGACCTTTGACCTAGATGTTGCCATTCTCGAACAAAACTTTAACATTGACCACTTCTTTTGAACCATAACAGGTACGGCTACCATATTTCACATGTGTATTCCTTGTGACATGACCTTTCTGTCAGTACCAACAATTTTGACCTTGCGACCTTGACCTTTGACCTAGATGTTGCCATTCTCGAAAAAAACTTTAACCTTGGCCATTACTTTTGAACCATAACAGATACGGCTACCATATTTCACATGTGTATTCCTTGTGACATGACCTTTCTGTCAGTACCAACATTTTTGACCTAGATGTTGCCATTCTCAATTTTTTTTTTAACCTTCCCCACTACTTTTGAACAATAACAGGTAAGGCTACCATATTTCACATGTGTATACCTTGCGACCTTGACCTTTGACCTAGATGTTGCCATTGGGGGGCATCAGTGTTTCACAAACACATCTTGTTTTACTTAGAAATTCTGGTTAAAGTTTTGCGTGCAACTAAATTAAGAGTCCATATCTCAGTATTTACTAGATGCATTGCATTGAAACCTTATACAACCCTACCCAACTATCACACCTATGTAGATTATCAAGTTAGATAACTCTATCTAGCATTTTATGCAAGTTATGGCCCTTTTTTGGACTTAGAAATTCTGGTTGAAGTTTTGCGTGCATTCCATTAAAACGTTAAACAACCCTTCCCAACCATCACACCTATGAAAACCATCTATCCTGCATATAATGCAAATTATCACCCTTTAAGAAATTCTAGTTAATGTTTTGCATGCAACTACATTAGAGTCCATATCTCAGTAACTTAAATAAGCAGTGGAATGGTCGAGCGCACTGTCCTCCGACAGCTCTTGTTATACAAGAAGTCTTATCCCTCGTGATTTTACATCCATTAACAAAATCATGTAGAAGCCAGCACTTGCAACTCTACACCTTTGGAGCAGACGACTTTTCAAAACGCTGTGGCAAAACAAGCAATTTCTCCTTTTGCCTCAAAGTTTTCAACTCTTTTCAGTAATTATACCTTCGTTTTCAGAGATTTTCCATAATTTGTTCTAGATGTTTTTAAAGTCGTCTGCTGCAGATTTGTTGTATATGGGAAAGGATATTAACCCTTTTCCTCATACGACAATTCTGAAGCAGACGACTTTGAACATATTTTGTCAAGAAATAGAAAATCTCTATAATTGAATGGATAACCTATGACTAAAATTGGAAAACATTGTGGCAAAAGGAGGAATTGCTTGTTTTGAGCAATTTCTTCTTTTGTAACTCTGTTTTCAAAAAGCTGTCTGCTGCAGAGGCGTCAGAAAGCGTCTTTATGAGGAAAAGGATTAATAAAACCTATTACATTGATCAGATGATGTACTAGAGAGAATGATGAACCCTAACACACAGGAAGACAGTAAACAACTCCTGGGACATAGTGGACCTGTTTATAGTGCAGAATTCTCTCACGATAAGAATTACCTCATCTCCTCATCCGAGGATGGCACGGGTAAAGTTCACAGATTTATTTCTCTGTTTACGCTTCAATTCTTTTCCAATGATGTTTCATGTTTTCTTTTCTGCTTCCTTCGAAACACTTCGGTAAAAGTTGTCTTATTTTACCCCCTTCAAAGAAGAGGGGGTATATAGGAGTCACTGTGTCAGTCTGTCTGTCGGTTGTTCGGCCGGAAGCCGTATTTTGTCTGGCCTATATCTTACAAACCACTGGGTGGAATTCAATAAAATGTTACATGAAGCTTCTATACCAAGAGGTGATGTGCATATCTTAAAGGAGTTATCATTGCATGTCATTTTACAGAGTTATGGCCCTTTTACTTATTAAGTTATGGTGTATGTTAAGGTGCTGTTTAGGGGGTATTTATCATCTTCAGTGATAGTTCTAGTTCAGAAATGACAACAAGAATTTCTTATGAAAGGAGACTTGTGTGATATGATAATTACATACAAGCCATGTTGTGATGGGAGCCACATTAGTTTGGTCACTAATCTGGCCTCAATTTGGGTTTGATAATGTTCCAGTGTTTTAACCTTTTTCCACATACAAAAATTCTGCAGTGTAGAAGACAGTGGTGTAGTTTAACCCTTTCCCATATCTATAACTAAACAATGTATTGTTGTCTCGCTTCAGTTCGACTATGGAGTATGAATACATGGACAAATTTAGTGTCATATAAAGGACACAACTCGGCAGTTTGGGATGTCAAATTTAGGTAAAGTGTTTGTCAATAATTAACCCTTTCCCACTTGCAGATGCATTTTGACGTATCTACAGCAGAAACTTTTGAAAACATAGCGGCAAAAGGAGAAATTTCACCTTTTGTCACAATGTTTCTACTTTTATTCAATAACCATTTTGTCAATTATAGAGATTTTCAATATTTTTGACTAGATGTTTTCAAAGTCGTCTGCTGAAAAGGTTTTATGCTGTTTAATGGAGCATGATGTTGTTGTTGGACAAGGAACATTTTTTTTTTCTGACGTTTATTAATGCGAGAGGCGTAATTTGTCTTCCACTAATGGGCTAATTGTCTATGTGGAAAGGCAGCCATTTGTTTGGAAAGACTGTTGTGTGGAGTACTTGGTCTGAGAAAAGATATGAATGAAAAATTGTTGAAAAACGGCATTAAACCACAATCAGTCAATCAATTTTGACAAGTATTGAGCTGTACAGAACTGTGTCTCAGGAAAGATGCTTTTAAAACACTGTAGTTGGTTGGTTCTTGTGTCCATGGTGGCATTAGCAAAATATTTTAGTTTTACATACAAGTTTTTTGTCAAAACTTATAATCAAGTCACCACCTGGCCATTTATACTGTACTAAGGCAGCACTTATTCTTAACCCTTTCCCTCATATAGACGCTTTTTTACGCCTTTGCAGCAGACGGCTTTTTAAAAACATAGTGACAAAAGAAGAAATTGCTCAAAACGAGCAATTTCTTCTTTCGCCACAATGTTTTCCACTTTTAGTTTAGGTTATCCATTCAATTATAGAGATTCTCCATTTTTAGCTCTACTGGCCAAAGGCCAGAAGGGCTTATGTCGTGGCGATTTGTCCGTCCGTCCGTAAACAATTTCTTGTTAACACGATTCAGTCTTCACTTTTCTCAACCAAACTTATACAGTAGTTAGATATCCATGAGAGCTCGGTTCCTTTCGAAAACCAGCCAGATCTGCCCATGCATGACTGGATTATGGCCCTTGAAATGGTCAAAATTGCTATAATAGAGCTTGTTAACACGATAGAGTCTTTATTTTTTATTGTATCTGAACCAAACTTATACAGTAGTTAGATATCCATGATAGTTTGGTTCATTTCTAAAAAACGGCCAGATCTACCCATGCATGGCTGGATTATGGCCCTTGAAATTGTCAAAATTGCTATAATAGAGCTTGTTAACACGATACAGTCTTTATTTTTAGCTCACCAGAGCACGTAGTGCTCAATGTGAGTTATTGTGATTGCCTTTTGTCCGTCGTTCGTCGTCCGTCGTCAACATTTGCTTGTTAATTCACTAGAGGCAACATTTTGCATCCAATCTTTATAAAAGTTTATCAGAACATATATCTCGATCAACTCTAGGCCAAGTTCGAAACTGGGTCATGTGGGATCAAAATCTAGGTCACTAGGTCAAATTTAAGGAAAATCTTGTTAACACTCCTGAAGCCGAAACTTTGTCAGAATGTTTGTCTTAGTAATATCTAGGCCAAGTTCGAAAATAGGTCATGTCGGGTCAAAAGCTAGGTCACTAGGTCAAATTTAAGGAAAATCTTGTTAACACTCCTGAAGCCGCATTTTTGGCTTGAGCATGTTGAAACTTTGTCAGAATGTTTGTCTTAGTGATATCTAGGCCAAGTTTGAAAATAGGTCATGTCGGGTCAAAAGCTAGGTCACTAGGTCAAATTTAAGGAAAATCTTGTTAACAATCCTGAAGCCGCATTTTAAACTTGACCATGTTGAAACTTTGTGGGAAAGTTTGTCTTGATGATATCTAGGCCAAGTTCGAATATGGGTCATGTCGGGTCAAAAAGTAGGTCACTAGGCCAAATTGAAGGAAAATCTTGTTAACACTCTGGAAGCCACATTTTAAACTTGAGCATGTTGAAACTTTATTAGAAAGTTTGTCTTTTGATATCCAGGCCAAGTTCGAATATGGGTCATGTCCGGTCAAAAACTAGGTCACTAGGCCAAATTTAAGGAAAATCTTGATTACACTCTAGAAGCCACATTTCTGGCTTGAGCATGTTGAAACTTTGTCAGAATATTTGTCTAAGTAATAGCTAGGCCAAGTTCGAATATGAGTCATGTCGGTCACTAGGCCAAATTTAAGGAAAATCTCGTTAACACTCTTGAAGCCGCATTTTAAACTTGAGCATGTTGAGACTTTATCAGAAAGTTTGTCCTGATGATATCTAGGCCAAGTTCGAATATGGGTCATGTCATGTCAAAAACTAGGTCACTAGACCAAATTTAAGGGAAATCTTGTTAACACTCTGGAAGCCACATGTTTGGCTTGAGCATGAGAGTTATGTCTTAAATAGCCCATTCTCAGGTGAGCGATTCCAGGGCCTCATGGCCCTCTTGTTTATTGTATCTGAACCAAACTTATACAGTAGTTAGATATCCATGAGAGCTTGATTCCTTTCGAAAACAAGCCAGATCCGCCCCATGCATGACTGAATTATGGCCCTTGAAATTGTCAAAATTGCTATAATAGGGCTTGTTAACACGATACAGTCTTTATTTTTTATTGTATCTGAACCAAACTTATACAGTAGTTAGATATCCATGAGAGCTTGATTCCTTTCGAAAACAAGCCAGATCCGCCCCATGCATGACTGAATTATGGCCCTTGAAATTGTCAAAATTGCTATAATAGGGCTTGTTAACATGATACAGTCCTTATTTGTTATTGTATCTCAATCAAACTTATACAGTAGTTAGATATCCATGAGAGTTTGGTTCATTTCTAAAAAACGGCCAGATCTACCCATGCATGGCTGAATTATGGCCCTTGAAATCCTAGAGCATAGGTCCTCATGGGCCTCTTGTTTGACAAAATATGTTCAAAGTCGTCTGCTGCAGAATTGTCATATGAGGGAAAGGGTTAAACTGCATTGAGCTGCAGTCATGTGTCTTCAGCAGCCAGGTTTTTTTTTGCTTATTTAAACTTATATATGTTTGTTATTGTTTTACCTCCTAGGCGCTCAGGATTGTGTGGGAGTAGCATTTTGACCGTCTTATTAATGGACCAGGAGTACTGGTAACTTATCCAGGAAACACTGTGATATAACTGAAAAATTGTTGAAAATGCAGTAAAACATCATTCAAACAATCTGCACTCTTGTTTGTGTAAAATTGTCATGAATAAATGTGACACTTCTAACTCTGCCATTACCCAACTGCATTGATTTATCTTGTATTTTCCAGTCCCCATGGTCATTATTTTGTATCCTGTGGACATGACAGGGTGGCCAGACTCTGGACAACTGACCATTATCAGCCGGTCAGAATATTTGCTGGGCATCACTCTGATGTTGATGTAAGTATTACGCAAAGCAGCTAGGGAGCAGTTAATAATATGAGCAGAGATCTGAGAAAACTAACTGTATTACAAACATAGCTCAAGATCATCAGTACATCCACACAGTCAGATTTGGCTTTGAGCTGTTCAAACAATTAGTCATAGAAGGTTTCAAGAGACTCTTGTACAGGGGTATCCATTTTCTTCGAAAACATGGATTTACAGACAAGTATTTTTCCACTATGCAATAACTACAGTATATCAGTTGTTCACTTTGAGCATAAGTGTAGTTCAACTGTTGACCACTGCATTGTGGGAGACAGGAGCTCAAACGAAGATCTCTGACCTCATGGTCAAAAGTTTTATTATACCCCCAAAAAACAAAGTTTTGGGGGGGTATATAGGAGTCACTGTGTCGGTCGGTCGGAAGCCATATTTTGTCCGGACCATATCTTAACAATGCAACATAGGATTTGAACGAAACTTCATAGGATGATACAACACATTGAGAGGAAGTGCAGTGTACAGGAACCATAACTCTATTTTATCTAAATACAGTGTTATTGCCCTTTGTTACTTTTTCTTGTCCGGAGAATTACTTAATAACTAACAGATGGAATCTAATAAAACTGCATACAATGGTAGAGAATAATGAGAGGAAGTGCAGTGTACAAGAACCATAACTCTAATTTACATAATTACAGAGTTATTGCCCTTTGTTACTTTTTCTTATTCGTAGAGTCTTGTCCGGAGCATAAGTTTAAAACAAATTGTTGGAATTTAATAAAACTTCTTAGGATGATACAACACATAGAGAGGAAGTGCAGTGTACAGGAACCATAACTCTATTTAATCTAAATACAGAGTTATTGCCCTTTGTTACTTTTTCTTGTCCGGAGAATTACTTAATAACTAACAGATGGAATCTAATAAAACTGCATACAATGGTAGAGCATAATCAGAGGAAGTGCAGTGTACAAGAACCATAACTCTAATTTACATAATTACAGAGTTATTGCCCTTTGTTACTTTTTCTTATTCGTAGAGTCTTGTCCAGAGCATAACTTTAAAACAAATGGTTGGAATTTAATAAAACTTCATAGGATGATACAACACATAGAGAGGAAGTGCAGTGTACAGGAACCATAACTCTATTTAATCTAAATACAGAGTTATTGCCCTTTGTTACTTTTTCTTGTCCGGAGAATTACTTAATAACTAACAGATGGAATCTAATAAAACTGCATACAATGGTAGAGCATAATCAGAGGAAGTGCAGTGTACAAGAACCATAACTCTAATTTACATAATTACAGAGTTATTGCCCTTTGTTACTTTTTCTTATTCGTAGAGTCTTGTCCAGAGCATAACTTTAAAACAAATGGTTGGAATTTAATAAAACTTCATAGGATGATACAACACATTGAGTGGAAGTGCGGTGTACAGGAACCATAACTCTATTTTATCTAAATACAGAGTTATTGCCCTTTGTTACTTTTTCTTGTCCGTAGAATTACTTAATAACTAATAGATGGAATCTAATAAAACTACATATAATGGTAGAGCATAATCAGAGGAAGTGCAGTGTACAAGAACCATAACTCTAATTTACATAATTACAGAGTTATTGCCCTTTGTTACTTTTTCTTATTCGTAGAGTCTTGTCCGGAGCATAACTTTAAAACTAATTGTTGGAATTTAATAAAACTTCATAGGATGATACAACACATTGAGAGGTAGTGCGGTGTATTTGTTGGTCGGTCGGAAGCCATATTTTGAGTCAAGGTGCTGTTTTGGGGGTATTTATCATCTTCAGTGATAGTTCTAGTTTAGTTTTATTGAGAGCTGGGTCAAAATCTGGGATCTCCTATAACACACTTTGAACAAGTACCGATACTGATTGAATGTCTAGAAAGCAGACATTGCAAGTGATTAACGCTTTATCACGTATGACAATCTGCAGCAGACGACTTTTAAAACATCAAGGCAAAAGTATGGAAAATCTCTATTGTATTGAATAGAGTTGAAAACATTTAAGTAAAAGGAGAAATTGCTCAATTTCTTATTTTGCCTCAATGTTTTTAAAAGTCGTCCACTACAATGTCTCCTTTCGCCACAACATTTTCAAAACTTGTTTGTTGCAGAGGCATCAGAATGTGTATATATACATGTATGTGGTAAAGGGTAATTGTAAGTTGTAAGAATATTTTTTTCGCAATCGATATAACCTAAATAGGTTGATAACTAAGTTTCTTTTTATAGTCAAATATACATTTCAGTGCTGTGTGTTCCATCCTAACAGTAACTATGTAGCAACGGGGTCCAGCGACAGGATGGTTCGTGTGTTTGATATCTCAAGCGGAAGTTGTGTTAGAACACTCACTGGACATAAGGTATGGACTATGAAGTATTTACACTAAACATCGTTCGTCATTGACTTCATCACTCTAGCACTTTCGATTGTTGACTGATACGTCTGTATGAATTGATTTCATAGCTCTAACATCTTCATTTGGGGACATAATTCTTTCATACAGGCTCACTGTCAAGACAATTTGGACTGGTTTGCCTCTCACAGACCTAGGTCAAAGGTCAAGGTCACAGCCACCTTAATATGTCCATATGAAACAACGTCATCACTCTAGCACTATCATATGTGGACAAAATTCCTCAATACTTCATACACAGGTTTATTATCAAGTGAGCTTGGATAGGTCTCATTTTACAAGCATAGGTCAAAGTCGCGGTGACGTCTTTACGGAACGACGTCATCGCTCTAGCATTTTCATATGTGGATGCAATTTCTTCATACTTCTTACACATGTTCAGTGTTAACCCTTTCCCTCATACGACAATTCTGCAGCAGACGACTTTGAACATATTTTGTCAAAACATAGAAAATCTCCATAATTGAATGGATAACCTATGACAAAAAGTGAAAATCATTGTGGCAAAAGGTGAAATTGCACGTTTTGTGCAATTTCTTCTTTTGTCACTATGTTTTAAAAAAGCCGTCGGCTGCAGAGGCGTCAGAAAGCGTCTATATGAGGGAAAGGGTAAAGAGAGATGAATTCCCCATTTTATTGACTTAAGGTTAAAGGTCAAGGTCACAGTGATATCAGTATGAAACAACACTGCGAGGCAATTAATATCGTAGATGATGCTTCTTTTGCATTTTTGCTACCAATCCATTGATTTATAAGAATGGTTATGATACCAGTAGCTGGTATTCACCAGGATAAGTTTACCTAACAAATCCATGAAAACTGGTAAATTCCTTGTTTCCGGTTCACTTATGACATAGTGTCATGTAAAATACTCATTTAAAAAGAAATGAAACATTGTTTAAATGAACTTGTAATACTTTATAAATAAATAAAACTTTATCATAATTGTTTAAAATATTATAAGAACTTAAGAAGTATCTTGTACTATGTTCTACTATTTCAGGGTTTATGGGGGGTATATAAGAGTGAGGTTGTCTGTCCGTCGCTCTGTTGGTTCTAACGGTACAAACCACCAATTGTGTTGCAGTTATGGTCCTCTAAACTAAAAACTACAAAACACTTATAGAAAATATTTATATGTACATGTATTTACTCTTTCAGGGTGCTGTACATAGCCTGTGTTTTTCACCAGATGGAAAATATCTAGCTTCAACAGGTAATGCTGTATTTTGTTATAAAGCTTTAAATATTACTCATCTTAACTATTTCCCTCATACAACAAATCTGGAGCACTTTTAAAACATCTAAGCAAATACAAAGGAACTCTATTAAAATAAGGTATTTTAACTGAAAAGAGTTTAACTCATTATGACAAAATGAGAAATTGCTCATTTTGAGCAATTCATCCTTTTGTCACAATGTTTTCAAAAGTTGTCTGCTGCAAAAGCATCAAAATGTGTCTGTAATAGGGAAAGGGTTAATTAACCTGACCCTGACCTATTGTGAAAAGATATGTTAGTTATACACTACAAACATATTTTTTTCATCAAACTTGTGATATGCTTTATGAAATTTTTGTGAACCCTGATTTATTGAACAGAACAGAAATTTTAATTTCAACAAAAGACATATATATTTATTAATTCTGTCTAATTTTGATATGTATATAGGATCTGACATGAGTTGTCGTTTCATATAAAGTTTTATTAAACAAGTTCAAGATTTTTTGTTATCAAGCGAGCCTTTGGCGAGCTTAATAACAAATATCTTGGACGAGTTTAATAAAACTGTTTATGAAATGACAACGAATGTCAGACTTATGAGGCGTATTTCGATAAAATTTTACTTGACGTTTACAATATTTCTAGATGAAATTTACGGGGTTTGGCGCCAAAGTGACTAACGTATGACGTCAAAACGCTAGTATTAGGTCATGTTATATTACACACATTGTATATAAAGAAATACAGAATGGGTATATTACATCGGATACAAGCATTGTCATGTGATAAAAACACATAATATATGCATACATATTCCATTGCTTGGAAAGAATGTTATATGAAGTACTGGTGTGAGAAAGCAAAGAAACATATGAGAAGGTGAACTGGCCACCGTGATATGACTGAAAAATTGTTGAAAACAGTGTTAAACCCCAATCTATCAATCAATCAATCATACATATTCCTGTTTTCTAGGTTTAGATGGTGTTATATTGTTATGGGACATATCCAACGGTAACATGGTATCACAGATGAAGGATCACACAGACTCCGTGTACTCTCTCTGCTTCAGTAGATGTGGCTCTGTCCTTGCCTCAGGTAGGTTTCTAGCAGAGGCCTAGATAAGGAGGGGTGAACATGACTTTATCCGAAATAATACAATTAACCCTTTCCCACATACAACAAATCAGCAGCAGACGACATTGAAAACATCTATAAATGAGGGTATAATTGCTTAAAAAAGTTGAAAGACGTCTGCTGCAGAGGTGTCAGAAAGCGTCTGTTTGTGGGAAAGGGTTAAACAATTAACCCTTTCTTTTTGTACATGCATTCTGACGCATTTGAAATCATTGTGGCAAAGAAAATTCTCCTTTTCATTTATTGAGATTATCCATATTTCCACCTAGGTGTTTTCAAAGTCATCTGCTAGATATTTGTTGTATGTAGGAAAGAAGGAATAAACTGGTCTTGATATCTCTTTTATTATTCAATAAATCCTTTCCCACTTGTAGTCGCATTCAAACACAAATGAAGCAGACAACCTTTGAAGTCATTGTGGCAAAAGGAGAAATTGAGCAACTTCTCCTTTTGACACAATGATTTAAACTTTATTCATTGAACAAACTTACTTTATTGAGATAATCCATATCTTTGCTTAGATGATTACAAAGTTGTCTGCTGGAGGTTTTTGTATGCAGGAAATGCCGAAGGTCTAGGATGAGTACCCACAACCCTAGGGTTTGGGGTGAAATAAAGATCTGAGTGTTGGAAGTTCTTGAAAGGTTTAGACTAGTTCATGAACTGTAATAAATTGTGAGCTACCAACCTTGTTACACGTTGATCTTGAATTAAACTGTTAGCAAATGTAGTATTGTTAGTTTTCCAGCTCATTCGCTTCTTTTTAACCCTTTCTTACATACAACAATCCGCAGCAGCCAACTTTGAAAATGTTTCGACAAAAATATGGAAAATCTCTATAAATGATGGTATAATCATCTTATAAAGTTTCCAAAATACTTGCAAAAGGAGGAACTGGTTGTGAATTTTGTTTTCTCTTTGCAACAATGTTTTGAACTTTTCAAATGTTGGAATGGGTGTTGAATTAAATTAATTTGAATTAAATTTTAAACACGACAAATATATGGGCTATTTCTATTACCTTTACAGGTGGTTTAGATAATTGTGTAAAACTTTGGGACATAACTAAGGTTGTCAAGGAGATTGACAGGGAAATGGATGCCAGTATACCCAGCTCATTGTCAGTGTAAGTACAAAATACATATCGAGGGCTTGGCGTGAAACGGTTGTAACTAAAATTGGTATTTTTTTACCAAGGTTATTTACCTCGCCATAAAGTCTTTAAAGGCGTTATATCATTTTTCTTGGTAAACAATGGAAATTTAGGTGCCATTGCTCGTTCTGAGCAATGGCACCTAAATTTGCATTGTTTACAAAAGGGTCAAAATTGCCCCTAATCCAAGGTTTTCAAAATAGGTTTTGAGTTACAACCGTTTCACGCCAAGCCCTCGATATACTGTAGAAGAAGATTGCTCAGAGGTAGAGAGCAGGCGTCTTGATCCAAAGGTCCTAAGTTTGATTCCAAAGAGAGCTTGATCAAATGTTGTGATCTTTTCACACACTCTTGTGTGAATTTTGGTTTAGTATCTATAGATATTGTGATTATTTTTTTCACAATCAGTATGAACTAGATAAATATAAACTTAACACCCCTTTCCCACATACAACAAATATGCAGCAGACAACTTTGCAAACTTCTATGAAAGCGTAATTATTGTATATAGTTCAAAGCAATAAGGCAAATGAAGAAATTGCTATTCATGATTTTTAGCTCTACTGACCAAAGGCCAGAAGGGATTATGTCGTGGCGATTCGTCGGTCGTCCGTCCGTGCGTCCGTCCGTAAACAATTTCTTGTTAACACGATAGTCTTCACTTTTGATTGTATCTCAACCAAACTTATACAGTAGTTAGATATCTATGAGAGCTCGGTTCCTTTCGAAAACCAGCCAGATCCGCCCATGCATGACTGGATTATGGCCCTTGAAATGGTCAAAATTGCTATAATAGAGCTTGTTAACACGATTGTCTTCACTTTTGATTGTATCTCAACCAAACTTATACAAAAGAGCGTAGTTAGATATCCATGAGTTTGGTTCATTTCTAAAAAACGGCCATATCTACCCATGCATGGCTAGATTATGGCCCTTGAAATTGTCAAAATTGCTATAATACAGCTTGTGAACACAATAGAGCTTCCATTTACTATCTGATCTTCACCAAACTTAGATGGTATTTGAATATTGATGACATATTGGTTCCTTTTGAAACAAGCCAGATCAATGCCAGTAGAGCATAGGCCCTTATGGGCCTCTTGTTTTTAAAAGTCATCTGCAACAAATGCATCAAAATGTGGAAAAGGTTTAATTTCAATCTAAATTATAAAACTTTGAAAATATGAACATTTTCTCTCTTTTCCCATATAATTTTTTTAAGTCGTATGCCACAATTGGGTTAAAAAATAATCTGTTGACAGGAAAGGTGAAGGTTTTACTTTGTTATCAAGAAAGACAACTAACAAAATCTAATTTGCCACCTCAGTGGTGTGGTGGTAGAGCGTCTCCTTCTGGTGCGAGAGGTCTTGGGTTATACCAAAGCCGTTTAAAATGGAAGAAATAGCCTACCCTCCTTGATTATTGGGTTACTAATAGAAATTGCCTCACTAGTTTCAGAATAAATGAACCAGAAGTACATGTACTGGTAAATAACCTAGGATGTGATTTGATATAACTGATTAAATTATTGAAAGAGGTCTAAAAACACCATGCAAACATAAGTGTGCATTTGACCGTATTTCATTGTCCCTTCTGTTTTCAGGAATGACAACCCAAATCTTCTCATCGGATCTTTTCCAACCAAGTCCACCCCAGTCATGTCAATCCATTTCACCAGAAAGAACTTGCTCCTAGCTGCAGGGCCTATGAAAGTTTCATGAACAACCACTCGGTATTATTAAGGCTTCTTACATGAGCAGCGTCTGGATGCATGATGATGTCAGTTGTAAGAGCGTTCTTCTACATGTAGCTCAAGACAGTAGAATCTAGATTTCATGAACAACTATTGCTTGGTGCATTAAGGGATTTTAAACAGATGATAGATCTTGCTCCTCTCTCCAGCTTGTCTGATATGGAAAGGTGTCGGAAGAGCGTTCTTCTACATGTAGCTCAAGACAGTAGAATCTAGATTTCATGAACAACTATTGCTTGGTGCATTAAGGGATTTTAAACAGATGATAGATCTTGCTCCTCTCTCCAGTTTGTTTTATATGGAAAGGTGAACTTGCTTCTACATGTATATCAAGGCAGTAGAATATAGAAATGAACATATGATTTTCATGAAAAACCAAAGCTGGTTGAATTGGGGCAATATGGAAAGAAACATACATGTAAAATTGAAGGCTGGATTTCATGAACAATTATGGTCGAGTGTCAACAGTTGATAGAACTTTTGTACCTAGCTCCAAGCTGTGTGATGGTGTATTGAAGAGGAAATAGTTCATCAAAACTTTCTAGTTCAATCATTATTCATGAAATTTAGTCCCATTATAAAAAAATTCATAAACAATTATGAATGAATGCAATACAGTGTGCAATAACCTTTAATGGCAGCATATTTAATAAATATTTTATGACAAAATTCAAATCAAATCGTCACCTACAAAATCATTGGGTATAAAACGGGGGAGTTAATACATATTATTAAACGAGATAGAGAAGGGGTGATTGTCGAGTGTTGCGATTGCGCTGGTTGTATCACATGAGTTCATTGGATCAAAAACAAAACCCGACCATCAGGTAACCTGCTCTTGAATATTTAAGTGTATAGGATCAATTCGAGACGATCTCTATTGTGGTGTTGTCAGATCCAATATATGTACAGCAAAGTATATTGGTCTGATTAAAATCTGTACAGTTAAGATCATGATTTTCTTGCATATATCAGCTGTGCCATTGCCAGATTTCAGAGATTTTCCAGGTTTAATGTTGCTGTGGGGATTGATGGAATTGTACAGTTCAATTCGGATTAAAACCTTTCCAGTTCATAGACTTCTCAATACATGTTTACCCAAATACAACAATTCTGAAGTAGACAACTTTGAAAACATCTATGCAGAAAGATGTCAAATCACTATAAATAAACTATTGAATGGAGTTGAAAATATTGTAGAAAAAGATGTAAACAGATAAAGGAGAATCTGCCATTGCTTTTGTACCTCGATGGTATTTCATATTAAAAGTAGATCGGTATTCATTATTCATTCATCACTGTTGTAACTACATCACAATTCTGTTTCTAGTAACAGCCAATTTACATAAACTCATCAAATTTTATGATGCAATTAGTGTATTTAACCCTTTCTAACATGAAACGATCCTGCAGAACCATTTGGAAAATTTCAATATAAGAAATTACCACAATTACAATTATTGAATAAAGTTGAAATATTGTGGCAAAAAGAGAAATTGCTCATCTTTTTATTTCAAAATTTGACTGCTTCATAGGCAGAATGGGTCCACATGTGCGAAAGGGTTAATAAAGTTAAGAATTATGAAATGATAATAAAATACACTTTGTACATTTAGCTTTGTTTTATTGCACAGTACCCATCCAGAGGTCGAGATAAGGAGGAGTAAACTGAATTTTCACCAAATTTCTCTTGTATAACATCAATTAAATTGTTATGGGTACTCAAATAACATGAGCTAACAACATAGTGTCAATGTTTATACATAGTAGTGGCTGGTGTTAGGATAAATAAACCAGTAGTACTGGTAACCAGAGACAAATAAATACAGAGATAGGATACTCCGGCTTCACAAATCTCGCTAAAATCTCGCAGGTATGGCTAGATTTGTTAGTCATATAACTAATTTATCATTTAGTCGTGTATGCGTTAAAATACCATCCACTGATTAGGGTTGTGTTGAGTAACTTTGAATTTTGACAAAGATGGTTTGATTTCATACACCATTTTTAAGTTGAAATTGTGTAATAATAAATTGGGAATGCCATGTTTCTAAAACAAAGTATGGTCCGCTTATGGATTATGCATAACTAAGAATAACTCCTCATTTATTCACGGACGTTCCAGTAACAAAAAATGACCCAAATCACGAACGGGCAAAGTTTAAATCACAGCATGAAATGAGAAGTAAGGGATATCGAAGTTACTCAACACAACTCTAATCAGTGGGTGGTATTATACCGCAGACACGACTAACAAATCTCTGTATTTATATGTCTCTGTGGTAACTTACCAAGGAAATGCAGTGATGTAACTGAAAAAATGTTGAAAGCGGTATAAAACACCAATCAATCAATTAATGTTAATACAGCAATTTCAGTCTGTCACAATGATGCCTCTCGTACCTCTCCATTAACCCTTTCCCTCATACGACAATTCTGCAGCAGACGACTTTGTCAAAAAATAGAAAATCTCTATAATTGAATGGATAATGACTTAAAGTGGAAAACATTGTGGCTAAAGGAGAAATTGCTTGTTTCTTCTGTTGTCACTATGTTTTCAAAAATCCGTCTTCTGCAGAGGCGTTGGAAAGCGTCTATATGAGGGAAAGGGTTAAATGTTGGGAATGATTTCAAAACATTTCGATCCATCAAGATAAACAAATTTTGGAATTTGAAAACATTGATTTAAAATCAGTACCATTGCATCCATCCCATTTACAGTTTATCCGTTGAATGATCTTCAAAAGACCCACACAATGGTGTATACATATAAACATTAACTTAACCCTTTCCCTCATACGACAATTCTGCAGCAGACGACTTTGAACATATTTTGTTAAACAATAGAAAATCTACATAATTGAATGGACAACCTATGACTAAAAGTGGAAAACATTGTGGCAAAAGGAGAAATTGCTCGTTTTGAGCACTATGTTTTCAAAAAACCGTCTGCTGCAGAGGCGTCAGAAAGCGTCTTTATGAGGGAAAGGGTTAAGACGTAAGATTAACGAGTTACATCTGCACTGGAGACAACTTCCAGGCTCGTGATTTACACTCTTTCTTTGGGTGTATAAAAGACGTCCTCCACGATATCGCTCCCTCACTTACTACCTATGAATCTACTAGAAACTATTGTATTCCTTCACGGACAGACCACGTTGGTCAGCTGTTTGGCGAGTAATTTGCATTATACAGTAATGTAATTGTATTGTAGATTATAAAGCTACAATACATTTCTTGAATACGGCATGGCACTTTTACTCGTTAATATTTGGACAAGCATGATGTTTCAGCTGAATTAAGTTTAATACTCAAGATTTTTTGCTCTAGCCATTAAACCTAGAATCAACAACCAGGTGACTGGAAGAGCTATAAAAGAAGAGCCTTGGTGCGAGATTGTACACGCCAAAATATAGAATAGTCACAATTGGCTCTGTTATATCCCTTATATCCGTTTACTTGACTATACCCTTTCCCACATACGACAAATCTGCAGCAGATAACTAAGCAAAATAATGGCAAATCGCTCTAAATGAAAGTATGCTTATTAAATCAAGTTGAAAACGTTTTTGGAAAAAGGAGGAATTGCTCCTTATGAGTAATGTTTTCAGAATGTGTCCAGGAAAGGTTAGATGCTATTTTTGTTTGGACAAAGTTGACTAAACACAATTCATCACTTTTCTATAAATAGTCAAGTTGGCAAAACCAAAAGGACATCAGAGGTTTAGTTCACTCTTCACAAAATCTGCCTTGGAAGACTTTGTAAACATATGGAGCCATAAATATTGAAAATCTCTAAATGAACATCTATACAGCTATATGCCTATAATTATTGTGGCCAAGTTTAGTGAAGATAGAATCTGAAATTGCTTGTCAAAATCTGACTGCTTCATATGGCCTGCGTCTAGAATCAGTAAATTTCGTCGGTGAATCTTGAAGGACAGGAAACATTGAGATGAAAATGATCTTGTTGAAATATAGAAGATGAAGCTCGACCAGACCGGCTGGCTGAATCAGGTTTGGAGAGTTCTGTTAAAATGGACAACTGAAAAGGAAATAAGTTGAATAAATGAAATTTTAATTTGTCAACCATTTATTTGATGTGTTAGTTTTTAGAGTCGTCTGCTTTGAAAATGTACGTGCAATTTGAATTTGTCGACCAGTTAAATGAATTGATAACTTTTAGAGTCATCTGCTTTGAAAACATATGACGAAAAAAGTTTCAAAAGGGGCTAATGACCGCATGTGAAGGGGTTAATGTCCACATATGCACTTTTTGATGAAGTTGCCATTAAAAACATGAGAAATGGCTTATTTTTTAGTTATTTCTCCTTATCCCTCAATACTTTCATGTCCTGCTCTGCAGAGGTGTCAACAGTTGACTGTATCAAGAAAAAGAGTTCACATATTGCCTTATCTGCTAATTTGACCCTTTCCGATTTGCAAACACATCTGCAGCAGACAACTATTGAAAATAATGTGGCAAAGGAGAAATTGCTCATTAACCCTTTCCCTCATACGACAATTCTGCAACAGACGACTTTGAACGTATTTTGTCAAAACATAGAAAATCTCCATACTTGAATGGATAACCTATGACAAAAAGTGGAAAACATTGTGGCAAAAGAAGAAATTGCACGTTTTGTGCAATTTCTTCTTTTGTCACTATGTTTTCAAAAAGCCGTCTGCTGCAGAGGCGTCAGAAAGCGTCTATATGAGGGACAGGGTGAATAACAAAATCTAGAACAAATGCCGGGAGACTTGTATAATACCCTGAAAATACCTTTGAAAGTATGGCTAAAATGTCAAGGTAAAGGGAGGGATAATTCCCCCCTGTTTCTAGCCACACCCACAATACCTTTTTACCAGCTCCTATGAAGTCTAGAGTTAGACGGGACAATGTCGGATGACATCCAAATTCTAAAAATAGACTGGATGGCTCCAGGTTGGTAACAATTCTCAAAATAGATTGTACAACGCATGACTTACAACATAAAGGCTGCCAATATTTGGAAGGTGGCTACAAGTGGCTTCACAGGGTGTATATAGCTGGTCATACCATCAAACCACAACGAAATCGCAAAATATATTTTTTGCATCTTTGTTCAGACAAACCTTAGAAGAGTTCTATATAGAGAACGAAACTAGTCCGGAGCCGAGCATGTGTCCTGCCCCTATACAGCCAAACTTTCTCATATTGTTTTAACTTACCCTTGATGGAGTTTTAAGCGTCCGTCTGACTGCATCAACATTCTGTATGTGTTGTGGATCAACAGATGACTGTAATAGAAATAAAAGCTAATGTAATTCACTAATTTGTATTTTAAACCCTATTCCACTGACCGACCTATCTTCAGCAGACATCCTTTAACCCTTTCCCTCATATAGATGCTTTCTAATGCCTCTGCAGCAGATGGCTTTTTGAAAACATAGTGACAAAAGAAGAAATTGCTCAAAACAAGCAATTCTCCTTTTGCCACAATGTTTTCCACTTTTAGTCATAGGTTATCCATTCAATTACAGAGATTTTCCATTTTTTGACAAAATATGTTCCAAGTCGTCTGCTGCAGATTTGCTGTATCTGGGAAAGGGTTAAAAACAATGTGACCAAGCTTGGTGAAGATCTGATCTTATTTGCTTATTTTACCAAATAAAGGACCATTACTCTAGATTTTAGTACAGTCAAGCTTGTTTACAAACATGACTTTGATATAAAATGTAGAAACCCCCTGACCAAGTTTGAATAAGATATTCCATATTAGGGCAAAGAGTAACTTTGAGAACAGTGCAAGCCTCAAGCATCAATCTGAAGACATTTGTACTAATGTCAATACCTTAACCCTTTCCCTCATTTTGACGCCTCTGCAGCAGACGGCTTTTTGAAAACATAGTGACAAAAGAAGAAATTGCTCAAAACGAGCAATTTCTCCTTTTGCCACAATATTTTCCACTTAGTCATAGGTTATCCATTCAATTATAGATTTTCTATTTATTGACAAAACATCCTCAAAGTCGTCTGCTGCAGAATTGTCGTATGAGGGTAAGGGTTAAGATGTTTCAAAAGATGATCAAGAGAAGAAATAAATCCTTAACCCTTTCTCACATGCAGCATGCAACTTTTGAAAATATTGTGGCAAATAGAGAAAGTGCTCATGCTGAGCAATTTCTACTTTTGCCAAAATGTTTCATTTCAATGCAATAATCACAATATACATTAATTTGTAGAGATTTTCTATATTTCTGCCTACATGTGGGAAAGGGTTACACAAATTCTGACAATTACCCCTCTACATCTGTCCTGTATGTGTATTCTGTGGGTTAGAGAGAGAAGGGTGTTAACATGCACATTTGTATGAATACATCAAATCTGCGTCAGACGGCTTTGGAAATCTCTTGGCAAAAATGTGAAAAATCTGCACAAATGATAGTGTAAATATAAGATAGTATTGAAATTGAATGTCAAATTTGATTTAATCCTTTCCCACATACAAACAAATCTACAGCAGACGAGTTTTGAAAATATTGTGACAAAAGGAGAAATTGCTCAATTTCTTCTTTTGCCATAACGTTTTCAAAATTCTTCTGCTGTAGATTTGTTTGTATGTGGGAAAGGATTAAATCAAATTTGACATTTACCTCTCTAGATCTGTCCTTATTACCAGTCAGTTGTGTGTTTTGTGTGTTGGAGAGAGAACGATGAAAACGTGTACTCTGGGTTTTCCCCCGTTTTGTATGACTACACAGGTAACAGACGTACATGTCTTCTCCATCTATAACATGTAGAGACCCCACAGCCTGTAAACATTGTCTGTGATAGCAATGCCCGCACCTGTCAATAGAACAAGACCTGTCTGAGGGAAGCATTGAATGATTGATTTAATTTTTGTCATAAACATGGTGTTTAAACTTATTTATTTTATATCGATTGCGAAGCAAGCTTTCCACTTATATTAATCACACTCTATGTCTGCTTCTTTGAGATTTAACCAGTACTTGCGCCGTTTATGTGGAAAAATCCCAAAGTCGCAACCTGTTCATCACGGGACTCAAACCCGGGACTTTGGTACAAGAGGCCGACGCTCTACCTCTGTACAAGTTGTTTGAAGGAACAAGTGTCACCTACTTATTACCTGTTCCTATTACCAAGTCAATGTGTCGTTGACGGACAGACAGAAAACATAACTAATCCCTAGGTGTCACTCTGCCATGGCAGGTGACAAAAATGGAGAAAAGTAAATAATTAATGAAGCCACAAATCTTACCCTTAAACTATTAAACTCTGGAAACGTTCTTTGTGCTCAGAAATGAGCTCCAATTGCTACAACTCAAATTTCTGGTTGGCTTATTTCGAGAATGAATTTGTTTCTGAACAACGAAATACTTGAGAACACATTCTTAGTACAGAGAATAGTTTTATAGTTTTTGAGCGGGAACTTGTTTGTGCAATTTCCCGTTTAAACTCATGATGTTGGGGCATCAAAAGTTGTCTGCATCAAGGTTTATAGATGAGTTATGAAACAAAGTTGGAAACAGTATGTCATAAACAGAAAGGATGAATTGCTTGTTAAAAATCAGGTAAAAGTTCAGGTTGAAGGCAATAGAATTAACCAGCAGTTAAGCAGCAGTCGAATTTATAACATCTTGGCATTAGTATTGAAATCTCTTTGAATGAAAACATAATTATTGAATAAAGTTGAAAACATTGTGGCAAAAGGAGAAATTGCTCATAATGTGCAATTTCTCCTTTAACCCTTTCCCTCATGTAGACGCTTTCTGACGCCTCTGCAGCAGACGGCTTTTTGAAAACATTGACAAAAAAAAATTGCTCAAAACAAGCAATTTCTCCTTTTGTCACAATGTTCTCAACTTTTAGTCATAGGTTATCTATTCAATTATAGAGATTTTCTATTTTCTGACAAAATATGTTCCAAGTCATCTGCTGCAGAATTGTCTTATGAGGGAAAGGGTTAACCACAGTGTTTTCAAAAGTCGTCTGCTACAGATGTGTCAAAATGTGAAAAGGGAAAGGTTGGAGGTTATTGTTTCCTACCTGAACACAAGAAGGGTATCCGACTCCTGTTGATTCAGGAATTTTTTCAAACATATGCTACAATGATCTCCCTTAGCCACGTAGCCTTTAACAGCTGCCTTGGTCAGACTGCGTAAATGTACATGGATGTCGTGATTGAGTAAGTTCTTACATGTCACCATCAGGGTCTGAAAGGGAATATAAAAAGAAAAGAAACTAAAAAGCCGAACATGGACTCTTAACCGTTACTCACATGCAATCAATCTATTTAACCATTTTGACGCATCTACAGCAAAAGACTATTGAAGACATCGCGGCAAAAAGAGAAATTGCTCATAATATCATCACAATATTTTAGTCTCCATTCAATAACTTATCTAACTTTAAGAAAGCTTTTTGACATTTTTAACTTCATGTTGTCTGCTGCAGATTTGTTGTTTGTGGGAAAGGGGTTAAGTGTAGTAGGGTGTCAGTCCGATAGATAGACAATATATAGCCATGTGTTTGTATAAGGGGATACTTATACTGCCTTGCTATAGAGCTAGCTTTTATAGCGACAGATTCAAGTTTAAATTTGAAAATTATTGAAATTTCTCTCTTATGAATCAAATGATTTTATATCAAAAACCTCTCAAAGCTTAAGGTTGGTTTAACCCTTTCCCACATACAGACGCTTTCAGATGCTTCTGCAACAGACGATTTTGGAAAACATTGTGGCAAAAGGAGAAATTGCTCATGTCACAATATTATCAACCCTATCATATAATGATACTTAATTAACCCTTTCCCTCATACGACAATTCTGCAGCAGACAACTTTGAACATATGTTGTCAAAAAATAGAAAATCTCTATAATTGAATGGATAACCTATGACTAAAAGTGGTAAACATTGTGGCAAAAGGAGAAATTGCACGTTTTGTCACTATGTTTTCAAAAAGCCATCTGCTGCAGAGGCGTCAGAAAGCGTCTATATGAAGGAAAGGGTTAAAAGTGGTTTACAATATTTTAGTTTGTATGTTTTTAATGTCGTCTGCTGCGGATTTACTGTATGTGGGAAAGGGTTAAGAACATTTACACAACATCAATTTTACAAGTCCTTCTAAGGCATATACAAACATCATAACCTTGACTTCATGCATGTGCAATCTTTTAGTGGGAGAACTTGCATTGCAGCTTTTTAAACAGACGGAAATATTCACGTGTGTATCTTCAGTTACGGTGTGTGGTTTACGTAAAATACCTCTTTCTATAACTCTTACACAAAACTCAACAGAAAGGTATCTTATAAATAGAAAAATACTAAATTAACTTGATTTACAAATACGTTACTTGAATTAAATTATTATCAAATCATAAAAACTTGCTCGTCTAATACCTGATAACAATGCACTCTTGACATATTTTTGATATCACTTGAATACATTTGATCATCCTCTAATCACCTACCTGTTCGTAATTGTACGTTTCCAACATGCCCAGGATTAATTCCCGAATCTCACCAAACTTTCCAGTGTTATATGCGGGGTCCTGCATGATTTTCTGTAAAATGGCCGGCAAGGCTATATATCCCATCATGCTGTTTAACACATGGTGAGTCATTCCTTTGAAATCTGAAATAAACAAGATAGTGGTGGAACTGATGAATGCTCCACGAAGTATAGCCAAGACACAGGAATGGTGATAATATGCATGTGCATATCCTCTTTTAACCCTTTCCCTCATATAGACGCTTTATGAAGCCTCTGCAGCAGATGGCTTTTTGAAAACATTGTGACAAAAGAAGAAATTGCTCAAAACGAGCAATTTCTCCTTTTGCCACAATGTACTCCACTATAAGTCATAGGTTATCCATTTAATTATAGAGATTTTCTATTTTTTGACAAAATATGTTCAAAGTCGTCTGCTGCAGATTTGTCGTATGAGGGAAAGGGTTAATGAAGCTTTCAATAAAGTTTCATTGAAACCAAGTCAATAGATACTGAGAAATAGCCTGGACAAAATTTTCCTATGTCATATTATAAAGAAACTAAAAGGGTAATAACTCAGTGAAAAATCATCAAACCAGAACATGGAAATTATATGTTCACATTTCTTCTTGTTAGTGAAGCTTTCAATAATGTTTCATTGAATTCAAGTCGGTAGTTGCTGAGAAATAGCCCAGACAATATTTTCCTATGTCATTTTATATAAAATTTCAAAGGGTTATCAGTGAAAAAAAATCAAACAGTAATATGGTGATAAAATGCACATCTCCTCGTGTTAGTGAAGCTTTCCATAAAGTTTCATCAAATTCAAGTCAGTAGTGGGCGAGAAATAGCCAGGACAAAATTTCCTATGTCATATCATATATAAATTAAAAGGGCAATTACTCAGCAAAAAGTCACCTAAGCATTACATGGTGATAATATGCACATCTCCTCTTGTTAGTGAAGCTTCCCATAAAGTTTCATTCAATTCTAGTCAGTAGTGGCTGAGAAATAGCCTGGACGAAAGCAGGACGGACAGCCAAACGGAAAAAGCGGCGACTATATGCTCATCCCTAAAGATTTCGGGGAGCATAAAAGTTTTTCCCTATAAAACTATATATGTAAAACAAGTGATCCCCTTTGGCATAATTTGAGATAGTGATGAGAAAAGACCAGTTTATTCCCCCCAATATAGGCCTCTGTGAGAGTTACAACTCGGATAACCTTAATAAAGTTAGACTGCAACAAAACATTGTTAATCTGATTGATGTCAGCTTAACGCCATTTTCAATAGGTTTTTTTCAGTGATATCCTGGCTCCCTCGCACCAGACACAAAAGTCTTCCAAAGGCAACTGGATACCTTAGCACACAGGACCATTTTAGCACATTAGCAAAAAATGAATGCCGCTAGTCACCATGACTTTTGTCAATCATAGGAAAGAATTAATTACCAAGCTGTGGTTCAGATGTAAACCCGGACAAATCTAGACAACAAGGTGATGTCTGCCTACAACACCCGACAACTATTCAGCTCAAGTATAGTTTTTCTAAGTGTAAAAGAAACTGTATTATCACCTGCTAGAATGTCTTTATCTGATATATCTTTGATTCTTCTTTGCGGGAACATAAGGGCATCTAATAGAGGAAACCACAGTGCCTACAATAAAGGGTATTTTATCACTTATCAGAATCAAACATACATTCAGTCATTCATTTATGTTAATGTCTGTGATTGTTAGTAGTGTGCATGTTAACTCTTTTCGTAATAGAACAAATCTGCAGCAATTCACTTTGGAAATAACTTGGACAGAAATCTGAACAATATCTATCAATAAAAGTATAATCATTCAAAGGAGTTGAAATCATTGTTGGTGTTTGTGTTGCAAGACTCAATAAAGCCTTTTGCAAAATGCAGATGTTTTAATGCATCTATATTTGCATCTGTTGCAGATGACTTTTGAAAACATTATGGCAAAAGGGCAAATTACACATAATGAGTAATTTCTCTATTTGGCACAATGTTTTCGACTCTCCTCAATAATTTTATTTCCTTATTTTAAGTGTTTTTCAATATGATTGCCTATATGTTTTAAAAAGTCATCTGCTGCAGATTTTATCTATGTGGGAAAGGGTTAATTCTAAAATCCTTTGTTGGTGTTTATGTTGCAAGACTGAACTAAACATTTTCACATGCAGAATCATTTGGATACATCCATAGGTGAATCTGTAGCAGACGACTTTTTAAACATAGTGGCAAAAGAGATAATTGCTCATCAAGAAGTAACAGAATGATAGTAAAACCCTTGTTGGTGTTGGTGTTGCAAGGCCCCCTCCCACATACAGACGCTTTTGGATGCATCTATAGCTGCATCAGAAGCAGACTACTTTTGGAAAACATTGTGGGAAAAGGAGAAATTGCTTATCAAGAGTTATTTCTCCTTTTGCCATAATGTTTTCAACTCTGATTCAATAATTATACTTCCTTTATTTAACCCTTTCCCTCATTCAGACGCTTTCTGACACCTCTGCAGCAGACAGCTTTTTGAAAACATAGTGACAAAAGAAAAATTGCTCAAATTGAGCGATCTCTCCTTTTGCCACAATGTTTTCCACTTAAAGTCATGGGTTATCCATTCAATTATAGAGATTTTCTAATTTTTGACAAAATATGTTCAATGTCGTCTGCTGCAGAATTGTTGTATGAGGGAAAGGGTTAAAGAGATTTTCCATATCATTGCCTACTACTACTAAAACTTGTCTGCTGCAGATGTTATCTATGTGGGAAAAACTTAGTTCTTAAAAACTTTGTTGATGTTTGTGTTACAGGGCTCAGTTAACCCTTTCCCTCATACGACAATTCTGCAGCAGACGACTATGAACGTATTTTGTTAAAACAGAGAAAATCTCCGTAATTGAATGGATAACCTATGACTAAAAGTGGAAATCATTGCGACAAAAGGAGAAATTGCACGTTTTGTGCAATTTCTTCTTTTGTTACTATGTTTTCAAAAAGCTGTCAGCTGCAGAAGCGTCAGAAAGCGTCTATATGAGGGAAAGGGTTAAAACGTTCTCACATGAAATTACATTTGGATGCTTTCTGTTTCTGCATTTGTAGCAGATGACTTTTGAAAACATTGTGGCAAAATCGGGAAATTGCTCCTTATTACGTCACAATGTTTTCAACTCTTATAAAATATTCTATTCTGAAATATTTATACTTCCCTCAATTAAAGCGATATTCCTATATGACTTTAAAAGTCGTCTGCTGCAGATTAGTTCTACGTTAATTCTTACCTCCCTCCCAGCCTCATCCATTTTCCCTGTGTTTCTCTGACAGAGCTGTACGATTACTAACAACACAGTGTTAACTTCATGGAACAAAACTGAACTGTCTGAAAATAGGTAAGTTTATATACTCTGTCAATGATAAAATTGGATTTATGAGCTATTATTTTATGCTTAACCCTTTCCCCCATACAACAATTCTGCAGCAGACGACTTTGAACATATTTTGTCAAAAAATAGAAAATCTCCATAACTGAATGGATAACCTATGACAAAAAGTGGAAAACATTGTGGCAAAAGGAGAAATTGCACGTTTTGTGCAATTTCTTCTTTTGTCACTATGTTTTCAAAAAGCCGTCTGCTTCAGATGCGTTAGAATGCGTCTGCAGGTGGGAAAGGGTTAATAGTGAAACAGTATGACATATTTACATGTGGGTGATTATAAAACTAGTTGTCAGGCATAAAACTATCAAATTTTTTATAAAATAAATTAGGTTTTTATACAAGTCTAAAATATTTTTTATGAAAAGAGCACCCTACTTCATTCAAAATTAACATATGATGGGTAATTTCACAATAATTCTGATTGATATAAGTCAACAAAATACAGAGTTTGGCTATGCTATGAAAAAAAATATTCAACCTTCAAATATAGTTCAAAATTTTGATAAAATGCATGATAACATTGCTGCTAGAGTTGAAATAAATTTACAATCCCCAAATATTATTGTATTCCATGTCTATTGTCCTGGATATTTCCAGATGTTTTACATTGCTCTTGAAATGAGTTTAACCCTTACCCTCATATATCTGCAGCAGACAACGTTTGAATACATTGTGGCAAAAGGGGAAATTGCTCTGGATTTCTCCTTTTTCAACAATGTTTTTAACTCTATTCAATAATTAAAATTAAATTTATAGAGATTTTCTATAGTTTTTGCCTAGATGTTTTTAAAGTCATTTGCTGCAGATTTGTTGTATGTGGGAAAGGGTTAATCTTGAAGATGACATATCAAGTCTTACACGAGACTGAAGATGAACTGTAACAAACCTTTTTTAATTTCTGCTTTGCTAAGAAGGACCTCTGTTAGAGCTTTCAGTTTAGCCTGCAAATTCTGAAGAAAGAGTAAAGTAGAAATAAAGGTATTTATTGTCAATATATTTAATGTAAACAAAGCAAGAGGGCCATGATGGCCCTATATCGCTCACCTGATTTTATAGAACTTCAGTAGTTTTCAAAGTGTTTTTCAATGGATAAGACTAAATTGGCAGAGGGTCACACAAGGAACATTTGTGCCAAATTATTTTCAAATCAAGCCAGTGATTTAGTACAAGAAGATTTGTTTAAGTTTTCACTGAATTACATATAAGGAAAAAAAAGCCCCGCAGTCATGTTTTTCATCAGATCGGAAATATTTCAACAATCTTGGTAGAGGGTCACCCTAGGAACATTTGTGCCAAATTATCTTTAAATCGTGCCGGTACTTTTGGACAAGAAGATTTTTAAAGATTTTACAATGCACATATACGGAAAACAAGCTCCGCCCCCGGAATAATTTGGACAATCTTGGTAGAGGATCCCCCAAGGAACATTTGTGCAAAATAATTTTCAAATCTGACCTGATTTTTTGACAATAACTTTTTTTTAAAATTGGTCCATTGGTTTAGGAGGAGAAGTCGTTTGTAGGAAAAAGTGAACAGACGGTCACACAGACAGACACCGGATGAAAAGCGATTACAATAGCTCACCTCGTACTTCATGCACAGGTGAGCTAAAAATTGGGCATATGGATGTATCATATAAAACCAGAAGAGTGGAGATGAACATTTACCAATGACTGTAAGAAAAGTCGAAGCATGAAGGACACACAGATGACACTGAAGCTTTTTTTCTGAAGTGTCTCTGCCAACATGCTAAAGTTAAAAATGTGGCATCAAGCGTGTTAACAAGAATTTTCATCAATTTGGCCAAGTTACCATATTTATTTTTATCTGGGATGACCCAAATTGAAACTTGGCCTGGATATTATCAAGATCAACAATCTGATGCAAAATGTTGCCTGTAGAGTGTTAACAGGGTGACTTATGACAACACACGATGGAAGACGGACATTGATCACAATAACTCGCATGGAGTACTTCATGCTCTGGTGAACTCACAATTGAAAAAGTAAGCTCAATAAAGTTTAACCCTTTCCCACATACAACAGTTCTACAGCAGACGACTTTGAAAAGCATCCTGGCAACTATGTGAAATATTTCCATAAATGAGAGTTTAACTATCAAATCGAGTTGAAAACATTGTGGTAAAAGGAAAAATTGGTCGTTTTGAGCAATGTCTCCTTTTGTCACAATGTTTTCAAAGGTCGTCTGCAGTAGAGGTGTCAGAAAGCGTCTGTTTGTGGGAAACGGTTAAATGTCAAATCCTTGCACCAACCAACAGACACTGTGATTCCAGTATAATGATTCACTAGTACATACCTCCAGGATAATTCCAAAAGCACCCTGTACATCTCCGGCCTTCTCTAGTAGAAAAGCTGTGGCCTCAGAGAGTTTGTGTTTTCTACAGATCTGGAATGGAATATATATTTCTTAACAAACACTTCTTGTCTTTTCATGTTCTTAATTTTTAAACCTTTCCCACATTCAGCAAATTAGCAGCAAACAACTTTGAAAGCATTTAAGCAAAATTAAGGAAAATATCTATGAATAAAAAGAAAAACTATTGAATAGAGTTGAAAACATTATGGACAAAGGAAATATGCTCAGTGTACCAATGCTTTCAAAAGCTGGCAGAGAGAGGACTGATCCCTATGTGTCCCATGTCTGTGTCACTAAACAGAGTTGAGAAAATGTTGTATAAATTGCCGAGTAACTTGCCTCAAACAGCCTGCATGTTCGCAAAAAACACTGTGGTAAATTCTACAATACATCGAATATTTTTTATTCATATGATCAAATTACAATTTTATTCAGTTATTTCAAATTTAAAACGCAAGCAAACAAGCCTTATATTAGATATTTTCCCTCCAGACTCTACCAGACTCTGTTTATTAACCCTTTCCCTCATATATATGCTTTCTGAAGCCTCTGCAGCAGATGGCTTTTTGAAAACATAGTTGCTCAAAACAAGCAATTTCTCCTTTTGCCACAATGTTTTCCACTTTTAGTCATAGGTTATCCATTCAATTATAGAGATTTTCTATTTTTTGACAAAATATGTTTAAAGTCATCTGCTGCAGAATTGTCGTATGAGGGAAAGGGTTAATACCCTCCCCTGCCAAGATAGATGACACAAAAAAGTTTTATCAAAAGAAACTGCTTTTTTTGCCCTAATATTATCATCATGAAATATAGCATGAAACTGAAACATACATGTAGTTTCAAAATAAGACAAATGTGAAAACAAGGCATTTCTGATCAGTGTAGATCCAGATGAGTCAGTGCATCCACACAGTCCTTATCCGGCCCCAATAAGTCATAGTTTTAAGGTTTCAAAACACTTCCGTCAAGTGGTATCCAATCAAATCCTTATTTTTGTTTGTTTTATTAGGGTTTTACGCCATTTTCAGCATTATTTCAGTTATATCGTGGTGAGAGTTCACTTATTCATGATCCCTGGATAAACAAACCAGTACTAGGAAATGTGCATTGCCAAAGGGCACTCCACCATGACCGTCGCACCTTAGAATGGCTGTGCTGATAGATCTTTTTAGACAGGTGCAATAATTACACTTAGGTTGGTTTTCCAGGAGCACATCTCAAGTGTGGGAGACAATGACTCAGAGATAGTGTATGGGCCTGATGACACAAAGGTAATTGGTTTGAATCCCGCCAGAGACGGATTCAAAATTACAGATCTCACAACACAATCGGTGCAAGTACTGGTTGTGAATCATGGTAGTAGACTTCGAGACTTATTGTCTTTGGAAAACAGTTTGACGAAAGGAGAAATTGCTACGATGTTTTCAACTGTATTCAATAGTTAGATATTCATTTAAAGAAATTTTCCATATTTTTGTACTTCGTCTGCTGATTTGTTTTATCAAATTATTAATTTATTAAATGTTTGTTTATAGAGATTTTCAATGTCATCATCTTCTGATTTGTTGTATGCTGGAAGAAGTTAAACTTATAAGAATAACATGTGTTAGTACCTCAAGAGTTTGTTCCAGTCTGTACCCCTCGTTTGTCATGATGAAGTTGTAGACTTCATTTGGTTTAAACTGACATAATAGGTCTATATACACCTCATATACAGGGGCGTCCACAGTGACCTGTTTGTCCAGATTAATGGCACTACCACTACTGTCCCTGCGTATATCAGAAAAATCAGAGGTCTAGTTGAGGAGGAGTAAACTGGTGTTTACCCGACGATATCCCTCTAATGACTCAACCAAACCCTATGTTGTGGGTACTCAAAAGAATCGTCTCACTGAGAACATAGGGTTTGAGTGTCATTTAAGGATTTGGGGATCTTATCTAGAGCTCTGGAAAAACTATCATGTATGAGAGAAATATCTGCTGGTGTCCCTAAAGGCTCTGTTTTTAGGGCTTTTACTGTTTAGAAATTTACATAAATGGGACGTTCCGTTGTTTGTAACAGATTCTGCCATCAATATGGTTGCTGATGACACACCACAATTACTGCTGTTGGTTAATCAAGGCATGATGTAATGTAAATTGGTAAATTGATGCATCATATAAGGCACACTCTCCAATGTGAAATTTGTCATATTGAAAACTGGTGTCAATGCTACAGAATGCACAATTTGTGTTTCAGAGGATCCAAGTCATGCAAGAGAAACCCCACTTTCAGGGAACCATCTTCACCAATTATTCTAACATAATTCTAAATTTAAATTTAAAGAATATTCTAACTTCCAAGGAAATAAAATTTTGATTGACTAAACAATTATTGATAAGCCAATCAGAAATGTTGTGACTTTGTAAATTTAGTACCAGAACTAGAATTGTGCTAAACCTGATAGGTGAACGAAAGCAGACCACACACAAACTTACTTATAAGCCATTACACCTTGTAGAAATTCAAACAGTACAGATTTATTGGACTGTAGTCGTTTAACAACCTCGGTAAGACTGCTGGTAAAATTGGCCAGAACCATCTGGGCTGCTTGCTTACTATCAATCGTCACTAACTCCTACAATATATTCAGTATCCAAAGCTCATCAGAACATTTTTAACCCTTTCCCTCATATAGACGCTTTCCGACGCCTTTGCAGCAGACGGCTTTTTGAAAACATAGTGACAAAAGAAGAAATTGCACAAAACGTGCAATTTCTCCTTTTGTCACAATGTTTTCCACTTTTTGTCATAGGTTATCCATTCAATTATGGAGATTTTCTATGTTTTGACAAAATACATTCAAAGTCGTCTGCTGCAGAATTGCCGTATGAGGGAAAGGGTTAAGAGATAATTATTTTCAGTACTCAAAACACCAGATTTTATTAACCCTTTTCCACATATAGACACATATAGACGCATATAGACGCATATAGACGCATATAGACGCATATAGACGCATATAGACGCATATAGACGCATATAGACACATATAGACACATATAGACACATATAGACACATATAGACACATATAGACGCTTTCTGACACCTCTGCAGCAGACGACTTTTGAAAAACATTGTGCCAAAATGAGAAATGACTCAAAACAAGGAATTCCATTTGCCACAATGTTTTCAACTTTTTGCAGTAATTACACCTTTTTTTATAGAGATTTTACGGGTTTTTTTTCCAAAATGCTTTCAAAGTACATGTAGTCTGCTGCAGGTTTGCTGTATTTGGGAAAGGGTTAAATCATGAGAAAGACATTATGGGGTAAACACTGCTGGTAAAAAAGTCAGAACAATCTCGGCTGCTTGTTAACTATCAATGTTCAAAATATCATTTCGTTCTTAACCCTTTCGCACATACAGCTAATCTGCAGCAGAAGAATTTGAAAAAAGTATTTTCGCAAAAATGTGAAAAATCTCTATAAATCACTGTGGCGAATGGATACATTGCTTGAGCAATTTCTCCTTTTGTCGCAGTGTTTTCAAAAGTCGCCTGGTGCAGAGGTGTCAGAAAGCGTCTATATGTGGGAAAGGCTTGATGTGGGCACACAAAATAATCCTCTATCTGTGACACATGTGGTATCAGGAAAGGGTTGACCCTTTCAAATTTGTAGGAGCATTTTGATGTGTTTGCAGCAGATGACTTTTGAAAACAAAGTGGAAAAAAGGAGTAACTATACTTTTGCAACAATGGTTTCTTCTCTATTCAAACATCAAACTTACATCTATAGCAATTTCCCATATTTTTACCTCAATGTTTTCATAATGAAGTTGCAACTCTATTCCATAATTATCCCTTTACCTCATATAGACGCTTTCTGACGCCTCTGCAGCAGACGGCTTTTTGAAAACATAGTGACAAAAGAAGAAATTGCTCAAAACGAGCAATTTCTCCTTTTGCCACAATGTTTTCCACTTTTAGTCATAGGTTATCCATTCAATTATAGAGATTTTCTATGTTTTGACAAAATATGTTCAAAGTCGTCTGCTGCAGAATTGTCGTATGAGATCTTTTATTTACAGAGGTGTTCCATATTTTGACCTAGATGTTTTCAAAGTGGTATGATGCTTACTTGTTGTATCTAGGCTAGGGTTAATGCAGGAAAGAGGTTTAGAATAATAAACAATAACCATACCTCCAGTTGCACCAGAGCTTCTTGTTGAACACTTGCTTTTTCTTCAGCTGTAAATCTCTCACTTGTTAAAATGGAACTGATGAAATTGAAGGCGTGGTACTGAAAGGGAAAGCATCTTTACTATTATTCATTATGCACAATCAATCTTTTTTTCTTTCTTTTTTTCTTCATTTTGTTTTCCAATACAGAACAGATATCCTAATTGACATTTAATTAACCCTTTCCCTCATATAGACGCTTTCAGACGGCTTTTTGAAAACATAGTGACAAAAGAAAAAATTGCACAAAACGTGCAATTTCTCCTTTTGCCACAATGTTTTCCACTTTTTGTCATAGGTAATACATTCAATTATAGAGATTTTCTAAAAATGGGCAATTTCTCTTTTTTCCACAATAGTTCTAAACCCTATTCAATAATTAAACTTTTATTTATAGAGATACTCAATATTTTTGTCAAGGTTCAAGTACACAAGCTTATAGTTATGTAAAAGACATGCATACACATATACATACATATGAGCCACATTAGACCAGCAGACGATCTAGGTATTGCCAGAGCTTTTATTGCTAAACCTGCTTATCATTATTAAGTACAGCATTCTAACTTCATGTATACCTCAAGTTCATCACGCCATTATTCTCAGCATTTTCTCCGTTGACTTTGAACTAACAGTCAGCTGAGAAGTGTTGAAATTATTACTGATGTCTATAGATTCATTTAGTCCTAGGCAGTGTAGCTCTTTGAATGTTTAGGCTCATGAACTTCGGAGATTGGTGTTTAATATTGAAAGTCTCGATATAACTTCCCTTCAAAACTATAAGTCCTGCCATATTAGTTTCATGACCATTAACGCTTATAAGACCTTTTTTCGCTTGCATGTATTAACATTGTTATTGTTGTAAATGGTTTGGTTTTCCTGACTCTTGAAATGTACAAGAATAAAGTTGGTGGTAAAACAAATCAACAACAGTGGTTTTCCCTTTCTTAATAGAAAATTACAACAAAAACCTTGATTTAAACAAGACAATATTGAGATTGATTTTCTTTGACGCTTATTGCAGCAGAAAGATTTAGAAACATTGTGGCAAAGGGAGATAGTGCTCAAAACAAGCAATTTCTTCTTACCCCACATGTTATCAAGTCTGAATAAAAAAATTATTATTTCCAAGCTCCTGATGTAACTTATTTTTTTATATCAGATGAACATTTAAACTTTCAGACCTTCAAACGTGTTCCGATGCATCTGCAATAGACTGATTTTAAAATCATTGTGTGTAAAAGGAAAAATTGCTCATAATGACATTTCTTCTTTTTCCACAGTATTTTCAACTGTTTTTAATTATCATACATTCAATTATTGATATTTTCCCTAGGTTTGCCCATTTGTTTACAAAGTTGTCTAGGGCATATTTATTGAATTTGGGAAAGGGGGGTTAAACAGTACCTACCTTTCTGGCATAATCCTTCAAATAGCATGACAAAATCTTATCAAAATGGCGTCTCTTTTCATACAATATCTCACACACTCGATAACTGAAACAAAAATTATCTCCATTATGAGTCACATTGAGCCCAGAGTAATATGTATCAAGGCTTCATTCTAGCGGATACAGCTGAAAACATTACAAAACTAGAGGCCCATGAGGGCCTATGCTCTACTGGCATTGATCTAGCTTGTTTCAAAAGGAACCAATATGTCATCAATATTCAAATACCATCTAAGTTTGGTGAAGATCAGATAGTAAATGGAAGCTCTATTGTGTTCACAAGCTGTATAATAGCAATTTTGACAATTTCAAGGGCCATAATCCAGCCATGCATGGGTAGATCTGGCTGTTTTTTAGAAATGAACCAATCTCTCATGGATATCTAACTACTGTATAAGTTTGATTGAGATACAATAAAAAAAAAGGACTGTATCATGTTAACAAGCCCTATTATAGCAATTTTGAAAATTTCAAGGGCCATAATTCAGTCATGCATGGGGCGGATCTGGCTTGTTTTCGAAAGGAACCAAGCTCTCATGGATATCTAACTACTGTATAAGTTTGATTGAGATACAATAAAAAAAAAGGACTGTATCATGTTAACAAGCCCTATTATAGCAATTTTGAAAATTTCAAGGGCCATAATTCAGTCATGCATGGGGCGGATCTGGCTTGTTTTCGAAAGGAACCAAGCTCTCATGGATATCTAACTACTGTATAAGTTTGGTTGAGATACAATAAAAAATAAAGACTATCGTGTTAACAAGCTCTATTATAGCAATTTTGACCAGTTCAAGGGCCATAATCCAGTCATGCATGGGCAGATCTGGCTGGTTTTCGAAAGGAACCGAGCTCTCATGGATATCTAACTACTGTATAAGTTTGGTTGAGATACAATCAAAAGTGAAGACTGTATCGTGTTAACAAGCTCTTTTATAGCAATTTTGACCATTTCAAGGGCCATAATCCAGTCATGCATGGGCGGATCTGTGGCTGGTTTTCGAAAGGAACCAAGCTCTCATGGATACCTAACTACTGTATAAGTTTGGTTGAGGTACAATCAAAAGTGAAGACTGTATCGTGTTAACAAGCTCTTTTATAGCAATTTTGACCATTTCAAGGGCCATAATCCAGTCATGCATGGGCGGATCTGTGGCTGGTTTTCGAAAGGAACCAAGCTCTTATGGATATCTAACTACTGTATAAGTTTGGTTGAGATACAATCGTGTTAACAAGAAATTGTTTACGGACGGACGCACGGACGCACGGACGACGGACAAATCGCCACGACATAAGCCCTTCTGGCCTTTGGCCAGTAGAGCTAAAAACAATCAAAAGAACCTCACCTAAAGCAGACAACATATCATTATGTATTAAGACATTTCTCCTGTTGCCACAATGTTTTAAAGTTGTCTGCTGCAGATGTGTAAAAAAAGGTGTCTGCATTTGGGAAGAGTTAAAAGGTTTTTGTATGGCAGTTGACCTGTCAACCCTTTCCCACATACAGACGCATTTTGACAAATCCGCAGCCGACGTTATGAAAAAATTGGTGGCAAAAGAAAAAAATACTGATAAAGAGCAATTTATCCTTTTGCAGCACCGTTTTTATATTTTTTCAAAAAAATTACAAAGATATTATCCAAAATTTTGCTTATTTTTTTCAAAACGTGCAGATATGCCTTATGTGGGAAAGCGTTGAAACGGGTCTGACTTATTACTTACAACTTGGCCCTCTCTACTAAATACAGGAATCTTTCTTCGTCCACTTGTTGTAAACCTCCAGCATGAGACAATTCTAGTAAAGCTTGTTGTCTCTCTTCATGTCTCGACTCATCGTCTGGGTTACAGAGAAACTCTAAAACCTGGAAAAACATTTGAGATATTCAACATTAATATTTTTGAAATATTGCGGAAACTTTCAAACTACATGTGTATATTTTAATTCTTTATCAAATTTCACTTCCAATAAAAAAATTTTTTAGTCATTTATGTTTAATAGCAGACAAGTCTAAAAATGTCATAATTGTAAAGTGTAAAGATAACATTGGTCTTAATTAAATCAACCATTAACTCTTTTCCACATACAATAACTCTGTGTAGCAGACGACTTTGAAAACATTGCGATAAAAATATGAAAAATCTGTTAAAATGAAAGTAAAATTGTTGAATAGAACTGAAATCATTGTGGCAAAAACAGAAATTGCTCATTATGAGCAATTTCTTCTTTGCCACTATGTTTTTAAAAGTCTTCTTGTAGATCCACCAAAATGCTTTGGCTGGTTGGAAAGGGTTATATGAATTTCTGTTGCTACTTCTCTATTTATAAGATATTTAAGAAATTCTTATGCTGTTATGTTTCTGGCAACACATTCACCTCAAAGTTTCAACTCAATATATTTATATATATAACAATAGAGGCATCAGGATAATTTATCCTCAAACTGTACCTGTAATTAGCATAATAAAACCATCAAACAAGAGTTATCGATAAACAGCCCAGGTTGCAGAGTGTGGGCAAATTCAGTAACCTAAACGCAACCTAAATGCAGCTCCCAAGGGCAATATCAATTGCAGAGAACCATTAAAAGCACTACCAGGATTTGACAATGTCTAAGCAAACAATCAAATTGGATAAATAGATAAGCTTAGCAATACATACCTGCTCAAAGAGTACTCTGTTTACTTTGATTGAATTCTCGTGTCTGGCCATCTGTCGTGCAAGGAATGTGAATAAAATACCTACTTGGGTCGGCTGAAATGAACGAAGAATAATCAAACATATGTGAAATGCAAACATATGTTAAATAAACAAAGAGTAATGCAAACATATGTGAAATGAACAAATAGTAATGCAAACATATGTCCCTGGAAGCTCAGTCGTTGCGATGAGGGCTGTCAATCCAGGGATTTGAGTTTGAACCCCAGCTTGGTCAACATTCTTTCCGGCATTATAAAAAAAATCACTGTGACAAGCGTCATTGGTCTTCCATCAATTTGCTAACAGTCTATGTGGAAAAGCAGCTTGTTGCTTGGAAAGAATGTTGTGTGGATAACTGGTGTGAGAAAGCCAGGAAACACATAAGTGGGTGAACTGGCCACCGTGATATGACTGATTTTTTTTTTAAAACGGCGTTTAACCCCAATCAATTAATCAATCAAACATAATATTAAATGAACAAAGAGTAATGTAAACATATGTGAAATGAAAAGAAGACAAATGTAAACATTTGTGAAATGAAAAGAAGACAAATGTAAACATATGTGAAATAAAAAGAAATGTCAAAATGGGTCTGTAGGGGAGAACAGATTAAACTGACCTTTATACAACCTTTTCCTTCATATAGACGCTTTCTGACGCCTGTGCAGCAGACGACTTTTGAAAACATTGCGGCGAAAGGAGAAATTGCTCAAAACAAGCAATTTCTTTCTCCTTTGGCCACAAAGTTTTCAACTTTTTTCACTGTACTATATACTATATAATAGAGTTTTTTCCATATTTTAGAGTAGACATTTTCAAAGCTGTCTGCTGCAGATTTCCTGTATGTGTGAAAGTGTTAAGAAACAGATAGTAAGTCAAATAGACTAAACACTTACCGTAAAACCTACACTCTCCACCATCACTTGCAATAATATATCTACCACTCGCTGTCTTTTAGCCATGCTGTGTAAGTAAAAAAATACAGTATGATGAACATAAGAATGGATTATGAACTGTCTTTCAGCTGATATGATATTTAAAGAATTGTCTGCCTTTGAACCATCTTTTAAAAGATGTAACATTGAGAAACAAGAGTTGTCGGAGGACAATATAGCTCACCATCGTCTATCAGGGCCTACTTCAAAACAGTTGTAGCATTGGTAAAAGTCTATAACTATAACCCATCATTACCAGTCTTGCACACAAAGGTTTGACCAAGAAGGGGCACAATTCAGTCATTCCATTCCAGAGTTATAGGACTTGACATACAAGGTCATCTAATAACCCAGAATAAGTGTGTGAAGTTTCAAAGCAACAGCTTACACAGTGTCTGAGAAAAGGCCTTGCACACAAAGGTTTGACCAAAATTCTAAGTCCAAAAAGGGGCACAATTCAGTCAAAATCCATTCCAGAGTTATGGGACTTGACATACAAGGTCATCTAATGACCCTGAATAAGTGTGTAAGTTTCAAAGCAACAGCATACACAGTGTCTGAGAAAAGGCCTTGCACGCAAAGGTTTGACAAAAATTATATGTCCAAAATGGGGCACCTTTCAGTCAAAATCCATTCCAGAATTATGGGAATTGACATACAGGGTCATATAATGACCCTGAATAAGTGTGTGAAGTTTCAAAGCAACAGCTTACACATTGTCTGAGAAAAGGCCTTGCACCCAAAAGTTTAACCAAATTTTTAAGTCCAAAAAGGGGCACAATTCAGTCAAAATCCATTCCAGAGTTATGGGACTTGACATACAAGGTCATCTAATGATCCTGAATAAGTGTGTGAAGTTTCAAAGCAACAGCATACACAGTGTCTGAGAAAAGGCCTTGACCAAGCTGGCAATGCGTATGCAAACGCCAACGCGGACGCCGGGGTACATTAAATAAGCTCCCCTATTTCTTCGAATAGGCGAGCTAAAAAGGAAGTAGACAATGTGTTTTCACAAATTGTCAGCACCCAAGAGGTCAATAGTCATTTGCATCAGAGTGAAACAAAATATTTTCATCAGTAAGCTATGCAAAGTGAATTCTGAACTGTCCAAATGTATTTCATAACATGTTTCAGTGCATTAACATGAGCTTTATAGCTTTCAGTCCTTATGGTTTGATTTCATTTTTTTATGAAATAAAAGAAAAGTCAGCAATTTTGTTTAAAGCTAATGATTTACATTTCAAATCGACAAATTCAAAAAGACTACTTTTGTCCTTATTTCTAATTTGTTTTTGTCAGATGATTTTAAAATGGAAAAATTTCATAATAGCTAGTTTGGTAACGGGTATGTTTACCAATTACAACAAATATTCAGCAGATGATTTTGAAAACAACTAGAAAAAATATACAAATAACCGATTACACTTTATGAGCAATATCTCTTTTTGCTACAATGTTTTCAAAAGTTGTCTGAGGCAGATGTGTCAAAATGTGTCTGCAAGTGGGAAAGGATTAAAGCCATGTCTACATACCCATCTGTAGTTTTGAATTCCTCTTCTTCAAAAGCCTGAAAAGAAAAAAAGTACAAAACTGTCACAAAAGACTCTTATTGGCTAATATCATTAATCATGAGACATTGTCTCGAATGTTAAAGTGACTTTTAACCCTATTGTAGACAAATTCGGACTCATCTGCAGCAGATGACTATTGAAAACATTGTTGCAAAAGGAGAAATTACTCATAACAATAAGTTTCTTCTTATGCCACAATGTTTTCAACTCGATTCAATAATGATATTTTCATTTGTAAAAATTGTTCATATTTTTGCCAAGATGTTTTACAAAGTCGCCTTCTCCCGATTTGATGTATGCGAAAAAGCAATAAGTTACAACTTTAACATCAATTGTAAAGCAAGTTCTTACAACTTATTTTAATCACTCTCAATGTCTGCTCCTTTGATACTTAACCCATTCCCATTTAGACACATTTGCAGCAGACGTCATTTGAAAACATTCATGCAAAAGGATAAATTGCTCATTTTCAGCAATTTCTTCTTATGCCACAATGTTTTCAAAACTTTACAGTAATTTCTCATTCATTTTTAAAGATTTTTCGTATTTCTGTACAGATGATTTTCAAATTCATCTGCTGCAAAGTGGTTGTATGTGGGAAGGGGTTAACCAGTACTTGCACCAGTACGTGGGTAGATCCCAAGATTTTAATTCACTCCAAGCCAGAAACCTTGGAACTTAATTTTAAATTTATTTATTTCACAATGCTTGCAAAACAAGCATTCAGATTTTATCAATCACATCCGCTGCCCTGGAGACTTTACCAGTAAAACGAGCGTGATTAATATAAGCTGATAGCTTGTTTTGCAATCGATGTAAAATAAACAAGCATTTTCAGTGAAAAGATATCCCCCGCCAACGATGGCTTGTTTGTGCATGAAGGTCTTTATGTTTAATGTGCAATTGACCTTTAAATTTCAACTTCTTCGCACAAGATCAAGGGGAAAGAATAAAGTTATGACACTGGTTTATCCCGTTCCGCGCCAAATTATAAAATATCGACTGGGATTACTTTATGATAAAATATTTTAACGAAATAAATCAGAAGGACGATTAAATAAAACTGTATTTTCCGAAACTGCTTACTCGGGAACATCAATTATTGCAAAATAGTGCAGTCCAAGATAAGACGCCACCTTTAAAAGCGGCGTCATATCTGGAACTGCACTATTTTCAACAGAGTATTTATGCGGTGAAAGGGTTAATAATCAATATTACAAAACTAAAGGGGTGTCATTTGTTATTTCTTAAATAACACAGGAAAAATGTGAATACTAGGTTTTGCTTCTTAAACCAACAGTGACACAAATACAATAGATATCTTTACTCTTCTTAAAGTGGAGCTAAAATGCATGGATAATTATGTATCAGACAGTGTTATAATAAATGTAAATGATTTGATACCATATTTATTCAGAAGTTCATTGCAGGATGTTGGTTCATATCACATTCAAGTTTCACCAAATTCTAGCAGCTAGTTACTGAGAAATAACTGTAGGCGTGGATTTTTTAATAAATCAGGGGCAGTAACTCTAAAAAAATTTAAGGAATCCAAAAAAGAGTTGGAGGGGAATAATGGCAGGAAGTTGGTTAATATTACATTCAAGTTTCATCAAATTCTAGCCGCTAGTTACTGAGAAACGGCTGCGAACGATTATTTTTTAATAAATCAAGGGAAATAACTCTAAGAAAAATTGACTAATCCAAATGAAAAATGAACAGGCATCATCCCAGTATAGTGGTTCATATTTATTTTAAGTTTCATGAAATTCTACCCGCTAGTTACTGAGAAATGGCTGAAAACGTAGATTTTTCAAAAAATCAAGGGCAATAACTCCAAGGAAAATTGACTAATCAAAAAAAAAATTGGACAGGCATCATCCCAGTATAGTGGTTCATATTTATTTTAAGTTTCATGAAATTCTACCCGCTAGTTACTGAGAAATGGCTGAAAACGTAGATTTTTCAAAAAATCAAGGGCAATAACTCCAAGGAAAATTGACTAATCAAAAAAAAAATTGGACGGGCATCATCCCAGTATAGTGGTTCATATTTATTTTAAGTTTCATGAAATTCTACCAGCTAGTTACTGAGAAAATGCAGGTGACGGACGGAAGGATGGAAGGAAGGACGGAAGGAAGGATGGAAGGACGGACGGACGGACAACGCCATTTCAATATCCCCCTCCCTATTTCATAGGCAGGGGATAATAAGTTTAAACTAACCAGAACTCGCGTTGTTTGTGTTTAATAATCCCAAAAGGCAGAACCTTTGGATCACATGGTCGGTGCAAAGGATTTAAGAATATGAAATACACATAATAATATTATCTAGGAGAAAGGACATAACATTCTCTTGGCAAAAAAAAAGCACTTACCAGAGCTAAAACATTTAAGAACTCCCTTGTATCAAAAGCCAATAGAGTTCTAAGAAATGGGAAAGCATGTTCATCATCTGATTGATTCTTAGTATGGAGACATGTCAGCGAGTCAAACACCTGGAAATAAGTAAATAGGCTCTCTATATTAATTATGTTAATCTTTTAAACAATAAGTAAATTGGATTTAGATTTTACTTATGATAACCTTTTAAACAATAAGTAAATAGGATTTAGATTTTTCTTATGATAACCTTTTAAACAATAAATAAATTGTATTTAGGTTTTACTTATGCTAACCTTTTAAACAATAAGTAAAAAGGTTTTAGATTTTACTTATAACCTTTTAAACAATAAATAAATAGGTTTTAGATTTTACTTATGATAACCTTTTAAATAATAAGTAAATTGGATCTATGTTTTACTTATGATAACCTATTAAACAATTACTAAATTGGATTTATGTTTTACTTATGATAACCTTTTAAACAATAAGTAAATTGGATTTATATTTTACTTATGATAACCTTTTAAACAATAAGTAAATTGGATTTATGTTTTACTTATGATAACCTTTTAAACAATAAGTAAATTGGATTTATGTTTTACTTATGATAACCTTTTAAACAATAAGTAAATTGGATTTATGTTTTACTTATGATAACCTTTTAACTAGGGATGCAAACGGGTAACGGGTTAATCGGTTAACTGTTTGTTATATGATTAGTCAGCTTGTGATTAAAGTAACAGAATACTCGAAAAAATAGATAAAATAAATACACAGTTGTGTTTCACCTTTTGTTTTGTTTATTTGTCACACTTTATTGACCAGACATGAATTATTTACACCTTGATCCAAGTGTTTACATAACTGTTTAAACGGCCACACTCAAATTTTATTGATGACCGTTTATTTGTGTAGTGTTTCTCGAATAATTGATTTAAGGACAGTTTGTATCTTTTAGTAGAAGTTTGATGTCTTACACAATGCAGAAATGATATGACAATGACTTTATAGTTATATTTGGCATTTGTATTGATAATAAAAACAGTGAAATGAAAATGAAATAAAAAAAAGTTGGTTGACATGAATGAAAATGTACCGATAACGACGTGACCTGAAATGCTAGTTAAAACAACAACAATAAATAACACGGAAGAAAGTGAATATCGAAAGTAGCCAGTTAACTGATTAACCGATCGTAAGATCAAACGATTAACCTGTTATTAATACCGGTAACTGTTGACATCCCTACTTTCAACCCATTCCCATATATAACAAATCGGTTGCGAACAACTTTGCAAACACCTGCAGATTTGTTTCACATGAGGAAAGGTTAAATGTTTTCTGTATGATTGTAAGAGTTGAAGTCATACTCAATCTCACCTGGTGTTTGACCTTTGACACCATATCCTCTGGTATGTCCCCTAAAGGGTAGGCCCGACCCGCCATACAACAACTGATGTACACCAGTAACTTGTTACCCAGTCGGATCTGTTTGTCTGAAAAATAGTAAAATCTGAATTGACATCAAAATAATGAAATCTGGATTGACATCAAAATAATGAAATCTGAATTGATATCAAAATCATGAAATCTGAATTGATACAAAAAATATGAAATCTGAATTGATATAAAAAATATGAAATCTGAATTAACATCAATATAATGAAATCTGGATTGATATCAAAATATTGAAATTTGGATTAATAACCACTAAATTAGTAATGATGTTCAACCCTTTCCCATATACAACAAATCTGAAGCATATGACTTCGAAAAAACTTTCATTAAAAATATGAAAACTCTCTTCTATGGAAAACATTATGCTCATTATGAACAAGTTCTCATTTTGCCAGAATGTTTTCAAAAGTCGTCTGCTGCAGAGGCATCAGAAAGCAACTGTATGTGGAAAAGAGTTATATTTGTGTGTTATTCATGTTCACTAGACAGAAACCCTTTCCCTCATATGACAATTCTGCAGCAGACGACTTTGAACGTATTTTGTCAAAACATAGAAAATCTCCATAATTCAATGGATAACCTATGACTAAAAGTGGAAAACATTGTGACGAAAGGAGAAATTGCACGTTTTGTGCAATTTCTTCTTTTGTCACTATGTTTTCAAAAAGTCGTCTGCTGCAGAGGCATCAGAAAGCAACTGTATGTGGAAAAGAGTTATATTTGTGTGTTATTCATGTTCACTAGACAGAAACCCTTTCCCTCATACGACAATTCTGCAGCAGACGACTTTGAACGTATTTTGTCAAAACATAGAAAATCTCCATAATTGAATGGATAACCTATGACAAAAAGCGGAAAACATTGTGACGAAAGGAGAAATTGCACGTTTTGTGCAATTTCTTCTTTTGTCACTATGTTTTCAAAAAGTCGTCTGCTGCAGAGGCATCAGAAAGCAACTGTATGTGGAAAAGAGTTATATTTGTGTGTTATTCATGTTCACTAGACAGAAACCCTTTCCCTGGTACAGACAACATATGATGTCTTTTGCAGCAGATAACTTTTGAAAACATATTGCAAGTGGAGAAATTCCTCATGATGAGCAATTTCACCTCTTGTCACAATCTTTTCAATTTAATTCAATAATTTAACTTTTAGAAGATGTGTCACAATGTGTCTGCAAGTGGGAAAGGGTTAATCGCAAAGTCTACCCATTTCCAAACATTTTTTTAACAAACTAGCCATGAAACTGAGACAAATTTGCTGTCTGTTACAATGAATGTTCTCTTACCAGATAGCTTTTTTTCCCGTGTCAACAGCAAAATAAAAGTTGTCTTTTGAGATGCGTCAGAAAGCGACTGTATGTGGGAAAGAGTTATAGTTGTGTTTCATTGATTCACTGACCATACTGTTTCCCTGCCCTTTTGCAAAACATTTTTTTACAAACTGGCTTTTTAACTGAGACATATTCGCTGTCTGTTACAATGAATGTTCTCTTACCAGACAGCTGTTTTCCAGTGTCAACAGCGGACTTTAGAGTGGAGAGAAGTTCCTCAAGTGGAGTGGTATAGTCTAATATCCCCTTATTGTATACGTATAAAATGGCATCAAATAGTCCATGAGCCCAGCATAGTGTCACAACCTATTCGATATAAAATGTTTTAATTTATCCCTTTTTTCACCTATAGACACTTTCTGATGCCTCTGCAGCAGACGACTTGTGTAAAACATTGTGACAAAAGAAGCAATTTCTCCTTTGCCTCAATATTTTCAACTTAATTCAGTAATTATTCCTTCATTTTTAAAGATTTTCCATGTTTTGGCAAATATGTTTTCAAAGTCGTCTGTTGCAGATGTGTTGTATGTGGGAAAGGGTTATTGAGATTTATTTATTGGGTGTATGCAACCCCCCTTTTCCACATGAAACAATTCTGCAGCAGATGACTTAAAAATATATGGACAAGGATGTGACAAATGACTGTAAATGAAAGTATAATTAATGAATTAGGTGAAATTACTCATCATGAGTATTTAACTGTCTCCCACATACAACAAATTTGCAGCAGACGACTTAAAAATATACCTAGACAAAGACTTGACAATTATCTGTAAATGAAATTATAATTATTGAATCAAGTTGAAAACATTGTGAGCAATCTTTCATTTTGTCACAACTTTTTCTAAAGTCGACTGCTGAAGAGGTATCAGAAAGCATCTTTATGTAGAAATGTGTTAAAGCATATGAATCAGATAGTGCAAATAAATCTTTATCTACAACGATAGTAAATATCTGAAGGTTGATTTTCCTTCAGCGTCGTAGATAATTCTGTTGATTTTGTAAATCCTTATCTTTATCACTAAAAAATACCAAATATAGTTCCTGATGAAGTAGGTTAACCATGGTGTTGTTTTTGTCAAGACAATTAGGGATGCAGACTAGATCAACATCCAAGGAATCTGTGCTGGTGTTAAATTCACTCTTGACAAACTGCCTGAAGTTATTCAACCGAAAGGGCTATCATGTCAAGGACAATACTATTTATATAGAACTGTCCGTTTGTTCGTTCAGCCGTTTTATGAAGAATCTTTGTGTCTGGCTGTGCCTAATCAGTGACTTTTCTTCAAGTTTTTGTGAAGTCTAGTTACCTCTTCTATAAACCATTTTATTACGTGTGGTTTATTAATTATCTAAATATTTCCTAAATTATGACTTTAACATCAATCATTAAATTGAGGCGTTATGACCATGTCAACATACTAAAACTGCATTCATTACCTCTTTCAGTTAAACAGCTGCATAATGAAAACTATTGGCAATATCGCCATATGGTTTTCGGTCTAGAAATGAATGAGATACATTGTTTTGTAAAAAAGCAAGTTTCAAAAATTTGGTCATTAAACCTGTTTTTCCTGGAGTGGTGCCCATATATTGCCATGGCAAGCCTGTTGACTTCTCACCCAACATTTATATACAAAGAGATTAAAATTTTATGTATCTTATCAATTCCATTTTATACTTACATGGTGTATATCTAGACTTGCCACATCCATGTGAACTATACACGTCTCTACACCCTCTAACATGTTCTTCTGCTCATAGTGTAACACAAAATCTTTCATTACCACAGGGGGCATGGTTCTCAGCTTATCGTTGATAATGTAGGGTTCTAGACACTCCAGGAAGGTTCCCTGCGCAATGACATCCATGCTGAACCTTTCATAAAGGCGACCAAACAAAATATCCCTGTAAGAATAATAGTAGAAATTATTATATACGAATTTCTCCTTTTTAATAAATATTTTTAAACATTTAAGGCATCAGTAGCAGCTAGATGATGGTTGAAAATAGTGTTGGAAAAGTAGAAATTTCTTACAAATTCCAAATCTATATCAAAATAAGACTTTTGGATTTACGTGTTTCATGAGATGATTTCAAAGTTTATGACCCAAATAAACAGATCATCAGGTAAGCTCCTAAAGGCTTTTCCACATACAAGAAATTGGCAGCAAATAAAAATACATTTGTAAATGAAAATGTAACTATATGAATAGAAAAGGTTGCTCGTACAGAAACATGTACATTAAAATGCATGTGCATTTCAATGAGTTTGGTATAAGTAAAACCAACAAGTTATCTCAGGCCACTTTGTATATATTATCAGAAATTCACCAGAAATACTCATCCAATCATATTGACTAAATGTATCTTTATCCAGCACTACACTCATTCGGTGAAACTAGCAATTTAACTATTATTCAACACATTTAAAAGTTCTCTGATATGTTGACTGTCCAACAGATGACTCCTATAGTGAGAACAGCTGATCTCCAGTCATGTGATCAAAGGTTCTCACTATAACAAAATATGAAAATAACTGATATGGGCCAAACCCCAACACAGCCATATGCAGGGGACTGACTATATAAGATGGAGTCAACAGGTCTTTTCCCTACAATATTTCTCTCAAAATGAGGCATTTTTGCTTTTGCCACAATGCTTTCAACTTTTTTTAAGTAATTATACCAACAATAATAGAGAATTTCCATATTTTTGAGTAGACATTTTTAAAGTCGTCTGCTGCAGACTTGTTGTATGAAGGAAAGGGTTAAAGCTCAGTGAACACTATATATATATTTCTCTTGAAACTGACCTTGTTAACCCTTTCCCACATATAGACGCTTTCTGACGCCTCTGCAGCAGACGACTTTTGAAAATATTGTGACAAAAGGAGAAATTGCTCATGATGAGCAATTTCTCCTTTTGCCACAATGTTTTCCCCTTTTTTCAGTAATTATACCTTCATTTATGGAGAGATTCTGTGTTTTTGTTTAGATATTTTCAAAGTTTTCTGCTGCAGATTTGTCGTATGAGGGAAAGGGTTAAGTATACAACAAGATTCAGTTTGATGTGCAGTGGGTATAACACAGACTTACATTCTATTCAATAAGAGGCAATAATCCACACACACCGGCACTATGTTCTGAAAGTTAAAAGATGATTCAAATAAACCTTCCAACATATTTAAATGCATCTGCAAAATTTTATCATGAATTTTGAAAATATTGCAACAAAAAGAGAAATTGCTAAAGCTATTCATGAATATGTCATAATGTTTTCAAATATATACAGTAATCTTATTTTCATTTCTAGAGAATTTCAATATTTCTGCTTAACCCTTCCCCTCATACGACAATTTTGCAGCAGACGACTTAGAACATATTTTGTCAAAAAAAAGAAAATCTCTAAAATTGAATGGGTAACCTATGACTAAAAGTGGAAAACATTGAGGCAAAAGGAGAAATTGCTCGTTTTGAGCAATTTCTTCTTTTGTCATTATGTTTTCAAAAAGCCATCTGCTGCAGAGGCAATAGAAAGCGTCTTTATGAGGGAAAGGGTTAAATACTTTGCAAGTCATTAGCTGTGGATTTGTTGATTGTAGGAAAGGTTAGGTGTTGTTTGCTTCGACAACATGTATAACATCTTGAAAATTGTAATAATTTCATTCAGTATTGAAAACAATGCAGAAACAAGATGTGTTTGTGAAACACTGATGCCCCCGAATGGCAACATCTAGGTCAAAGGTCAAGGTCGCTAGGTCAAACATTTTGGTACTGACAGAAAGGTCATGTCACAAGGAATACACATGTGAAATATGGTAGCCGTACCTGTTATGGTTCAAAAGTATTGGTCAAGGTTAAAGTTTTTTTCAACAGACAGACAGGCCAAAAACTAGATGCCCACCGAATCGGTGATTCCGGGGGCATAACAATAGCATGGCAAGCAAATACTGTCGCTCATCTGATTTATGCAGTTCCGAAATGGCGTTTATTTCCAGTATGTGTTGTTATGTAATTGTATGTCTGATTGTAACACCAGCTTGGCCAACATTCTCTCCGATGTTTGACAAAAGTGCATGTGACAAACGTCATTTGTCTTCAAACACTAAGCTACCAGTATATGTGAAAAAGCAAATTGCATTGTGGATAACTGGTATGAGAAAGCCGGGAAATGCAAGTGTAGGTGAACTGGACCGGCGTGATATGACTGAACAAGAGTTGTCGGAGGACAATATAGCTCGCCTATCAGGGCCATCGTATATCAGGGCCTACTTCAGAACAGTTAAAGTATTAGGTAAAGTCGCACAGTATCACCTATTGCAAGATAATACACCTTTTCAATACTTTTGACAAAAATTCTAAGTTCAAGTAGAATAGAGTGCTCCCCGGAGCACGTGTGTCACCTGCCAGCGCCTTGTCAGGAAATTTTAATTTTTGATAGAAAAGGGGCAATAACTCTGATATAAAAAATATTTGGATTATCCCCCTTTTGTGAACCCATCACAAAAATTGATATAAACATTTGTCAGAAGTTTCAATTCAATCCTTTGAGCAGAAAAAAAGTAATTTGAATATTTGACAGAAAAGGGGCAATAACTCTGATATAAAAATATTTGGATTATCCCCCTTTTGTGAACCCATCATACACATTGATATAAACATTTGTCAGAAGTTTCAATCCAATCCTTTGAGTAGATTAAATTTTTGACAGAAAAGGGCCAATAACTCTGATATAAAAATATTTGGATTATCCCCCTTTTTGTGAACCCATCATACACATTGATATAAACATTTGTCAGAAGTTTCAATCCAATCCTTTGAGTAGAAAAAAAGTTATTTGAAAATTTAAATTTTTGACAGAAAAGGGGCAATAACTCTGATATAAAATTATTTGGATTATCGCCCTTTTGTGAACCAATCACACACATTGATAAAAACATTTGTCAGAAGTTTCAATCTAATCCTTTGAGTAGAACAAAAGTTATTTGAAAATTTAAATTTTTGACAGAAAAGGGGCAATAACTCTGATATAAAATTATTTGGATTATCGCCCTTTTGTGAACCAATCACACACATTGATAAAAACATTTGTCAGAAGTTTCAATCTAATCCTTTGAGTAGAACAAAAGTTATTTGAAAACGTGACGAAAAAAGTGTGACGGACAGACAGACAGACAGACGCCGGATAAAAAAAAAAATAGACAGACAGACGTCGAATAAAAAAAAAAGTAACATTTGTCAGAAGTTTCAATCCAATCCTTCGGGTAGAAAAAAAGTTATTTGAAAATTTAATTTTTTGACAGAAAAGGGGCAATAACTCTGATATAAAATTATTTGGATTATCCCCCTTTTGTGAACCAATCACACACATTGATATAAACATTTGTCAGAAGTTTCAATCTAATCCTTTGAGTAGAAAAAAAGTTATTTGAAAACGTGACGAAAAAGTTAGATTTTTTGACAGAAAAGGGGCAATAACTCTGATATAACTTGACCTTGACCCAGGGTCAGGACGGGTGTAGTGGGGTGCGTAGATGGACCAATAGTTCCTAAATGTATAAACTAAATATGAAAGCAATCAATGTCATAATAGTGAATGCAGTGATATGTTAAACGTTAAACGCAAACCTTAAACCTTGTAACTGAACCAAGTAGAAATGACCTTGACCTTGACCCAGGTGCAGGACGGGTGTAGTGGTGTGCGCAGATGGATGACCAATAGTTCCTAAATGTATAAACTAAATATGAAAGCAATCAATGTCATAATAGTGACTGCAGAGTGATATGTTAAACGTTAAACGCAAACCTTAAACCTTGTAACTGAACCAAGTAGAAATGACATTGACCTTGACCCAGGGTCAGAACGGGTGTAGTGGTGTGCGTAGATGGATGACCAATAGTTCCTAAATGTATAAACTAAATATGAAAGCAATCAATGTCATAATAGTGAATGCAGAGTGATATGTTAAACGTTAAACGCAAACCTTAAACCTTGTAACTGAACCAAGTAGAACCAAGTAGAAATGATCTTGACCTTCGCCCAGGGTCAGGACGGGTGTAGTGGTGTGCGTAGATGGATGACAAATGGTTCCTAAAGGTATAAACCCTTAAAACCCAAATTAAAACCTTAAACACAAACCTTAAACCTAGGTGTCTACGCCACCGCCGACGGTGCCGACGGTGCCGACGGTGCCGACGGTGCCGACGCCGGGGGTAACACATAAGCTCTCCTGTACTTCGTACTGGCGAGCTAAAAATTGTTGATAGCCCATTCCAAATAAGAGTTACTGCCCTTGCAGTATACAGTCGCCTTATTATGATGAAAATTTGTTCCAAGTTTCAAAAGCTGGTCTGGTGCAGAAGGTGTCAAATGTCTTCTGTATTCAGGAACCTGTCAAACGTTGTCTGTATTGGGGAACCTGTCAAACAGTGTCTGTATTGCGGAACCTGTCAAACGTTGTCTGTATTCTGGAACCTGTCAAACATCTTCTGTATTGGGGAACCTGTCAAACGTCGTCTATATTCAGAAACCTGTCAACTGTTGTCTGTATTGGGGAACCTGTCAAACGTCGTCAGTATTGGGGAACCTGCAAGATGTCGTCTTTATTGGGGAACCTGTCAAATGTTGTCTGTATTGGGGAACCTGTCAGACATCGTCTGTATTGGGGAACTTGTCAAACATTATCTGTATCGGGGAACCTGTCAGACGTCGTCTGTATTGGGGAACCTGTCAAACGTCGTCTATATTCAGGAACCTGTGAAATGTTGTCTGTATTGTGGAACTTGTGAAATGTTGTCTGTATTGGGGAACCTGTCAGACGTCGTCTGTATTGGGGAACCTGTCAAACATCATCTGTATTCAGAGACCTGTCAAATGTCGTCTGTATTGGGGAACCTGTCAAACGTCAACTGTATTGGGGAACCAGTCAAACGTCATCTGTATTCAGGAACCTGTCAAATGTCGTCTGTATTCAGGAACCTGTCAAATGTCGTCTGTATTGGGGAACCTGTCAAAATCTATACATACCTGGTAGTAGTCCTCTAGTTCTTCAATCCTCCCTTTCTCTGGACAAAGCTTTGTCATTGATAAATCCACAAACTCAAACAGCAAGTCTAACATCTGTAAACCAGGAAGCAAATAATTGGGATTTATTTACAGTTTAACTTTTTTCAGCAAATAACTGAAAACATTTAGGCAAAAACATTGAATATATCTATAAATGAAAGTTGTTTGAGCGTCAGGAACATGTTCAAAGTAATTGTGACCTTGACATCTAAACGGATGACCTTAAAAACAATAGGGGTTATCTACTGATCATGCCCAACCTCCCTGCCATCTTTGATTAGTGTAGATCCAAACATTATCCACTTATCAACAGACAGATCGACCACTCTTGTACAAAACAATATACCCCCTCTCCTTTGAAGGGGGTCATAATTATTGGACGGTGTTGAAAACATGATTTTTCCTTTTACCATAATATTTTCAACTCTAATCAGAATGAGTATACTTTCATTTATAGAGACCCTCCATAGTTTTACCATGCTGTTTTCCAGGTAATTTAGTGTGTGTTATATGTAGGAAAAAACATTCAATAGCTTAACCCTTTCCCTCATATAAATGGTTTCTGGCGCCTCTGAAGCAGACAGCTTTTTGAAAACATAGTGACAAAAGAAGAAATTGCTAAGAACGAGCAATTTCTCCTTTTGACACAATGTTTTCCACTTTTAGTCATAGGTTATCCATTCAATTATAGAGATTTTCCATTTTTTGACAAAATATGTTCAAAGTCGTCCGCTGCAGAATTGTCGTATGAGGGAAAGGGTTAAGTGTTCCAGAAAAGTCAAAGGCAGAGCTATGAATTAGGAGCAAGCATGTGTCATGTTCTAGAATCATTACTTGACCTCCAAACCCACTGTTGTGATATGGTACTTCCAAGAATTGTCTCAGTGACGACGATTCATGCGAGTGTTACAACATACAGGTAGTAAAAGAGAAAGTTTACTCAATATTATCAAGGCCACTGCGGAGGTAAACCTATGGAGTCAACCGTGGCCAAGTGGTTAGCATTTGGGGTTTGGAACCTTGCAACTCGAATTTGATCCCCTCTCGTGGCAGTCATTGTGGAATGCCCTTAGGCAAGGCATATTTCGTAGCCAAGTACTGGATTTCTTTTACACAGGGATCATGAATAAGTGAGCTGTTACAATCATATAACTGAAATAATGTTGAAACACCATACAAACAAGCAAAGGTAAACCTACCAAGTCTGAAACAATTTCTTTTTTCTTTGCACTTGGTCCTGACAATCCCACCACAGCTTTGGCTTTCCCTTCATACATGGATAATGCCAAGGCGAGGGCATCTTGATACCTGGTGTCTTTAACAAGGACATCAATTCTCTACATTAATGAAAAACAGCTTTACTCTTTAGTTTAGTTCAAACTTATTTATTTTATATTGAATGTGCAAAAAGCTTTAAGCTTATATTAAACATGCTAGATGTCTGCTTCCAGGAGACATAACAAGTACTCGCGCTGTTTGTGCGGAAAAATCCCAAAGGCAGAACCCGCTCATCATGGGAAAATATTGTGGCAAAAGATGAAATGGCTCATAATGAACAATTTCTCCTTTTGTTATAATGTTGTCAACTTTTATCTTTATTCATTGTTTTCATCTAATGATTGATTGGGGTTTAACACCCTTTTTAAAAATTTCTCAGTTATATCACAGCGGCCAGTTTACCAACTCATGCATTTCCTGGTTTTCTCACACCAGTACTCCACACAACAATTTTCCCAAGCAACTGGCTGCTTTTCCACATAGACTTAGCCCATTGATGGAAGACGAATGACGCATGTCGCGTTGACTTTTGTCAATCGTCGGAAAGAAAGTTGGCCGAGCCGGGATTCGAATTCACAACCCCTGAATTGACAGCCCGCGTCGCTACCAACTGAGCTACCGGGGCTCGGCTTGTTTTATCTAAAGAGATTTACCTATTTCTGTCAGGATGTTTTCAAAATCGTCTGCTGCTGATTTTTCTTGTATGAGGAAAAGAGATAACCACTGAAGTAATACAGTATCTTAACACTTTATCTGACAAAGATGATATTTGAATTGTTTGCAGCAGAAAACATTTGTGACATTATGGGAAAAGGAGAAATTTATCAAAACTAGCAATTTGTCCTTTTCCCAAATGTTTTCAAATAAGAATCAAAGTTATACTTTCAATTTTCAAGACGGAACACATTTTTCCACAGTTGTTTAAACAAACAAATGAGCCATTATTATTATGATAACCCTTTTCCAATGCCGAAGCATGCACACAAAAATATTATTTAAAACCATTGTGGCAAAAGTAGAAATTGCTCATAATGAGCAATTTCTCCTTTTTCCACAATGTTTTCCACTCTGTTCAACAAACATACTTTCATTTAAAGTTTTTCTACATTTTTGAATAAATGTTTTTAAAAGCACAGATCTGAAAATCTGTTGTATGTTTGAAAGGGTTAATGACAAAGGTGTGATGTAAGTGTGCGTACCTCCCTCCAGGTCCTCATTGTAAACACATGTACAGTTTTGGTTCCCAGCAGGAACAACTGTCCTCCGTGACTAACAATGGTATTGTAACAGGCATGGTCCCCAGCATATGCCTGAAATAAAACTTCCATGATTATAACCTTCATTGGTTTTATATATGCTATTTTCCTTCAATATAATGGATTGGTATTTCAAACATGCTATATTCTTTAAAAATTCTTGATTAGTTTTCAATACAAACCCTTAACTTCAATATTCTTGATTAGTTTTTCATACAATACCCTTTCCTTCGATATTCTTGATTAGTTTTTCATACAATACCTTTTCCTTCAATATTTTAGATTGGTTTTTCATATTATATAATCTGTACACTCACCAATCATTGCTTGTCCATTTTGTTTATTTACATTGGTTGTTTCTCTTGTTAATATGCTTTTGTATGCGACAATTTGAAAGGTCAGTCTGAGACAAATTATAATCCGCAGTCATCAAATCTATATGTAGCAAAGTTACACGAGATTAACCGAAAGCCCCCTCCATTGAAACCAGTAGGGGATTTATCATTTAAGGATGGATACTTACCAAAGCTTGGCTGACATTCCCTCCAGTGGCCAATGACTTGAAGAAGCTGGTATTGTAAATAAGTTGTACTTCACTTATATCAATCACCTGTACGTATAAACAACACAATATGATGATGTCCTTAACCCTTTCCCACCCGCAGACGCATTCTGACACAATAGGAGCAGATGACTTTTGAAAACATTGTGGCCAAAGTTAAAATTGCTCATGATGAGCAATTTCACCTTTAGCCACAATGTTTTCAACTTTATTTAACAAGAAAAGCTATCTTTTATGGAGATTTTTCAGGTTTTTGTCACCATGTTTTCAAAGTCGTCTGCTGCAGATTTGCTATATTTGAGAAAGGGTTAACCCTTTCCGATGTACCGACATGTTTAGATACATCTGCAGCAGACAACATTGGAAAACAGTGTTGTAAAAAGGAGAAATTGTTCACAATGAGCAAGTTCTCCTTTTGTCATAAAGGTTTTAAACTTTTATCAACAATTATACTTTTTTTATAGAACTGTTTCATAATTTTGTTTAGATATTTCCAAAGTCGACCGCTATAAACTTGTTGTAATGGGAAAGACTAACTATGCATTGCATAATTTAACCAATATGCTATTTCAGATTTGTCAGCTTCGGAAATATCTGTCAGTCATTTTAAAACAAAAACCTACCCAGTCTAGTCATTGTCATATGGATGTATTGGGACTCTTTAAATCCAAATGATCATATAAGAATCTTCTATATAATTCAATGGACTAAGATAAAGAAGCCTATAAAAATCTTCTTATTACAAGCAATTAAGCAATTTCCTTTTTGCAACATATTTCACCTCTGTATCTAACTTATCCTTCCAATTTTATTTCCTCAAAAATGTTAAAAGCAAAACTTTGTCAATCTCAAATTGAAATAGTAAACAGTTAAACGTCAATATATAAATTGCTCTATAGAAACCAACCATAGGGCACTTGCTGCAAAAGTACATTAAGATCATCCTTGGAATTGTTATGCCTTGATCTAGCTCTGCACAGTTTACGAATTGGTCACATTTACAGACTTGAGAAAATACCTGAGCCTTTGCAAGGGGAAAAGGTTCAAATTGGCTATTGTGAAAAGTATAAATCCAGATCAGCATGTGCATCCACTCAGTCTGATCTAGATCTACACTTTTCACACATATAACTTACACAAGCTTGTTAGAAGTCAACTTGTGTAGATCCTCATAGGACTGAGCTGTTGGACATGATGACCTGAACCTACGCTGTTCAGAAAGGCAAACCTGTACCTTTTCTCATCCACTGACTTATGTATGTTAGGGTATATTGTCCTAGAGAATGACTCAAATTAACCCTTTCCCACATATAGATGCTTTCTGACACCTCTGCAGCAGACGACTTATGAAATCAGTGTGGCGAAAGAAGAAATTGCTCTTAATGAGCAATTTCTCCTTTTGCCACAATGTTTTCAAATCTATTTAATGATTAAACTCTTATTTTAGGAAGATTTTTCATATTTTTGCTAAAATGTTTAAAAAGACATCTGCTGCAGAATTGTTGTATGTGGGAAAGAGTTGAAGAACACTCAAAACACACACCTCCAGTTCCTCCTCAGACCGCACATCTATGACATGAACTTTCTCTACTGTATCCATTGTAACCAGTGTCCTCGTGTTCATCCACTGTAAATAGTACAACAGGTAATAAGACTCGAACTAAAAACAGTTGGTAGGCATTAACACATTAACTCTTTCACTCAAACATAATCTCAACGACTTTTGAAAACCTGGTTGACCAAGAGCGCCAAATGTCACAAAATACACCCGTCCTATTTTTTTTAAGACCAAGTATAGTGATAATTGGTTGTACGTCAGGCAAATTTAGAGAGCGGACACTGTTCATATAGTTTTGGCCATTTCGAGGAATATAAGTGTGGAGTGACTAAGATAACATGGTGAGTTATCAAACCTGACCAAGATATTCTGTCCATCAACATATTGTCTAAATTTGGTGATGATTGGATTAAAGCTTCAAAAGTTATTGATGGGACAAGACCAATTAGAGGTAATTTATAATTAAAGGGCAATTACTCTCCAGTGAATGCAGCGATATGGCTGGTAATCAAACTTGTCCGAGATATTTTGCCAATACACATTCTGACTAAATTTGGTGGTGACAGGACAAAGGCTTTTAAAGTTATTGATCGGACAAGACCAATTTTAGGTAATTTCTGTCATTAAAGGGCAATATCTCTAGAGTGACTTGAGCAATATGACTGGTTGTAGAACTTGTTCGAGATACTATGCCCTTACACGTTCTGAGTAAATTTCGTGATGATTTGATAAAGGCATCTTTAGTTATTGGGCTGACAAGACCAATTTTAGGTAAATTCTATAATTAAAGGGTGATAACTCTCGATTGACTAAAGCGATATGGCTAGTTATCAAACTTGTCCAAGATATTATGCCAAAACACATTCTGACCGAATCTGGTGATGATAGGACAAAGGCTTCTAAAGTTATTTAGCTGACAAGACCAACTTTAGGTAATTTCTATAATTAAAGGGCAATAACTCTTGATTGACTAAAGCGATATGGCTAGTTATCGAACTTGTCCAAGATATTATGCCAATACACATTCTGATAACATTTGGTATTGATTGGACAAACTTGTCCAAGATATTGTGCCAATTAATACACATTCTGAACAAATTTGGTGATGATACGACAAAGGGTTCTAAAGTTATTTAGCTGACAAGATCAATTTTAGGTAATTTCTATAATTAAAGGGCAATAACTCTTGATTGACCAAACCGATATGGCTAGTTATTGAACTGATGATGATGGGACAAAGGCTTCTTAAGTTATTTAGCTGACAACTTACTGGACGCCGCCCGCCTGTACGTCGCAGGTAAAACTATAATATGATCCGTTTTTTCAAAACTGACGTATAAAAAGGAGAAGCTCATAATCAGCAGTTTCTCCTTTTGCCACAATGTTTTCAACTATACTTCATTTACAGACATTGTTCGTAGTTATGCAGTCATCTGCTACAGCTTCATTATATGTGAAAGGGTTAACTGCAGGAAATTGTGAAGCCTGTGCCACCAGTTAAGAGCCAGACTAGCCGGTGCATCTGTGCCGTCTGACCAGGCTCTATACTCTTGGCTGCTCAACTCAACATTTTTAGAACTCACACTATGGACTCTTCCATATGCAAAGTTGGATGAGTCACTTTATAAAACAAGAGCACCGCGTACGGCACAGACGCTCGACTGATAGGGAGAAAAAAAAAAAAAAAAAATTAGCTAAACAAAAAACCTTAACCGGACGACCGGACGACCACGCCGCTGCCGCCGCCGCCGCCGCCGACGAAGCCAGGGTCATGAAAATAGCTCTCGTTTTTTTCAAAAGTCGAGCTAAAAATCACTTATGAAAGGGTTAAAGCTCCAGATAAGCCTGCCGATTGCAGGTTCACCTGGAATTTCCCAAATCAGCATGTCAGCAATTTCATGTGTTGTAGAGTTTAATTGATTGATTGATTGGGGGTTTAACACTGTTTCAAGTATTTGTCAGTAATATCACAGCGGCCAGTGCATCTACTCATGTGTTTCCTAGCTTTCTCACACCAGTACTCCACACAAAATTCTTTTCAAGCAAAAGGAAAAACACAATAAATTTTCATAAAAATTACTACTGACCTCAAAACAGAGTTCCTTAAATCCGTAAATCTTAATGATCAATCCAAACTCTATATTATAATTACTCAATAGAATTTCTTGCCACATGATCAAACAACCCTTTCCCACAAACATATGTCATTTGAAAACATAAAGGCAAATGAATGAATGAATGAATGAATGTATATTGTTTTATGGCGCATCGACAGCTAAGGTCATTTAGCGCGCAATTAAATTTTAATTATTCATGATCCCTGGGTAAACAAACCAGTACTAGGCTAGAAAATGTGCCTTGCCCAAGGGCACTCCACCATGACCGTAGTGCCGCGACTGGGGATCGAACCCGGGATACCCGGTTTCGAAATCCCCGACGCTAACCACTCGACCACAGCGGATTCCTTATAAAGGCAAATGAAGAAATTGCTCAAGATGAGCAATTTCTCAATTTTTCCACAATGTTTTCAACTTTATTCAACAATTAATCTTTCATTAACCCTTTCCCTCATACGACAATTCTGCTCAATACAGTTTAACCCTTTCCCTCATACGACAATTCTGCAGCAGACGACCGAACATATTTTGTCAAAAAATAGAAAATCTATATAATTGAATGGATAACCTATGACTAAAAGTGGAAAACATTGTGGCAAAAGGAGAAATTGCACGTTTTGTGCAATTTCTTCTTTTGTCACTATGTTTTCAAAAAGCCATCTGCTGTAGAGGCGTCCGAAAGCGTTTATATGAGGGAAAGGGTTAAGAAATTTTCCATAATTATTATTGTGTGTATGTTTTCAACGTCGCCTCCTGCAGTTTAATTATATGTGGGAAAGCGAAACTTCAAACCTACAGTTATATTTAGAAGTTTGTAGGACACATTAATTTTCTGTAATCCAGAGCATACTTACAGTTATATTTAAAGTTTGTAGGACACATTAATTTTCTGATCCAGAGCATACTTACAGTTATATTTAAAAGTTTGTAGGACACATTAATTTACTGTAATCCAGATCATACTTACAGTTATATTTAGAAGTTTGTAGGACACATTTATTTACTGTAATCCAGATCATACTTACAGTTATATTTAGAAGTTTGTAGGACACATTAATTTTCTGTAATCCAGAGCATACTTACAGTTATATTTAAAGTTTTGTAGGACACATTAATTTTCTGATCCAGAGCATACTTACAGTTATATTTAGAAGTTTGTAGGACACATTAATTTACTGTAATCCAGATCATACTTACAGTTATATTTAGAAGTTTGTAGGACACATTTATTTACTGTAATCCAGATCATACTAACAGTTATATTTAGAAGTTTGTAGGACACATTAATTTTCTGTAATCCAGAGCATACTTACAGTTATATTTAGAAGTTTGTAGGACACATTAATTTTCTGTAATCCGGAGCATCTGATGTCTTGTGGACTTGAACATACAACCTGACGAATTAGAAATTCAAAGTTCATCAAATTCTTAACCCTTTCCCTCATACGACAATTCTGCAGCAGATGACTTTGAACATATTTTGTCAAGTAATGGAAAATCTCTATAATTGAATGGATAACCTATGACTAAAAGTGGAAAGGCGTCAGAAAGCATCTATATGAGGAAAAGGGTTAAAGGTATTTTAAATACATAGAAGAAATAATGCTTGCAAAAGGAGAGACACATTTATGTACTCAATGAAAGAAAAAAAAAAGCAAGAAACTTTTTCATAGCAATCGCAGAATTTTAAAATAATGTCATTCACATGGTCAGAATAGGAAACATGACACTTTTTGAAAATATTGTGGTAAAAGGAGAAATTCCTTATAATTTGCAATTTCTCTTTAAGTGACAATATGTTCAACTTGATTTATTTATTTCACTTCCACCCATAACCTTTTTCCATAATTTTGCCCATTCATTTATAAAAATGTCTGCTGCAGATTTGTTGTAAGTTTCTGCTGTTTCAGTCAAATCAAAAGTTGCCTGTGTATTTTCTCACTATCTCTCATCAGAACACTACACAATGTTCTTCACAAGCAACTGGCCACCTTCTCACATATCTGGTAGCGAGAGGATGCTGGTCAGAAATACTCTAGTTAACCATATGAAAGACTGTTGGCGAAGCAAGAACTCGAACGCACAACCCCAGGATCAACAGACCTTGTAATCACAAACATAGCAAATGCAGTTACACTCAGTAGATGGATAAAAAAGGATTAAAATTAAGACAGGCAAAGTTCAACCCATTTTCACATACAACAAATCTGCAGCAGACGACTTTGAAAATATCTAAGCAAAAGTGTAGAAAATCTCTATAAAGGAAAGTATAATTATTGAAACGAGTTAAAAACATTGTGGCAAAAGAAAAAATTGCTCATCATGAGCTATTTCTCCTTTTGCCACAATGTTTTCAAAAGACTTCTGCTGCAGAGGAGTCAGAAAGCATCTGTATGTAGGGAATGGTTAAACAAGAGGGCCATGATGGCCCTGGAATCGTTCACCTGATTTTTTATTTTTTTTTCACTTTAGCTATATAAGCCTCGCCCCCTGGCAGCCATAGTTTCCGACCAATCAACTTGGCTTGAAGGAATCTGATAGAGGGTCACCCTAGGAACATATCTACAAAATTATTTGAAAATCGGCCAGATACTTTTGGAGGAGAAGATTTTTTAAGTTTTCACTATAGCCATATAATGCAAAATAGCCCTGCCTACTGGCGGCCATGTTTTTTTTACCAATCAACATGGCTTGAAGGAATCTGAAAGTGGGTCATCCAAGGAACATTTCTACAAAATTATTTGAAAATCAGGCTGACACTTTTGGAGAAGAAGATTTTTTAAGTTTGCACTATAGCCATATAAGGCAAAATAGCCCCGCCCCCCCCTGGCGGCCATGTTTTTTGACCAATCAACATGGCTTGGAGGAATCTGATAGAGGGTCACCCAAAGAACATTTCTACAAAATCATTTGAAAATCAGCCTGACACTTTCGGAGGAGAAGATCTTTTAAGTTTTCACTATAGCCATATAAGGCAAAATAGCCCCGCCCCCCCCTGGCGGCCGTGTTTTTTGACCAATCAACATGGCTTGAAGGAATCTGGTAGAGGGTCATCCAAGGAACATTTCTACAAAATTATTTGAAAATCTGCCAACCAGTTTGGGAGAAGAAGAATTTTGAAGTTTTTTTCGTTTCGTTGCCATGGAAACCAGAATTCTGCATGGATCCCTAAAATTTGAAGGAATTCTGGTGAGGTCATTAAGAGGATGCTTTCTGTGAAGTTTCATCCCAATTGACCCACTGGTTACTGAGGAGAAGATGTTGAAGATTTATTAAGTTTTCACTTTGGCCATATAATGCAAAATAGCCCCCGCCCCCTGGCGGCCATGTTTTTTGATCAATCAACATGGCTTGAAGGAATCTGATAGAGGATCACCCAAGGAACATTTCTACAAAATTATTTGAAAATCGGCCTGACACTTTTGGAGGAGAAGATTTTTTAAGTTTGCACTATAGCCATATAAGGCAAAATAGCCCCGCCCCCGTGGCGGCCATGTTTTTCAACCAATCAACATGGCTTGAAGGAATCTGATAGAGGGTCACCCAAGTAACATTTCTACAAAATTATTTGAAAATCGGCCTTACACTTTCGGAGGAGAAGATTTTTTAAGTTTTCACTATAGCCATATAAGGCAAAATAGCCCCGCCCCCCCTGGCGGCCATGTTTTTCAACCAATCAACACGGCTTGAAGGAATCTGATAGAGGGTCATCCAAGGAACATTTCTACAAAATTATTTGAAAATCTGCCAACCAATTTGGGAGAAGAAGAATTTTGAAGTTTTTTCGGTTTCGTTGCCATGGAAACCAGAATTTTGCATGGATCCCAAAAATTTGAAGGAATTCTGGTGAGGTCATTCAGAGGATGCTTTCTGTGAAGTTTCATCCAAATTGACCCACTGGTTACTGAGGAGAAGAAGTTGACGCACGACGGACGACGCACGACGCACGACGGACGACGCACGCCGGACGCCGGACAAAAGGCGATCACAATAACTCACCTTGAGCAAAGCTCAGGTGAGCTAAAAAGCCTTGATGTAGGAGAACGGACCTTTGAAATCTGATCTATCTGTAGTTCATGATCAGCCCACACATTACGACAATAAGGTCAATCTTTAGAGTTCTTATTACAAGATTATTAACGGATCACTGACTGGATTACAAACAGTGCAGTTCCTGATCAGTTAGTGTGAATGCACAGGTTGATTCAGGATCTACACTAATCTTGAACTTCAAAAAAACTGTTTTTAATCAAGGCTCATATAATAAGACACAGTCAAACTTCTTTCCGACATCCCGTCGAAAGGTTATTCACAAAAGAATATATACGTATACAGTCCAACCTGTGTTTAAAGACCACCCTGGGGGAAGAGAAACATATGGTCTTTGTTCACAGGTGGTCTTTAATTGCAGGGTAATTTATGCAGCAAACTGGTTATTAGGAAATTAGAAGTGTGCTTGACAATGACAGGGAATTGCTATACAAAGGTGGTCTTTAGCATTTACCCATTTCCCTCATGTAGACGCTTTCTGAGGCCTCTGCAGCAGACGGCTTTTTGAAAACATAGTGACAAAAGAAGAAATTGCACAAAATGTCTCCATTTGACACAATGTTTTCCACTCTTAGTTATAGGTTATCCATTCAATTATAGAGATTTTCCATTATTTGACAAAATAAGTTCAAAGTCGTCTGCAGCAGAATTGTCGTATGAGGGAAAGGGTTAAACTGTATTGAGCTGCAGTCATGTGTCTTCAGCAGCCAAATTTTGAACTTCCCCTAATTGGCTGCTTGAGACAGGTTTGACCCTTTCCCTCATACTACAATTCTGCAGCAGACGGCTTTGAACATATTTTGACAAGAAATGGAAAATCTCTATAATTGAATGGATAACCTATGACTTAAAGTGGAAAACATTGTGGCAAATGGAGAAATTGCTCGTTTTGAGCAATTTCTTCTTTTGTCACTATGTTTTCAAAAAGCCGTCTGCTGCAGAGGTGTCAAAAAGCGTCTATATAAAGGAAAGGGTTAATTGTATTAATTTTGATCTAACCTGATGAAAGTAGATTGTTGAGTCTCTAGCAAACGCTAAAACAGGATCGATAACTCTGTCATGTTCTGAAACTTGTATCATTACAAATTGCCATGCCAACAGAGGTAAGGAAGAGGCATTCCCCTTCAGTGGATGTGTGAATACGACCTTCAGCTGTGGGGTCAAGGTCACTAACAAAACCTGATGAAGACAGTTAAAATATTTAATTAAAAATCAATTTTGCATGTATATGTATTAAAATCCTTTTTCTTTTATTTATCAAAAGAAACAATATCGGATATAAAATTTGTTTTATTAATTCTACATAATAAATAAAAATATCTTACAGTTATCAATGTATCAGGAACATAAGTATTTTGACATCTCTACAGCCAACAAAATCAGAAAACTTTGTTTGATATGGTGAATCCCTCATTTTAAAGTGTAAAACACTCTACATCAATATCCATACTATTTGATTACCTTGTGTACCCGTAATTGTTCAATCTGAATTGGGAGATAGAGGGCCAGAGGTAGAGGTCTCATTATGTGAAATTCCTCCTTTTACCACTATTTTTTCAAAAATTTCAATTGAAGACGTTTTTAAATTTCAATGCATGTGTAAAAGATTCAATGTGATGAAACAAGACTCATTCTTGCTCAATGCACCTCAAATGTTTTATATAAAATTAAAAATAACTTACTTTAGAGAGAGAAGCCATGGCGAGAATGGACACATCCTGCATTGGATGATCCTTGATTGTAAGATTCATATGTAATGGTTCTATAACACACACTTCACCACGACTACAAACAAAAGTTTTAAATAAATAAAAATAGCTATTCAAATGTAATTTTTTTCCCACAAGCACAAGCATTTTGACAAAACTGCAGCAAACGACTTTTGAAAACACTGGCAAGAGAAGAAATAGTTGCTCGTACTCAGCAATTTCTGTCACATTGATTTTTTACCTCTAAAATATTATTATACCTTCATTTGTAGAGAGTTTCCATAGTTTTGCTAAGATGTTTTCAAAGTAGTCTACTGCATGAGAGAAAGGTGTAATAGAGATAAAAATTCAGACATAAAAAATGGCTATAAAAACTTTATGTTTTGAAATGGAAAAATGGTTAAGAGTTCATTACTTTTATTGTAACCTTTTTCACGATAAATATGTATTTTGATACTTCTACAGCAGATAACAAAGAGCAAAAAGTAGACTGCACAAAACAGCTAATTTCTCCTTTTTCTGAGTTTTCTTCAAATTTTTCACATGTAACAAGGCTTTATCAATGGTATTAATGTCTTTCCCGCATTGGCGCTAAGGATTGTGGGGTTAGCTTCGAGACTAACTCGCTTTCGTCAACTTGAATGGACCAATAGTACTGAAAACTTAACAAAGCAATACTGAAGTATTGTTAAAAGCGGCTAAAAACACCTTTCAAACAAAGAAGATGACTGAGCATTTTGTGTCATATAAACAGTTCAAAATCTTGAAATATGAAACAAAGGATTGTACATCTTCACAAGCCAAGGGTAATTTGTCCATTACATTACCATACTTATGGGAATGCTAATGTATAAAGTAGCCTTGGCTAGTGAAAATGAGGATTGTACAACACAACAAAAATAATAATTCATCAAAAGGAAAGATTTAAATACATACCTTCCAGAAAATAAACATTTTGATTCACAAGTCCGGACTCCGATTAGTCGTCTGAAAATATAATGAATAATGATTTATACCTCAGACAATAACTTAAACACACAATGGCCATTTAAGCCTCCTTTCCCACATACAACAAATGCGCAGTAGATGACTTTGTCTAAATTTAATAAAAAAAAACATGGAAACTCTCTTTGTATGAAAGAACAATTATTGAAAACATTGTTGCAAAATGTGAAGTTACTTATATGAGCAATTTCTCCTTGTGCCACAATGTTTTCAAATGTCATCTGCTGCAGAGGCTTCCAAAAGCGTCTTTCTAAGGAGGGGTTAAGATAATGTTAACCCTTTCCCTCATATAGACGCTTTCTGAAGCCTCTGCAGAAGACGGCTTTTTGAAAACATGGTGACAAAAGAAGAAATTGCTCAAAACGAGCAATTTCTCCTTTTGCCACAATGTTTTCCACTTTTAGTCATAGGTTATCCGTACAATTATAGAGGTTTTCTATTTTTTGACAAAATATGTTTAAAGTCGTCTGCTTCAGAATTGTCGTATGAGGGAAAGGGTTAAAGAAATTGTACTAAAAGAAAGTACATACAAAAGCCACTTGATCCCATGTTCAAACTAAATGTTTTACACAACAAATATTTATCTGACGACAGAAGCAGGAGGATCACAATAGCTATTTATTAGGTGACAAGAACCCTTTCCCAAATACAAACGCTTTCAGAGGCCTCTGCAGCAGATGACTTTTTAAAACATTGTGAAGAAAGGAGAAATTGCTCATAATGAGCAATTTCTCCTTTTGTCACAATGTTTTCAACTCTATTAAATAATTATACTTTCATTTATAGTATTTTTTGCCTAGATGATAGCAATATCGCCTCCTGCAGATTTGTTGTATGTGGGAAAAGGTTAATGAAATGACGAAAGTACTCACTTAAACTCTAACTCAAACACTGAGCCTCCACTGTCACTACATACTGCTATAACAAGACTGTCCGTGAACTGTAAAGAAACAGAATTATAATTAGAGATGTCCCACATTATGTACGTATCGTATCATATCGCACAACCAGACCCTTTCTGACATCTCTGTTCCTGACGACATTTGAAAACATTGTGGCAAAGCAGAAATTGCAATTTCTCCATTTGCCACAATTTTTTCAACTTTATTCAATAAATGTTCTTTGATTTATTGAGAGCTTCTCTTTTTATTCCCTATATGTTTTCAAAGTTGTGTGCTGCAGATTTAAGTATGTGGGTTAACCCTTTCCCTAATATGACAATTCTGCAGCAGACGACTTTGAACGTATTTTGTCAAAACATAGAAAATCTCCATAATTGAATGGATAACCTATGACTAAAAGTGGAAACCATTGTGGCATAAGGAGAAATTGCACATTGTGGGAATTTCTTCTTTTGTCACAATGTTTTCAAAAAGCCATCTGCTGCAGAGGTGTCGGAAAGCGTCTATATGAGGGAAAGGGTTAACCCGAATTGGGGCTAAAATTGGGCCCCGTTCACAATCAAAAGACTACTCCTTTTTCCACAAAAGAAGGCCCAAACTTCATAAAATCTGCCTTTCATCCCCTTTAACATGTCACTATTTTCATAATTGAAGGGGGCCCTGGCCCTGGTCACAAAACAGAGAGATAAAACACTGCGAGGTAAGCATTAAACCCTTTCCACATGCTCATGTAATTTGACGCTTCCACACCAGACAGAATTTGGAAATTTAGTGCCAAAATATTTTCAGGGTCTTTTCCTAGATTATACTTTCATTTAAAGTAATTTTTAATATATTTACTAAGGGGTATCCAAAGAGGTATCCAAAGTCAATGCTGCATAATTGTTGGTTGTTGGGAAGGTTTAATGATTGTGTGCCAAGGACAAAATCTGCAGCATTCCTGAATGGATACCTAATTCTTACACTTGAAGCACATTGAATGGTTATCAACATTCCCATAAAACATTCATGATTACAATTTATGTAACAAATATCTTGGAGATAGGCATGGCAAAAAGAATGGATGGACAGACAAGAGTACACCCCAATAAAACAAACACAATTCTCAAGTTAACCCTTTCCCTCATAAAGATGCTTTCTGACGTCTCTGCAGCAGACAGCTTTTTGAAAACATAGTGACTAAAGAAGAAATTGCTCAAAACAAGCAATTTCTCTTTTTGCCACAATGTTTTCTACTTTTAGTCATAGGTTATCTATTCAATTATAGAGATTTTCTATGTTTTGACAAAATATGTTCAAAGTCGTCTGCTGCAGAATTGTCGTATGAGGGAAAGGGTTAACAGTTTGCTCATGCAGATACACTTTGAGGCACCTACAGCCAATAACTCTTGACCAACTTTTCCTTTTGCCACAGTGTTTTTGACTCGATTCAATAATTCTACTTTCATTTATAGAGATTTTACACATTTTTAGCAAGATGTTTTCAGATTTCTTTGTACAGGTTAATCCAGTTTGTAATATCAACTGTCCAGACTCTGGCCCATATGTTTACTTGCTTTTCTGCAGCGGTATTTAATAATCGAATAGTTAAATATCATAATATAAAATAATAGGTTGACCCTTTCCCACACACAACACATCCGCAGCAGACGACTTTGAAAACAATAAGTTAAAATTATGGCAAACTCTCAATTAATGAACAAACAATTTTTTAATAAAGTTGAATACATTATGGAAAATGGAGAAATTGCTCATTATGAACAATTTCTTCTTTTGCCAACTTGTTGTCAAAAGTTATCTCCTACAAAGGTCTCAGTAAGCATGAAGGAAAAGTTAAAATACCTTAACATGTAATACAGCTGTTCCAGGCGGATGAGCATCTGTGATGGTACGAATCAGTTTACCATTAGTTAAATCCCACATGGTTATCTGGAAACATAAACACATCTTAGCAAAAAAATGGAAAATATTTTTAAATGTAGATATAGTAACTGAATATAGACTTGAAAACATTGTTGCAAACGGAGTAATTGCTCATTATGAGCAACTTTTTTCTTTGCCAAAATTGTCTGCTGCAGATGTGCTATATATCTGGTACAACATTGCTGAATCATGTTCTTTAACCCTTTCTCACATATATATAGCATTTCTGTAGGAGACAACTTGAACATTAATCTAGGCAAAAGTATATATCAATTTCTATAAATGAAAGTTTTATTATTGAATTTGGTTGAAAACATTATGAAACAAGAGGCCCAAGAGGGCCATTATCGCTCCACGGCCATAAGGCAAAAATAAAATCTCCAAACAGCCCTGCCCCGTGGTGGCTATTTTTTTTACCAACCACCATGGCTTAAAGGAATCTTGTAGAGTGTCACCAAAGGAATGTTTCTGCAAAATTATTTGAAAATATGCCTGACACTTTCGGAGGAGAAGATTTTTTAAGTTTTCACTATGGTCATATAAGTCAAAATAGCCCCGCCCTCTGGCGGCCATGTTTTTCGACCAATCAACATGGCTTGAAGGAATCTGATAGAGGGTCACCCAATGAACATTTCTACAAAATTATTTGAAAATCGGCTGAACACTTTTTGAGAAGAAGATGTTTTAAGTTTTCACTATAGCTATATAACGCAAAAAAGCCCCGCCCCCTGGCGGCCATGTTTTTCGCCCAATCAACATTTCTTGAAGGAATCTAATTAAGGTTCACACAAAGAACATTTCTACAAAATTATTTGAAAATCGGCCTGACACTTTTGGAGGAGAAGATTTTTTAAGTTTGCTCTTTAGCCATATAGGCAAAATAGCCCCGCCCTGTGACGGCCATGTTTTTTTACCAATCAACATGGCTTGAAGGAATCTGATAGAGGGTCACCCACAGAACATTTCTACATAATTATTTGAAAATCTGCTGAACACTTTTTGAGAAGAAGATTATTTAAGTTTTCACTATAGCTATATAAGGCAAAAAAGCCCCGCCCCCTGGCGGCCATGTTTTTCGCCCAATCAAAATTTCTTGAAGGAATCTAATAAAGGGTCACCCAAGGAACATTTCTACAAAATTATTTGAAAATCGGCCTGACACTTTCAGAGAAGAAGATTTTTTAAGTTCTCACTATTTTTTTCTTTCGGTTGCCATGGAAACCAGAATTTTGAATGGATCAAAAGAATTTGAAGGAATTTAGTAGAGGACATTGAGAGGATGCTTCCCATGAAGTTTCAACCAAATTGGCCAAGTGGTTAGGGAGAAGAAGTCGTTTAAAGGAAAAAGTTAACGCACGCACGCACGCACGACGGACAATTCGCCATGACATAAGCTCGACTGGCTTTCAGCCAGTGGAGCTAAAAAGGAGAAATTGCTTATTTTGAGCAATTCTTCATGTGTCACATTGTTTTAAATGTTCACCTGATGCCAATGCGTCAAAATGCATCTACAAGTGAGAAAGGGTTTAACATCTTTTTATCTCAAATACGATTTCTTTACATACAGAGTGGTGAAAGACTGCTCATAAAGTAGTTTAAGGACAGGGTAAATTAACATGTAGAAGGATTAATTGATTAAATGTTTGGTGTATAACCCCGCTTTCAACATTTTTTCAGATATATATCACAGTATTTCCTGGGTAAGTTACCAGTACTACTGGTCAATTTATCCTGACACCAGCAAGTCAATCCTAATGCTAATCCCACAATCCTGAGCACCGAGGAGTGCAGGCATTACAACCATGGTCCTGGTGTGACAAGGCTGGGGATTGAACCCACAACCTCCCACACCAGAGGCAAATGCTCCACCACAACACCACCAAGGCTGTCGTTTTAATATTCAAAGGGGATACCTTTAGGTAATGTCACACTTATGTCTAGACTACTTAATTTTTCTCGAAATTTGGCAAAGTCCAGATAGTTTTATGCTCAAATAATCAGCCCAAATCACACCAAGAGTTTGATGTTTCCAATGCACAAGACACAGAGGACAAGCACAAATATCGAAAGATGGGGTAAATTGTAAAAGGAAAGAAGTTGCTCACATCACATCATAGTTCACCATTTAACCCTTTCCCTCATACGGCAATTCTGCAGCAGACGACTTTGAACGTATTTTGTCAAAAAATAGAAAATCTCCATAATTGAATGGATAACCTATGACAAAAAGTGGAAAACATTGTGGCAAAAGGAGAAATTGCACGTTTTGTGCAATTTCTTCTTTTGTCACTATGTTTTCATAAAGCTGTCTGCTGCGGAGGCTTCAGAAAGCGTCTATATGAGGGAAAGGGTTAACATACAACAACTCATGTCCTTGATAACATCTAGGCTAATATATGGAAAAGCTTAATAAATAAAAGTTTATAATCAAATAAAGTTGTAAACATTGTCGCAAAAGAAGAAAGTGCTCATTATAAGCAATTTCTTCTTTTCCCACAATGTCTTCAAAAGTTGTTTGCTGCAGACGCATCAATATGCACCTACATGTGGGTAAGAGGTAATTACAGCAAAACTTATTTCATAAAATATAATAATAATCATAAAACAGTCCTACCTGACCCCTTGCGAATCCACTTAGAAGTCTGGTACAGTCTTTGTTAAAACTAAGGGCTGACACAGCCCCGTATTGGGCCCCTACTGCTGTGCTTCCCAAACACCATTTTAGGACTTGTTTAGGATCTGGTGAGACAGCAAAATCAATCATCAGCCATACATACAGATATATTTAACCCTTTCTTACATACAGCAACTCTGCAGCAGACGACTTTGAAAACATACCCGAAAGTATTTGGAAACTCCCTTTAAAATGAAAGTACAATAATTGAATAGAGTTGAAAACATGGTGATATGGTTTTGAGCAATTTCTTCTTTTGTCGCCATGTTTTCAAAAAGCCACCTGCTGCAGAGGTGTCAGAAAGCATCTATATGAGGGAAAGCATTACAGTTTGTACATACAGACGCTTTCTGACGCCTCTGAAACAGACACCTGTTGAAAACATTGTTGCAAAAGGAGAAATTGCTATTTCTTCATTTGCCACGATGTTTTCAACTTTATGCAATAATTAGACTTTCAGTTATAGAGATACATTGTATTTCACATTTTTGCATCTATAGATGTTTTCAAAGTCTTCTGCTTCAGTTTTGTTGCATGTTAACCATTTACCTTATAAGTTATCTTAACCCTTTCCCTCATATAGATGCTTTCTGACGCCTCTGCAGCAGATGGCTTTTTGAAAACATAGTGACAAAAGAAGAAATTGCTCAAAACGAGCAATTTCTTCTTTTGTCATAATGTTTTCCACTTTTAGTAATAGGTTATCCATGCAATTATAGAGATATTCTATCTTTTGACAAAATATGTTCAAAGTCGTCTGCTGCAGAATTGTCGTATCAGGGAAAGGGTTAAGAGTTTTCTGCTTTGAAAATTCCTCTAGCCATACTCAGTTGATACCATGGATGGAAAAAGATTAGCAAATTCTCCTTTTGCACAAAGTTTCAAAAGTTGTCTGCTGTATATGGCGTCAAATGTTGTCTAGGTAAGGGTGAGGGTTCGTCCTTTTTGTTTTTGTCATCATTGAAAGTTATTAAAATTCATATTTTCACTCTTTCCCATGTATACATAAACAAACAAGAGGGCCATGATGGCCCTGGAATCGCTCACCTGATTTTTTTTTCACTTTAGCTATATAAGCCCCGCCCCCTGGCAGCGATAGTTTCCGACCAATCAACTTGGCTTGAAGGAATCTGATAAAGGGTCACCCTAGGAACATTTCTACAAAATTATTTAAAAATCAGCCTGACACTTTCGGAGGAGAAGATTTTTTAAGTTTTCACTTTGGCCATATAAGGCAAAAAAGCCCCGCCCCCTGGCTGCCATGTTTTTCGACCAATCAACATGGCTTGAAGGAATCTGATAGAGGGTCACCCAAGAAACATTTCTACAAAATTATTTGAAAATCGGCCTGACACTTTTGGAGGAGAAGATTTTTTAAGTTTGCACTATAGCCATATTGGCAAAATAGCCCCCCCCCCCCCCCCCCCCTGGGGGCCATGTTTTTCGACCAATCAACATGGCTTGAAGGAATCTGATAGAGGGTCACCCAAGGATCATTTCTACAAAATAATTTGAAAATCGGCCTGACACTTTGGGAGGAGAAGATTTTTAAGAATTTTGAAGTTTTTTTCATTTCGTTGCCATGGAAACCAGAATTCTGCATGGATCCCAAAAATTTTAAGGAATTCTGGTGAGGACATTGCGAGGATGCTTTCTGTGAAGTTTCATCCCAGTTGACCCACCGGTTACAGAGGAGAAAATGTTGACGGACGACGGGCGACGGACGACGGACGACGGACAACGGACAACGGACGCCGGACATAGGGCGATCACAATAACTCACCCTGAGCACTTCGTGCACAGGTGAGCTAAAAAACAAACCAGCACAATAAATATTCTAGTCCGAGTCATTGGTATGCTGAATAGAAAGTAAAGCTAAGACAGCCTTTCCCACATACAGATGCTTTCTGATGACTCTGTAGCAGATGACTTTCGAAAACTTTGTGACAAATGAGCAATTTCCCCATTTGTCACATTGTTTTCAACTTTTTTCATTAATTATACCATCGTTTATAGAGATTTTCAATGTTTATGCCAAGATGTTTCAATGTCGTCTGCTGCATATTTGTTGTATGTGGGAAAGGGTAAACAAAAACAAAATAAAGTTTTCATACTATGACTATCACAATTGCCATAGGATTAATATTATGATAATAGCTGTAGATAATGTGGAAATGTCAATCTTTAACCCTTTCACACATACAGACGCTTTCTGACGCCTCTGCAGCAGACGACTTTTTAAAACATTGTTTGAAATTGCTCATACTGTTTCCAACTCTTTTCAATGATCATACTTTCATTTATTGATAGTTTCTATATATTTTTTTAGGCATCTGCTGCAAATTCATCAATTCGTCAACTCGTCAATTTTGTTGAGGAATTGACGAAAAAATTATTTTTCTAAAAACTTTATTTCTGTCTTTAAGATAATGTATCTGCATGTATTGAATGCAAGTTAGGCCCTATTTCAAATGTTTTGGCCATTAGTCATTTAGAAGAGCTTCGTCAAGTTCGTCAACTTTGTTGATGAAAAAAAAAATTCTAAAAAAATTATTTCTGTCTTTTAGATAATCTATCTGGACTATTGAATGCAAGTTAGGCCCTATTTTAAATTTGTTGGCCATCAGTCATTCAGAAGAGTTTCGTCAATTCGTCAACTCGTCAACTCATCAATTTTGTTGACAAATTGATGAAAAAAATATGTTTCTAGTTACATAACACGTCAACCACTTCATAGATATCTTAAATGGCTTTCTGCATGGGGAAGTGTTTTCTGTTGCGTGTCCACGAATGAAATTACCTAAAATACACACTGGATGTCCCCAAATGCATATCTTAGATGTAAATGATTGTCAACGTACAAAAAAGCACCAAAATAAACGTTGACAAACATCACAGCACATTCTTCTTTAGTTGAATACATACTTCTAGTTGATTGCTTTCTGTATTTAAAAAATATATTATGGTGCGCGTCCACGCATGAATTATCACATATACACTCATACTGTGGAGCCAAGCCCTGAAGTTTAACAACGTTTATAGCTATCATAAGTACAGTAAAAACTGATGTTTTCAAAAATATTAATTCCGTTCAATTGAGAAATGAGCACATTCGGATATTAAGTGTCCCTGGATATTTGTAATAATATTTTGGCATTACACACTGACTGACAGTTTCTCTTAATTGTTTGCTAATAACTAATTATTTTATAGCACTTGATGCATGATGCATAGTTCTGCACGTTATGGCAAATATCCAAAATAACGATGGAAGGCTGTTTTTGTGAACAGACACAAAACGATCCCAGCCATGGTAGCGGTTCATTCTTTCCTGACGCTCGCATTCAAACTTCCGTTCAACGACCCTAAAAACTATCCTTTTCTAAGAACTTTTTTCAGGGAATTTGCCAGTAGTTAGATACGAGTGCATATATGCATATATAACCATATCTTTTCAATAAATTGAAAGTATCCAGAATGAAACCTTTTTGTCAAATACATTGACTTGTTTTAAACAAATTTAGACAATAAGTAAAAATCTGGTTAGTGTAACAATTCGTAGGCATTTCACAAAATATATGCAGTTAAACCATATCTTTTCAATAAATTGAAAGTATCCAGAATGAAACCTTTTTGTCAAGTACATTGACTTGTTTTAAACAAATTTAGACGATAAGTAAAAATCTGGTTAGTGTGACAATTCGTAGGCATTTCACACAGTCTTTGAAGGAAAGCTATTTTGCATTTGTCAATTTCACATGTATGTTGTACCAACCTAGCAGACTAAATACCATATCTGTACGTGTTCTAGAGTGCAAATGCTGTGATTTTTTGCCACATAATTGTTCAATGTTCTGGATATCTGAAGAAGAAATATAATGCCATTGCTCACATCTGTACAGTGTAGACGAAATTGGTATTGTTTTCATTAGTGATCCCATTGTAATAAGGTTGACATTTACAATGTTGTTTAATGCTAGTAAAGGGAACATAGAGGCCCGTCCTTTGCTGACACGGTTTCTTATTGTATGTGAGTTAGTTAAGTGTTATACCAACATGGGTCAATGTTTTGCAGATATCTATGGTAGAGTTTCCGAATCTAACCGACGTAATATTACTATGGTCTTTACCAAATATGATTAATTTACACTTGTCTGTATTGAAACTATATCCCCAGTCATTTGCACATTCATCTGCAGTAAATTGATGCTCGAGGCTTGTCAAATTTGAACAAAGAAGCACAAGATCGTCTGCTAGTGTCGGATTACCACAATTTGTTGTGCCAACAGTTAAACCGTAGGTTAACACAAATCTGTTTAATAAGTATTACTGTGCTTTAAACTAGTAACGAATTGTCATTTCAAAGAACATCTTCCCTCAGGTTATACATATAGATGTGTTGTAAGCTCGTTTAAATGTAACTTAATATTTGCACAATGTATAATCATGAATTATACCAGGATAACCTACATTGCTTTTAATAAAATAAGATCCTGTTTTTTTATAGTATGATAATATACAAGAGGCCCAATGGGTCTGGGTCGCTTACCTGAGTCCATGAAGATATAAAGACGCATGGATTGTTCCAGGTCTAAGTTTAAATAAATGTAAGAATTATGGTCTGAACACAGAAAACGAAACGTCTGTTAAGAACTCCGAGCATCACATTTAGTACATGAGAATCTTTGATACCAAGATGTACAAGTCTGTGAAGTTTTTCAAAGAGAACACCTCAATTTGAACAAATATAAATCTCAATTTTAACTTGTTACCAATACTTAAGAGTAAAATTTAATGTGGTTGCAATACAATCGGCAAGCAATGCATCCAGCAGACAGTATCTAAAAGACAGAAATTAAGTTTTTAGAACATTCGTCAACAAAATTGACGAATTGACAAATTGACAAACTTGACGAAGCTCTTCTGAAGGACTGATGGCCATGTAATATGAAATTGGGCCTAATTTGCATTCAATACATCCAGATACATAACCTAAAAGACAGAAATAAAGTTTTTAGAAAAACATTTGTTTCGTCAATTCGTCAGCAAAGTTGACGAGTTGACGAATTGACGAAGCTCTTCTGAATGACTGATGGCCATGACATTTGAAAAGGGGCCTAATTTGCATTCAATACTTCCAGATACATTACCTAAAAGACAGAAATAAAGTAAATTTTTTTTTTTCGACAATTCTTCAACAAAATTGACGAGTTGACGAAGCTCTACTGAATGACTGATGGCCAAAAAATGTTGAATTAGGGCCTATATTTTGCATTCAATACGTCCAGATACATTATCTAAAGAAAGAAATAAAGTTTTAAGATTTTTTTTTTTTTCGTCAATTCGTCAACAAAAATGATTAGTTGATGAATTGACGAACTTGATGAAGCTCTTCTGAATGACTGATGGCCATGAAATAGGGCCTAATTTGAACTTAATACGTCCAGATACATTATCTAAAAGACAGAAGACGAGTTGACGAACTTGACAAAGCTCTTCTGAATGACTGATGGCCATGACATTTGAAATAGGGTCTTATTTGCATTCAATACGTCCAGATACATTATCTAAAAGACATTGAACCGTATTAAATTCTGATGTTTTTTACATATAAGGAAATATTAAGAAATATACAATGGAGAAATGGATTGGACTGAAAGCTCATAGCTTATTTTATGGCCTCTCTTATAAAGATTGATTTTCAGGAAGCAAGGTGAATATTTTACATGTTCAGAAAATATCAGTTTACTTTAGCTGTATAATTTATCATACAAGAAAAAAGTTGATGAAATCACGATATTGATGACGCAGCAACAGTTTGTCACTCGTCAATTTGTCTCTCATCAAGCTAACTTAAAGAAGAGAGCTTCCTTAATGAGCTTAATGCTTTCTTCTCAATCCTGTTTATATGTATATTTGATTTGAAAGTGTTATAAGATTTATATATATTAGAATATAAATAAAATATTGTTTAAACCAAGCTAACTTCACAAATAATTTGAAGTTCGTCACTCGTCAACCTAGCTTCACGGACTTAAAAAAATGTCACAGTTCGTCATTCATCACTTGTCAACCTAACTTCACGGACCTGAAAGGGAGGTGTGCAGAGGAAGAGTGAAGGACTCTCATACCAAAGATCCTGGATTCTGCCTTTGGGATATTTCCAAGCAAACAGCGTGAGTACTGGTTAAATCTCAAGGAAGCAGACATCGAGCATGATTTATTTATGAAAGCTTGCTACGCAATTAATGTAAATTAAATAAGTAAACAAGAGGGTCATGATGGCCCTGGATCGCTCACCTTAATTATACAATGTACTGCAATGCAAAACATAACAAGACAATTATTCTGAATGCAACCTCCACAGTGTTAACAATATTTTCCTTCATTTGGCCAAGTGATCTAAATTTTTTTACCTGATATGACCCATATTCCAACATGGACTAGATATCATCAAGACAACATTCTGACAAAGTTTCAACTTGCTCAAAGTAAAAATGCGGCCTCCGGAGTTTGAACAATATTTTCCTTTATTGACCTAGTTTCTGATCCAATATGACCCATATTCGAACTTGACCTAGATATAATTCAGACAAACATCAAGCTGCTGAAGCAAAAAATGCGGCATCCAAAGTGTTCACAAGATTTTCCTTCAATTTGATCTAGTGACCTAGTTTTTGACCAAGCATGACCCATATTCGAACTTGGCCTACATATCATAAAAAAAAACATTCTGATAAAGTTTCATCATGCTGAAATTAAAAATGCAGAATCCAGAGTGTTAACAAGATTACACTTCAATTTGGCCTAGTGACCTAGTTTTTAACCCGGCATGACCCATATCCGAACTTGGCCTAGATATCATTTAGACAAACATTCTGACCAAATTTCAAGCCGCTGAAGCAAATAATGCGGCATCCAAAGTGTTAACAAGATTTTCATTTAATTTGACCTAGTGACCTAGTTTTTGACCCGGCATAACCCATATTCGAACTTGACCTAGATATTCTTTAGACAAACATTTCAAGCTGCTGAAGCAAAAAATGCGGCATCCAAAGTGTTAACAAGATTTTCCTTTAATTTGACCTAGTGACCTAGTTTTTGACCCGGCATAACCCATATCGAACTTGACCTAGATATTTTTAAGACAAATATTCTGAGAAAGTTTCAAACTGCTGAAGCAAAAATTGCGGCCTCTGGAGTGTTAACAAGATTTTCCTTCAATTTGACCTAGTGACCTACTTTTTGACCCGACGTGACCCATGTTCGAACTTGACCTACATATCATCAAGACAAACAATCTGGTAAAGTTTCATCATGCTCAAGTTGAAAATGTGGCCTCCAGTGTTAACAAGATTTCCCTTCAATTCGACCTAGTGACCTAGTTTTTGACCTCATATGGCCCAGTTTCGAACTTGTCCAAGATTTTATGGAGATGAACATTCTGATAAATTTTCATGAAGATTGGATGCAAAATGTAGCCCGTAGAGTGTTAACAAGCTCAAATGTTGACGATGCACGACGCATGCCGGACGCCGGACAAAATGTGATCACAATAGCTCACCTTGCACTTCGTGCATAGGTGAGCGAGTTAAAAAATGAAGTAAATTGAGTGTTATACCCACAATTACTGAAGTATATTGAGTTCTATACCCCACTATTACTGAAGTATATTGAGTGTTATACCACTATTACTGAAGTATATTGAGTGCTATATCCACTATTACTGAAGTATATTGAGTGTTATACCCACTATTACTGAAGTATAGTGAGTGTTATACCACTATTACTGAAGTATATTGAGTGTTATACCCAATATTACTGAAGTATATTGAGTGCTTTATCCACTATTACTGAAGTATAGTGAGTGCTATATCCACTATTACTGAAGTATATTGAAAGCTATACTCACTATTACTGAAGTATATTGAGTGCTATACCCACTATTACTGAAGTATAGTGAGTGTTATACCACTATTACTGAAGTATATTGAGTGCTATACCCACTATTACTGAAGTATAGTGAGTGTTATACCACTATTACTGAAGTATATTGAGTGTTATACACACTATTACTGAAGTATAGTGAGTGTTATACTCACTATTACTGAAGTATATTGAGTGTTATACCCACTATTACTGAAGTATATTGAGTGCTATACCCACTATTACTGAAGTATAGTGAGTGTTATACTCACTATTACTGAAGTATATTGAGTGTTATACCCACTATTATTGAAGTATATTGAGTGTTATACCACTATTACTGAAGTATATTGAGTGTTATACCCACTATTACTGAAGTATATTGAGTGATATACCCACTATTACTGAAGTATAGTGAGTGTTATACTCACTATTACTGAAGTATATTGAGTGTTATACCCACTATTACTGAAGTATATTGAGTGCTATACCCACTATTACTGAAGTATAGTGAGTGTTATACCATTATTACTGAAGTATATTGAGTGTTATACCCACTATTAATGAAGTATATTGAGTGCTATACTCACTATTACTGAATCCCTGACAAAGCATTCAATAAATCAACTTCTTTAACCCCTTTCTCTCATACAATAAATCTGCAGCAGATGACTTTGAAATTATCAAGTCCAAAATATAGAAAATCTCTATATATGATAGTATGATCATTTAATAGAGTTGTAATCATTGTGACAAATGGAGAAATTGCTCATTATGAGCAATTTCTCCATTTGTTACTTTTATTTCAAAAGTCGTCCGCTGCAGATGTATCAAAATGTGCCTACAGGTGGGAAAGGGTTAAGACAAGCTGGATGTATAACCTCTTTCCAGTATAGTCTAGTTATTTATCAGTACTTTTGATCAGCTGTTCAGAATTCCTGTATCAAAAGTTCATACTCACCAAATACAAGAACGAGACCATGTGATGTTCCAATAGCGATCAGACTTGAAACTGCCTGTAATAGAAAATAATTCATACACAAGACATGTAGTAACACTTAACCTTATTACCCCTTTCCCTCATGTAGAAGCATTTTGACACCTCTGCAGCAGACAACTTTTGCCACAATGTCTTCAACTCTATTCAATGATTATACTTTCGTTTAAAGAGATTTTTAATATTTTTACTAAATGTTCTAAAACTTGTCTGCTGCATATATGTTGTGGGAAAGCGTTAACCCTTTACCTCATACGACAATTCTGCAGACGACTTTGAACCTATTTTGTCAAAAGATAAAAAATCTCTATAATTGAATGGACTAAAAGTGGAAAACATTGTGGCAAAAGGAGAAATTGCTATGTTTTCAAAAAGTCGTCTACTACAGAGGCGTCAGAAAGCGTCTTTATGAGGGAAAGGGTTAATCGGACAGATAGATGCTATCATAATGTACACTTATATTCAATAGGTTTACTTTCATTTATAGAGATTTTTCCATATTTTGCCTAAATGTTTTCAAAATAAGTTTCATGCAGATTTATTGTACTTTTGCCATAATGTTTTGAACTGGTCTAGTCCATATTTACTTATACTTTCACTTATGAACATTTCCCTTATTTTTTCCGAGATGTTAATAAAAGTATTTTCCTGCAGATGTGTTGTACAGTCAAACCTGTGCTAAAGACCACCTTTGTATAGCAATTCCCTGTCTTTAACAACCACACTTTTAATAACCCAATTACTCATTGTATGCAAAAATAACCCTGTAATTAAAGACCACCTGTGAACAAAGACCAGATTGTTCTCTTCCCAAGGGTGGTTTTTAACCCTTTCCTACCTGCAGATGCATTTTGATGCAATACCAGCAGAAGACTTTTGAAAAAGTTGCGGCAAAAGGTGAAATTGCTCATGATGAGCAATTTCTCCTTTGGCCATATGTTTTCAACTTTATTTAACAATTAAGCTATTTTTTATGGAGATTTTATGGAGGATTTTTTCAAAGTCGTCTGCTGCAGATTTGCTGTATGTGGTAAAGGGTTAAACACAGGTTGGACTGTATATGAGAAAAGGTTAAAAAGATGCATGTAAAACTTTCAAAATAATTTTACCATGGCTGTGGGCATCCCAGCATCTACTTTATCCTGAAATTAGAAATAAAAACATAATATATAAAATATTAAGAGTTACAATCAACCGAATAGAGAAAGTGTGAAAGATTTTTGTACCTTCAACATTGATGGAAAAGGAGAGTGTGTCATTAATCATGAAACAGATGACTTGTGAAAGCAAATAGGAAAAAGGAGCACTGCTTAACCCTGTCCCTCATATAGACGCTTTCTGACGCCTCTGCAGCAGACGGCTTTTTGAAAACATAGTGACAAAAGAAGAAATTGCTCAAAACGAGCAATTTCTCCTTTTGCCACAATATTTTCCACTTTTAGTCATAGGTTATCCATTCAATTATAGAGATTTTCTATTTTTTGACAAAATATGTTTCAAGTCGTCTGCTGCAAAATTGTTGTATGAGGGAAAGGGTTAATAGTGGAAAATGGAAATGTGGAAAGGGAGAAGAGTGTGTGGATTACTGTCGCGATATAGGTAGGTACGATAATTAGTGAGTAGGTGAAATAACCATCATGATATAACTGACATATTGTTGAAATCGGCATTAAACTTCAATAAATTAACTAAACTTACTGCAGCCGATTTCAATTGGGCGCCAATATTTTTCAACTTGCTTGGTTTTAACACCGACCCATGAATTGGCTTCTTCTTTTTCTTTGGTGGTTTCTTTCTGTAAACAAGAAAAGAAGGAGAGAGTAATTTTCATTCAAACTTCCATTTCTATAAGCCGAACCCCAGTAGCTCAGTCGGTAGCGACGTGGGCTGTCAATCCAGGTTGTGAGTTTGAATCCCAGCTCGGCAAACATTCTTTCCGACGTTTGACAAAAGTCACTGTGACATGCGTCATTCGTCTTTCACCAATGGGCTGTTTACAGTCTATGTGGAAAAGCAGCCAAATTCTTGGAAAGAATGTTGTGTGGTGTACTGGTGTGGGAAAACAAGGAAATGCATGAGTAGGTGAACTGGTCGCTGTGATATGACTGAAATATTGTTGAAAACTGCCTTAAACCCTAATCAATCAATCAATAAAACCATTTCTATAAAATTGTCAATAATGGCTTTCCCGACTTGGTGCTCAAGATTGTGGGGTTAACTTTACGACTGACTAACTGGTGTCAGGATAAATGGACAAGTAGCACTAGTAGCCTACCAAGGAAGTGCCATGATATAACTAATTTATTTTTGAAAGCGACATTAAACATGATACAAACAAAACATTAAGTGACATTATTAACAATGTTTTCAAATAAATGAAAGTTAGCATATATACATATAATGACCAATAAGGTTAAAATTTACATTTGTGGTGAGTTATTTTTAACGGACACAAAATATAGTCATACGACCTTTGACCTGTAATTGTGAACATGAGCTTGAAATCAAAGTGGTTGTAACATGCGCTCTGCACATCGTCTCAGTATGGTGAACATTTATGGCGTTTTATTTAAAAATCCACCAAGCAAGTTATGGAGTGGACATAATTTGTGTCAAACAGTCAGAGCAAAAACAATATGTCTCCCCATTATATAGGGGAGACATAAAAGATCCTATTTTGCTAAAAAATTTGTCTCACTGAGACGATTGTCACACTAACAATATAGGGTTTAAGGCTCAAAAAAGGATTTTAGAATGTAAAATGTGTCCCTCCATTGTATGCATTCATATTCCACAATAAAATATCAAATGGTTATTTAACCCTTTCCCTCATACGACATTTCTGCAGTAGACGACTTTGAACACATTTTGTCAAAAAATAGAAAATCTCTATAATTGAAAAGACAACCTATGATTAAAAGTGGATGACATTGTGGCAAAAGGAGAAATTGCACGTTTTTTGCAATTTCTTCTTTTGTCACTATGTTTTCAAAAAGCCGTCAGACAAATTTTGGCGCATCTGCTTCTGACGACTTTTGAAAACATTGTGACAAAAGAAGGAATAATTATTGCTCATAATAAGCAATTTGTCCTTTTGGGTCAATATTTTCAACTCCATTCAATAATTTATATTCTTTTATAGAGATTAAATGCATGTTTCTGCTTACATGTTTTCAAAGTCGTCTGCCACAAATTTGCTGTACATGTATATGGGAAATGGTTAATTCTTAACCCTTTCCCTCATATAGACGCGTTCTGACGCCTCTGAAGCAGACGGCTTTTCGAAAACATAGTGACAAAAGAAGAAATTGCACAAAACGTGCAATTTCTCCTTTTGCCACAATGTTTTCCACTTTTTGTCATAGGTTATCCATTCAATTATGGAGATTTTCTATTTTTTGACAAAATATGTTCAAAGTCGTCTGCTGCAGAATTGTCTTATGAGGGAAAGGGTTATACCTGTCCCTTCTCTGACTTCGCTCTGACAGGTAACTCTCCTGACTCGACAAGGATGCTGTGTCCTGGGACTGTGTGTCCTTAAACATGTGTATTGAGGATGGGATAGATATGACATCATCTTCAAGTATGGATGACGTGTCACCATCGTTCAGGATACTCTCCAGTGTTGGAGGCACTTCCACCTCTGGTAAGTCTGACATGAATTCTTCATCGTCAAACTAGAACAAAATTGAAAAAGAAGATAGGAAGGAAAGTTGCATCAAGCAAAAAGGGTCTTGATTCAATGATTGTATCGAGGGATTGGCGTGAAACAGTTGTATCTAAAATTGGTATTTTTTTACCAAGGTTAATTACCTCGCCATAAAGTCTTTATAAGCGTTAAATCACTTTTCTTGGTAAACAATGTAAATTTAGGTGCCATTGCTCGTTCTGAGCAATGGCACCTAAATTTGCATTGTTTACAAAAGGGTCAAAATTGCCCCTAAACCAGGGTTTTCAAAATAGGTTTTAAGTTACAACCGTTTCACGCCAAGCCCTCGGTATGGTGTTTTATGCCGCTTGCAACAATTTTTCAATTATATCACACAGTTTCCTGGGTAAGTTACCAGTACTATTGATCAATTTATCCTGAAACAAGCCAGTCAGTCGTTATGCTAACCCCGCAACCCTGAGCGGCGAGGAGGGCAGCTATTACTTCCATTTTTATAGCCTTAGTATAGCCTAGCCTGGCCGGGGATCAAACCCACGACCTCCCCCGTCCGAGGCAGATGCTCTACCACTACTCCATCAAGGTGTTTTTTATACCCTTTTCCAGATACAGAAAATTGTGGTGAAAGGAAAAGTTGCTCATAATGGGCAATTTATCCTTTTGTCAAAATGCTTTCAAATCAATTTGATATCGGAACTTTTCAATTTAGATTGTCCATATTTTTCAGACATTTTCAAAGTCGTCTGCTGCAGATTTGTTGTACGTGGGAAAGGGAGATTAAAGCAGTATGATCCCAACAGCATAAATTTATCTTCTTGGATTTTTATGTCTATGGCAGTGTTTCATTTTGAAATTTCTATTATTACTATCGTTAATAATCAATGAGTCCTTCCATGTGTTTTTCACAAAACAATGAGTCCTATAATGTAAAAGTTTAAAAAAAAAAATCACATATTAATAATTAATGAGTCCTGGCAAGATTTAATGACATTTCGTGGACTTGTGATGTGCATCAAAATGAAACAATGCTATGGTGTATTTGTATCCAGTCAAATCTTTCCTTTTTATTGAAGTTACAGTGTCAGAGAAATGGTCAATCACTTCAACCCTTTCCCACATAAAACAAATCTGCAGCAGACAACAGGTTATGGCCAATAAGTTAATGTCACTCATATATGATTACCAAATCACTTCATATCTGCGAGTAGTCTCAATATATCGCCGTTGCATATTGCATTGTAACGTAGGATGCGAACAATCAAAATAAAAAATTGCATTCCTAGTACAGTTAGTGTGGTAGTTCCGGATCACTGGTAGTTCCGGATCAGATCATTGTCTTTTAATAAAACATCCACAGATATTATGTTTACAAAATAATATACCTTGTATATCTAGAAAATACAATCAATTTCCATTGAAAAACTATTGTTCCTTTTTAAAATCGCTGTTGTTTTTCTCGAAATTCATGCAGTCGTAAAATTTACGCAGGCGACATTTTAACAACACACCATTTATCGAAAAACGCTTTCCGTAAATCAAAGACAATAAATTCATACATTTGCACGATACATTTTGGAAAATGTGGTATGAATTTGTTTATCTATGCTTAATTTTAGTTTCTGGAAAGCAGATTTTGTGAAGTTGGAGCTTATCTGGAGAAAATGATGTTAATGCATCATCCTGTATATATGTCAGTTTCAGATCAGCTGATAATATTTCTTACTATTCTTCTTTTTTGTATGTGGGAAAGGGTTAACATTATTATTTTTCAGGGGAGTGTTGCATTTGAGGTTATAAAAGGTAGTTGCATTAGCAGCATAATTTTTAGGGAGATATTTTATTGACTTTCTTGTGATAGATATATTTTACTTTATGTTAATATTGTGATGGACCATGGAGGTTACACAGATTATCCATAAAAGTTATTTTCATTTTAGTTTCTGTTTTAGTGGTTTGTTTCCTATTTGAGCCACGTACACGATTGAAAGCTGCATTTTCTTGTTTTGTTTTGACAGTTAAAATAGATTTTGAGATGCCCCATGACCTACAGCATCTCAGAAATCTATTTTTATTCAGTAATACATCATGTGATCCAAAACACACTCACTTGATTCGGAACTACCTGAAAAACCCAAGTCAATACAATCAGTTCAGAAACAGAAATATTGATGTGTGTGAGAAACAACAAATATGCGATGAAAGGTGGGATATTATGCTGTTAAACCTCGAAAGTCTTTTTAAATTCTTACTTCATTTATTCAAACTATCACAATTTGTTTCGTTAGTGATCCAGAACTCACACACTAACTGTACAGAAACCTGAACTAATTTGTGATATTTTAGCAAATTTGTTCTTTGTGAAGCTTTAGTATCCTAGCTCTGTATTTATATGTATCTGACATACTATATGATTGTCTTTTTCAACATTTCGACTCCTGATTTTGTCTTTTTTATTATTCGACAATTTAGACATTCAACATTTTGACTGTAATTCCAATACAAACACCTAATAAACATTGCCACCAAATAAGATAAAGAAATTAAATATTTTTACTTAAATACATTTATGTGATACGATAGGTGCAATAAAGTGGTATGTAATCTTCGGATACGTAAAGGTTAGGGTACGCAATGAGCTATATATACATTCGACACTCCCCTTTTATGAGGCTAGTTGGGGCATCAGTTAGCATATTATTGCACTTGGCAGAAGCATATGAATTATTCAAATGATATACAAGTACAATTGCTATTCGGAAGAATACCAAAACATCAGTTTAGTGTATTAACTACCTCAATATCGAAATTTATTCCATGAATATCGGCCGTCACTTCTTTCTCTTTGGTAACCTCCATTGTTGTTGACAGTTGACAGAAGCAAAGGGAAATAACTACCAGCAAGGAATCCCAGTAGGGCATGAGTCAATTTCATGATGTTTTGTTTATCAGACTCATAAGTTTGATTCCGCTAGTATTCCAAAAAACGGGGTTGGGCGGCTTTTGAGACCCCCAAAACAACTTTAAAAAATATATCCCATATCAATTTGTATTTTCTATCTATAACCCTTTATGTTATTGGGGACGATATTATATTTTACAAATTACCTCCCTTTATCATAATGGAAATTCCACGAAACCAGGTTTTCTATAATGGAAGGTGTTTGATTAAGAATTAACAGATCTGTCAAATCTTTCTGTTAATAAATAATCAAAGCTAGTAATTCAAGTAACAGGGAATATTTCTATTGATGAATAATCATAATTACTTTGTCAATTAAATATATCACAATTTTATCTAACAAATATCAGTTCAATACAGTCAATCGTGTGTTGATAGCCTCATTTATTAAGAACATATAATAGATAACAGATATTAAGCAACCTTTTGTTGTAAGCAGCCACATTTTAGGATCCCTAATGCCAGGTTGATAATCAGTGATTTGCTTAACCCTTTACTTGATAGTAACGCGTTTATGCCTTTGCAAACAGACTAGATCCAGGGCCCGAGGTTATGAAACTTACTCAAATTGAGCATGTAATAGCAATATTGTTGTTGAAGTTAGATGCTTGAGTTACAAGTTTATGAAATATGCTCATTGCAAAATAGGGTGAAATTACAAACCAACGATGAGAATAAAATCCATGTTTCGAGTTTGTCGCCATGGTTACGAAGCATTTTTAGTTTGAGCATGATGCTCAAACTAAAAAAGCTCTGTTAGCTTGAGGACAAAGTTTGGAAAAAAAAAATCTACTATTAGTTTGTAACTGAAATCTACTTTGCAACGAGCCAATTTCCTAGTCTTGTAATCTAAGTGTAGTCCATAGGCTTGTGTAGCAACAATGTGTCCCATATGTAATTTTTGGTATACTCTTTGAAACTTTCAGGGATCATTTTTAGACTATCGGGGAACATGAAAACCAATGTTGGCAATTTTTCATAATCCCCCAACAGCGGCCATCTTGGATTTCAAAATGGCCGCTGTTGAAACCTACTATCCACCATATCTCGGCCTATAAACAACATAAATTCATGATTTTGGTGTCTACACCTACATTTTTAGGGTCAAGGATGTTTACAGATAGTGTCAGCTGACAGCTGTCAATGAACACATTTCTGTTATTACAGATAATCTCAGATGACAGCTTTGGCAGCCATATTGGTATCCAAGATGGCTGCCATGCACTATTGGGGAACATGAAAACCAATGTTGGCAATTTTTCATAATCCCCCAACAGCGGCCATCTTGGATTTCAAAATGGCCGCTGTTGAAACCTACTATCCACCATATCTCGGCCTATAAACAACATAAATTCATGATTTTGGTGTCTACACCTACATTTTTAGGGTCAAGGATGTTTACAGATAGTGTCAGCTGACAGCTGTCAAGGAACACATTTCTGTTATTACAGATAATCTCAGATGACAGCTTTGGCAGCCATATTGGTATCCAAGATGGCTGTCATGCAGAATTAATAGTCCAAATATAATAACTTTGTCCAAATTACATGTATTATATGCAACATTTAGAAGATACATTTTTCAGACCGTTTCATCTGGAATTTCTAGAATCATGAGTCTGGCTGAAGTAGGTAACAGTCATCTCCATCATTTGCTGGAGATTTTATAATGGTTAATCACACAATAGACACCACAAGATGTGAATTGTCTAGGCAAGCAATATGTGCGTCAGCAGACAATGTGGACACCAGTGATGGAAAGAACAGTTTCCATGCAATGACATCAAGTGTTTTCCAACCAGTTGGTATTGGCGAGTCATTGGCAAGGTACTTCAATCGACCGTCGAAGCATGCATATAGAGTACCGATACCTACAGACATTACGGAACAAACTGATGTCTCCAACGAAATAATAATTCCGATGGAGACTATTGCAATTAATGATATCCCTGATCTCGAGCTAGATTCTGTCACAACGACAACTGAGACAGTGTTAACTGTTCCTGTCGAATGTGCAGTTGTAAATAATGAATTAGAAAACGTTGACAATCAGCAAAAACCGGTGTGGTCGGCATACAATTCACTTCTGAACAGTTTGCCATCTGACCAGCAGTCACCTGTGACTGTTGACAAAGTGTATTCACTTCCAATCATCAATGCTCCGCTACAGGAGTAGCCTACATTAATAACAACGCTGGATCAATTATGTACGTTAAATGATCTGGTATCAGGCGGCAACAGGAGACTAATTGTTACATTTGATATGGACCTGTACAAGAGTGTCTTAAAGTTAGAGTACCTGGATCCTCAGTACAAGAACAGATGGATTGTGTGTCCTGGAGCTTTCCATACATCAGTGTGTGCTCACAGGTGCTTAGGCAAGACAATAGAGGGCAGTGGCCTAGATGAGGCATGGGTCGAAGCAGGCATGTATAGCACTGTAACCGTTCACAAAATTAGTAATGGCAACCATTACAGTAGAGCGATTGAGGCACATGAGATAACACTAAAAGTGTTATTCGACCTTTGGCTTGGGGCTTTCTTTTCCGAAAGACCCGACACATGCAAATCTCTAGAAGCTAGTTGTGAAATCCTGTCACTTGCATGTGAATCGAAACAGGGTGTCAAAGACGCACACAAAACATTCCATACTGTTATCGAGTCCCTCGATCTCAAGCAGCAGCTAGCTTACTTTGATGCCAGACATAGTGAAAATGCAATGTTTCAATGGGCACGCAATTACATGCACCAAGTAATGACTCTGTTGCAGTTTCAACGTGCCACACGACAGGGTGACTGGCTTCTACATCTGTCCACTCTTGGGAAACTGTGTGCTTATTACATATTTGTGTATAATCGGCATGATTATGCCCAGCACATTCCGGAATATGTTGCATGGATGTATGAGTTGCAGACAACTGACCCAGAAGGGAGATTTACAGTCAACACATCGAACCAGATACGTTTCACTAGTCTCGGATTAGATCATGCTCAGGAGAAACAAAACAAAAATCTGAAAGGCCAAGGTGCTTTCAACGGTATCACACAATCGCCAGCTACACTTCCCAAACCAGGCTAGATGAGTACATCACTGCCTCAATCAGCCAAGAGTACTTAGACAAGAGCGGGCCATTAAAAAGCTACACATGTACAAGCTCATGACAAAGGAGATTATCCCAAGATATATCAAGGAAAGCATATTAGCCTTTGAAAAACAAGGATCATCGACTATGAAGTCATTTGTTGAGGAACAGATATGTGGAGATTCCAACCTATGGGATAAAATTACAAAATGTAAGAACATTTTCTGCAATGCCACCACGAAGGTATTGAAGCCGCAAGCCAAATCTGAAGTACTGACGATTCGTGCATCTGCAGGTCTAATGTCAAGATTGCTCATCATTGCACGTTCATCTCGTCCGATCGATCTTAAAGATGTCATTGGCAACTACGAGTTTTCCGTATGCAACCGTGTTCTCGTGAAATTAGATGGTTCAGTTCATCCAACTTTAGACAAAAGTAAAGTGATTGCTTCCAATTGAAAAGCTTCCAACAGATGTTCCTGATGCAGCTCCAATACCTAATCATTACACAAACACGTGCCTCATAATTGACGTTATGGCGGTTGTACAGGAGCTCATGTCAGTAAAACCACTTGTGAATTGTAAGTCACTTAGTGATGCATTTGTGTCGATCATAGACAGCAAGGCCCGGAGATATGATCTCACCAGAGTTATATTTGACAACTACTCAGTCGACGGTTCACTAAAGGAAGCAACCCGTGAGCGGCGTAGAGGGAGCATGTCACCCGCCAGAGGAAATAAAGTGGAGGACTCGAATAAAATCAGAAACAACAAATCATTTCTTGGTAGCATCGTGACAAAGGACTCGCTACCACTATACCTGGCACAGAAGCTAATAGACAATGCACAAGTACATGTCATTACAGCAAGTCACAAAAGTGTCATGTCAAATAGAGCTGGTGATGTTAATCCAGGTGTAAGTTTCCAGGAGGAAGCTGATACGTTGATGATCATACATGCATCACATGCAGCAAAGGATGGATTTACTGTTCACATCACGAGTCCTGACGCGGACGTATTGCTCCTTGCCTTACGACCTGTTCCTCTGCTTGGAGACAATATTGCAATGATCATGGATGTAGGTGAACGACGCCGATTTATAATGTTGAAACCAATTTATAATGTTGAAACCAATTTACGATGCTCTAGGATCAAACAAGGCAAGTGCCTTGCCAAAGTGGCACGCTTTAACTGGTTCTGATACAACTGGGCACATCAACGGTAAATCCAAGAAGGCATGTTTCGAAGCCTTCTTGAAAGCTAGTTCGAGCATCATCACTGCTATATCTGCTCTTGGTATCGGAAGTGAGCCATCCGAGGAGACTATGCATGGCTGTGTGTTCTCTCTGTGCAGTCTCTTCTGTAAAAAAGGGATCACCATCACACGGCCACACACTCTCAGGTGAACCTTATTCAAACAACAAGAAACTGATAAAGGAGTTGATATGTTGCCTGCAACATTTGGTGCGTGGCTAGAACATATCAAACGCACACACTGCCAAGCTGCTATTTGGGAACAGATCTTGTACTTTACCATGTTGTGCCAGACCCTAACCAAGCTTGGTTGGACAAAACAGGATGACCGGTTGGTACCAGTGTTATCCAAGATCGCACCAGCTCCGGCTGCAGTTGTGGAATTGGTAAGGTGTTCATGTGGTGCCAGTAATCCGAATACGATGAATAAATGTGCTTCAGTGAGATGTTCATGTCGAATCAGTGCTCTAGCTTGTACAGAACTTTGCCGATGTGAAGCAGAGGCAGACATGTGCCAAAACATGAACAATAATACCGTGGATCCTGATGACATTGAATAGGCTTAAATAACCATTAGTGCTTGATCATGTTGTTCATGTCTTGTGGTGTCTATTGTGTGATTAACCATTATAAAATATACAGCAAATGATGGAGATTGACTGTTACCTACTTCAGCCAGACTCATGATTCTAGAAATTCCAGATGAAATGGTCTGAAAAATGTATCTTCTAAATGTTGCATATAATACATGTAATTTGGACAAAGTTATTATATTTGGACTATTAATTCTGCAGGGCAGCCATCTTGGATACCAATATAGCTGCCAATGCTGTCATCTGAGATTATCTGTAATTACAGAAATGTGTTCCTTGACCCTTAAATGTGGGTATTGACACAAAAATCATGTCTCTATGACATATAGGTCGTGAGATATAAAGAAATCCAGATTTCTGCATGGCGGCCATCTTAGATCCCAATATGGCCGCTAAGGCTGTCAGCTGACACTTTCTGTAAACACGGAAATGGGTTCCTTGACTCTGAAAATGTGGGTGTAGACACCAAAATCATGAATTTATGTTGTTTATAGGCCGAGATATGGTGGATAGTAGGTTTCAACAGCGGCCATTTTGAAATCCAAGATGGCCGCTGTTGGGGGATTATGAAAAATTGCCAACATTGGTTTTTATGTTCCGCGATAGTCTAAAAATGATCCCTGAAAGTTTCAAAGAGTATACCAAAAATTACATATGGGTCCCATAACCTAACTGACTAGTGTGTAACTACAATATTAATAATTATGTTAACATGCTCAAATTGAGTAAGTTTCATGACCTCGGACCCAGATCAGACAGCTTCTGTAGGAGCTGTCTGATCAGGGTCTGCTCTGTTTGCTTATAGAATGTTATAGATTTGATTATTCACAAAAAAAATCATTTGAAAATATCTATATGCATGGTAAAGTTATGGTCTGAACAAAAAAAGTTCAAGTAAAGTATATTTTCTGTGACCTTGACCTGGAAGCTAAACACATAAATTGTGCATATGACACATCATATTGATATAGTTCATTATTTGAAAATATCTCTATGCATGACACAGTTATGGTCCGGACAAGGAAAGTTCAATTAAAGTATATTTTTTGCATTTGGCACATCGTCTTGATATGGTGCATGTTTGTGCCAAGTTATTTGAAAATATCTCTATGCATGACAAAGTTATGGTCCGGACAAAAAAAATTCAATTAAAGTCTATTTCTTATCACTGTGACCTTGACCTTGACTCTACAGAATCGTTTTTTGCATTTGGCACATCGTCTTGATATGGTGCATGTTTGTGCCAAGTTATTTGAAAATATCTCTATGCATGACAAAGTTATGGTCCGGACAAGAACATTTTAATTAAAGTCTATTTCTTATCACTGTGACCTTGACCTTGAATCTACAGAATCTTTTTTTTTGCATTTGGCACATCGTCTTGATATGGTGCATGTTTGTGCAAAGTTATTTGAAAATATCTCTATGCATGGCAAAGTTATGGTCCGGACAAGGAAAGTTGACGCCCACCCGCCCAACCTTTGAAAAACCTGGTTAAAAATAAATAAGTATCCAAAGATAGTGGTAGAGCGTCCGCCTTGGGTGCGGGAGGTCACGGGTTCGATCCCCGGCCGGGTATATCCAAACACCTTAAAACCGGTAGTAATGACTGCCCTCATTGGCGCTCAAGAGTGTTGTGTTAGCACCATGACTGACTTGCTGGTGTCAGGATACATGGAACAGAAGTACTGTGGTCGACTATTTGTCATCGCTGCCTGGGACCCTCACACCAATAGGAACATCACACAATTGGAAGCAGTCAAGCGCAGAGAAGCGAGATTCGCAACTGGGGATTACAAGACCACCAGCCGCACCAGCCAGATGATGTCCAACCTGGGCTGGGAGCCTCTACAAACGAGACGGTCAGACAACCGACTGGTGATGATGTACTGGATCTGCAATGGCCTCATTGACATCCCAGGTTCCTCAACCCAGCTACACTTTCCATACGCGGCCACTCCATGTGATACATACTACCTTTTTACAGGACGGACATCTACATAATTCAATTTTCTTAGCTGGAATTTGTCTGTGGAACAAGCTACGAGAGTTCATCGCCATCCAGGCACTAACAACAATGTTCATTGCCTAACTTCGGTAATCGGACGAGAACCGGTGTTTTCATTGTGATATGGGTTAAACAAGAAGTGGCTCATATCTATAATAGATCTGGGCCCTATAGTTATCACTTGTATGTGAACTGAAATAAACGAATCCCCTATTTGTAGAGTGACTCACCTTTTCTTTCCTAATTGGATCGTCATACGGACAGACAGACGACCGGAATGAAGGAAGTATATCTCATCCAGCCACATATGATAATATTCAACACAAAATGTGACCTGTTTTACCCCCCATAGACCTACAGTAATGTTAGTTATGTCTCTGTTTATCCACAATACCCCAATTAGCTGTGAGACTGTTATGATTTAATCATGGCACTTATTAACAGCGAAGCACTATATGAACGATTTCAGTGATAATGGTTATATAATCGCCTTAATGTTTAGGGGTACAACCGTTTACATGATATTTTACAGTCGGCTTAACTCTTTATTACATCGACTAAATTTACAGCAAACAACTTTGAAAATATCTAGGAAAGCATATAGATAATAATGTATCAATGAAAGTTTAACGCTTGACTATTGTTAAAAATATTGTGGAAAATGCGAATTTGTTCATTATTATTTGTCTGTTGCAGATTAGTTAACATGTGTCTGAAATGGGGAAAGGGTAAAATACCATAAGCAAAACGTTAAGATATCTAGAATATCGAAGGAATCAACTTGAAACATTTTTCAAATCATTGTGTGAAAAGGAGGAATCGCTCATTGTCAGTGATTTCTCAAGTTCCCACCATATATGAAACATTTGTCTGCTACAGTAGCTGTCGCGGAAAGGGTTAACTCATTTCCCTCTTACAGGTGGAATGTGATGCATGTGCAGCATACAACATTTGAAAACATTATGACAAAACCAGACAATGCTGAACATGAACAGTTTCTTCTTTTGCTTCAATGGTTGTATTTGTACGTATGGTTACCTTAATGACCACCCCTCGTGTTATCATTTACTTTCATATCAATAATGGGCACCGTTGTGAGAGAAAAAAAGGGCACTCGGACATATGCCCCGATCAGCCACCGCGTTACCAACGTAACATCTGATCAAGTTGCAACAGGAAAAACGAAATAAGCACTCGCAAACAAGTTTTCGTCTATTATGACATCAAACTCTCAGAATGGATAATGTTTAGATGCAATAATCGAATACCCGTTTCACTGTCATTAGTCGCCGGTCAGAAGCCCGCGACTTATATTTGTTTAAAAATACTAAGTATGACACATCTAAAATGAAATAAATATTCCGATGTTTTAAGTATTTGCAGTTTCTTTATTTTGACTCGCATTTATGTTTGTTTTTGTTTTATTTACGAAGACAAAACAGCCCCTATTAGACTTGCAGCAGACTGTTATGTGTCAATATCGAGATAAAAAGCACGTCAAATTCTCCTTTTAATAGCAATTTTAACTTACTGAAAGTTATTTTCATGTCCAAAGAGATGTCTTGATTTGTGAAGAATGCATTTAATAATGTTTATCCATGTAATCGGATTACATGGATAAACATTATTAAATGCATTCTTCACAAATCAAGAATTATCCATGTATATATGAACTGTTTCTAAGCTAAAACTGTTGATAACGTGACTAGCGAATACCGACGGCGTAGGTCAATCTCCATTGCAGAGAGCCGTTCTTTACACTCACTTACAAATAGTTAATGATAGGTGATTTTAAATGTTTATTTGATTCGAAACAAATGAAGCAAATAACAAACTGAGATAAAACTGGTTTTAATATCAAATATTTTGAATGAACACTCTCTGCCTATACAGAGAGCGTAAAGAACGACACCTCTGCGAAGAAGAATCGGTTCTTTCGTACAAAATTATTTCGTCCTTGACAATTTTAAATATGTCATTAGATTCACTACAGGCATTTTGCTTGCGATCTGCATCATTGACACAAGGGCGCTCATCATATTAATTTTTAAAAACATGAGTAGTTTGTTTATTTTTATTATAAAAAAGGAAGGAAATAATTACAATAAATAAACATGTTGTAGGGTTCAGTTTAAGTTCGAAATTAAGTTTGAAATTATACAACAATTTCAATGAAATTTAACTGTTTAGCTGATATTATATTTCGAGGGTGGTCTAATTTATAAATAGTGAACTACATTTTAACATTTGTCAAAGCATGATATAATTTGGATGCCAAGCTAGTATCATTTTGAGAAAAAGAGAAAACTCATGTCTTCAGCGATTTAACCCTTTTCTCATTGTATTAAAAGTAGATTGCTGCAAAGGTGTCCAATGTTGACTTTGATAGGGGAAAGATAAATATGACGTGCTAGCTATTGCATGCAAATTCTAAATTGTCTATTTTGTGGTTTTATTGATAAATAATACAATTTAAATATTCTGACAAACATTTTGAAAAGTGTATGTAGAATTCACAAATCTTATAATTATTCCTGAATGAAAGCACTGAATACATACTAAGACTAATGATTGGCAAGATTATTCATTGATCATAAACAATGAAAGGCTTCAATTATATTTCAATGAAGGACATTCACTTCGTTGACATAAAAATGCAAGTTATGATACATTTTCACTTGACCCCACCCCTGATGTTCCAATATATGCCCCTCAGTTGATAACTGTTTTTGTAAGTGTTATGCATAACTGCAGTATGGATTTCCGGCGACATTGATGCGTTGCATCAACTTTCTCTTGTATTAGATATTATTTGAAATTTTGAAACAGTGATGCTTTAATGAAAGAAAATGTGACTATGTAAAACTTCCGTATAGGTCGAAGTCAGATATCAGATTCTGTAACAAAATGCTTGGTAAAGTCAGTTTAAATTATTTTATTTATACATGTGATAATTTTGGTGACCTTTTCGGGACAGCTGACGTAATTTAAGGAGTATTGAAGAAGTCTTGGGGTTATTTATGGAGTATTTTGATGGGGTGATTTGGAGGAGTCCAGGGCCCGTATTCACCAACCGATCTAAATTCGATTTTCGGACTAAATCTATATTATCTGACTAAATTACGTCAATTTAGATTTCCTTATTCACCAACGCGTCTAAATTGTAAATCGGACTAAATATTTAGATTTAGATTTAGTCAAAAATCTAAATTAAAAAGTTTGGTGAATACGGGCCCAGGAGTGCCTTTATACAGTCTGTAGGTGTCTTAATTAGGGTTAATAGTCTTATCGAAAATTTACAATCATTATATATTTGTAATTTCATTTATTCTGGTGATCTTCTTATTTCTTTTCTTTAAAATGAATCTTCACTTGCTTTATTTTTTTAATCGTACTGAATTAGTTTCTATCGATAAGTTATTTAATTTTAATTTGTGTTGCAAAATATCCGCAATATAAACAGATTTCCTTTCCATTTTCTGACCAATCAAAACTAACCGGAAGTTGATGTTACTGTCGGCAGCAACGGTAAACATTCAGAGCAAGTGAGATATCGAAAGAATTCCAGTTGAGTTAAGAACTCGATAAACTATTCTTTACTAAAGGTAAATCTTACTACTCTTTGTTAGATTGATTTAACTTTCATACGAAATTCGTAGTCAAACATGTGTTTCAAATAGTATCATTTAAAATATAGCAGATTTCGGTTTGTTTGCTGTTTAAAAAGAGCGGGTGGGGTACTTGAACTGAACGGGTTTCCTAATTTCGTGAACATAAACTACATTTTTAAGTAATAAATGAATCTTTAGACGTCAGAAAAGAGTAACAAACATCTCAATTGACTGCTAATATAAAGTCATGGGAGAAAAGGACGAAAAATATGACGCGAGGAACTAAGGTAGATCACGAAGTTAGAAGGTTCTAAAATACTTGATACATTCAGTGTATTTTATTCATGAGAAAACTTATGATTTGAAATGATTTGGTACTGATAAATATCTCATACTACAGCAAGAACTGGTGCTTGGCTCTATTTGGTCCCGAACAAGTATCTTAAATAGGACATTATGGAAATTTTCCTAATAAAATTAAAAGTTTCACTTTCTCTTAAGTACGCTTTTATTACTAGGTGCATATTTGTGGAAATGGTATTATTTATTAGTTTAAGTGCTGCAAATATCACATTTATTCCATGCAACACCTCCCAATAACGTATAATCTTACAGGGTTGTGAGAGTCTCACTTATAAATGGATTGCACATATGCTAGAGGATCAATGACAAGCATCTGCTGATCCCCAATTCAAATGTAATTATGCTCTTTCCTTATTAAATAGTGACCCAGGGTACTACTGAGACCCCTATGTTGGAAGTAGCGTCGTTTCGTTACCTGTCCGTTTAGTAACCGAAAAGAAATAGCTGCTTCGTAACCGAACCGTTTCGTACCCAGAAAACGTTCAGCTGTTTCGTAACTGTTACTGTTTCGTACCCGAAAATTAATGGGCTGTTTTGTACCCTTAAATAAATTGGTTGTTTCGTACCCGAAATACAAATCGGCTGTTTCAGCTGCTTCGTAACCGAACCATTTGTCACATGATTTTTTTTCGTCTAAAAAAAAGATAAAAAAAAAAGTACTTCGGGTACGAAACAGCCAATATATTTTCGGGTTGGAAACAACTAATTTATTTTGGGTACGAAACAGCCAATTTGTTCCCAATACTTTTTCGTGTACGAATAGCCGATTCTTTTTCGGTTACGATATATTTCAGGTACGAAAGGTTACCAAACGGCTGATTTATTTTCGGGTACGAAACAGCCAATTTCTTGTCGGGTACGAAACAGCCAATTTGTTTTCGGGTACGAAACAGTATCAGTTACGAAACAGCCAAACATTTTCCGGGTACGAAACGGTTCGGTTACTAAACGGCCATTTTTTTTCGGTTACGAAACGGAGAGGTTACGAAACGTCTGGACCCCCTATGTTGTATATAGACTGCTTGGCCTTACAATTTTTAACAAATTACTGCTGTAGATGTCTTTAAAAACAGTGATACAGAAACCATGAACATGGCAAAGATGAAATCACAGCACGAAATGAGAAGTAAGAATAAAGGGATATGGGGATTACTTCAAACAGCCCTATTCAGCGGGTGATACAAACTGCAGACACAACTATTTGCTAAATTAGTCAGATAACCTTAACATCTTGCCATACCCGTGGTATTTTAGCGAGATTTGTTCTTTGATGTTTGACAAAAGTCACTGTGACAAGCGTCATTCGTCTTTCACCAATGGGCTAACAGTCTATGTGGATAAGCAGCCAGTTGCTTGGAGAGTATGTTGTGTGGGGTACTGGTGTGAGAAAACCAGGAAACATATGAACTGGCCGTCAAGATATGACTGAATTTTTTTTTAAAACAGTATCTATGCATTAAGTTACAGCTTAAAAACCATCTACACATCTCTACACCATAGTCCTATTTTTTATCTTGTATGTTTTTAGAAGAAAAAAAGTTGTGCTATTGTGATAGTGTCGGCTTCGTCACAAAATTTTAACTTTGCCTCATAACTCAAAAATCTAATAGTATGTATACACATATTCAAATGAAGCTTGGTACATATGTTCCTAGAAATAATACGCATATAATGCCAAGCCACATAACTCTGGCTTTAATAATCTTTTTTTTTTTTAGTTTAGAAATTTAAGAAAAAAACAGCCGAGCATTGGCGTTCGCGCGGCGGCGCACTTGGTCTCCTTTATATTAGTCTTATCATAATAACATGTTATTCTATGAACATAAAAAGTGTTAAAACATCCCAAGACCAAAATTTAAAAAGTCCCCAATTCTCGCATCTAGCCAAACCCATCGTCTTGGAAACTGAATGTGCCTGGCTAGCATTTAAGGGCCTTCAGGCCATGCTAATTTCAACCACTGAGTAGGACTAGTTATCTTCGGGAAAAGCAGTGATATTATTGGAATGCTGTTGAAAGTGGATTGAAACCATCTGATTGAAACATCGTTCAAACAAAACACAGCAAACTCAATAGCTGAGATAGAAGAACGTATATGTGAAAGATTTAAGAGTAATTTTAACAAAAGGACTCCAAAACACTCAAAGTTTTGATTTATTTTGACTTTTAAACCGGTGGAGTTAATTTCACGAGGTTCACATGATTTTGTAGATTAAGCTGTTTATTATTCTTTTACTTTTTCAGTGATCGTTCAAATACTAACAAATGGTAAAAATATTCGATTTATGATTTTGTACATTTATTTTGCATTTTACTGTTTTATTCAACACCATGTGTTTATGTTTTCCTTCAGACCTTGCGCTTCCCCATTCAAATTAAATGTTTCAGACTTTGTCTATTTTCCTTAAGACAAATTAAAGGGGTAAAAAATACATTTCATAGAAATTAATGTTCAAGAATTGTTAATATGTTTTGCTAAAATGTTTATTATTCCTGAAATATTTAAGACTAAGATCAACCCATCACAATTTTACAAGTGATAATGCAAGGGGCAGAGTCCTGGATATCTGGATAATCCTTCCCCATCATACAACATATATGCAGCAGATAACTTTAAAATATTGAAAATGTCTCTAAATGTAATTAATGAATAGAGTATAATGTGGCAAAAGGAGAAATGTCTCCACATGATCAATAACTTCATTTACCTCCATGTTTACAAAAATCATCAGATAGTCATCAAGTTATGAATCACTTTAGCATTTGAAAATCATAGACTTTTAGAATTGGACGACTAAAAGTGACTTTCCTCCTCGGTTCTCAGGGTTGTGGGTATAGGCTATAGCATTCCAGCCTCCAGGCGATGCATGGGCTGGTGTTAGGATAAACTTACAAGCAGTACTGGTGAATTACTCAGGAAATGTTTGAATGTGGATCAGGATGTAATACTTTTTAAAGATTTTAATACCATTGAAATTTGTATTAAAGCAATACAATTTGAGAAGCTCTCTTTATCTAGGCAAGGGGATAGTTTATTTACCAAGCCTTTAAATGGAGTATTCATTTCGGAAGCATTTACAACCCTTTCCCAAATACAACAAATCTGCAGCAGATGTCTTTGAAAACATCTAGAAAGATATTTAGAAAAAAGTGTTATTATTGAATAGAGTTGAAAACATTGTGGCAAAATGATAACTTCTTATTATGGAAATTTTTTCCTTTATCATAAAGTTTTCAAAAGCTGACTATTGCAGATGCATCAAAATTCAAATTTATACATGCAGGAAAGAGATAAAAGAACAATTATTGTCTGAAATGGGCTCTTACAGCCTGACTATATAAGCTGGTGGGATGTAGTAAATTGGAAGCTGCATCTTACATGCTAGATAGTCATCATAATAAGCAGTGATTGAAGTCTTCTGCAACATTGTGTAGATGCTAATCAGACATTGTTTCTAGCAAATGCAGGCCCTGTCTGGTTCTTCACTGGTTGAATTTCTGAAAGATCTCTTTCCAAGGACAGTAAATGATTATATACAATATTATATGGCCAATGCGCTATGAAAACAAACCATAGAATAGATCCAGGTCAATTTGTGCATCTACTGAGTGTGATGTGATACTGTACTATTCACCAATTAGTCACAGAAGATTTCAAAAATTGTTTAATATCAACCCTTTTCTCACAAACAACAAATAAGCAGTAGATGACTTTGAAAACATCATAGCAAAATTATGTAAAATTTCTACAAAATTAAATTACATTGTGGCAAAAGCATCTGCTACAAAATCAGGGCTTCAAAATACATCAACATGTGAGAAAGGGTTAAATCAATTTAACGTTCACTTGGATAAAATTGCATGAAGAGTTTTATCTGCATTTGTCATACATAGCAAAGGTTGGTTTTCCAGCAGCACATCTCCTTTATATAAATACCCCTAGTTTTGTTTTTGCTGTTTTTATTGCATCATCGAATGCTTGTTTGTCCATTTCCCAGATACAACAAATCTGCAGCAGACGAATTTAAAATCATATAGGCAAACATATTGACACCCCCATAAAAGAAACTGTATTAATATTGAAAACATTGTGGGAAAAAGAGAATTTGCTCATCATGCGCAATTTCTCCTTTTGCCACAATGTTTATAAAAGGTGTCTGTTGGCTGCAAAGTTGTGGAAAGGGGTTCTACCCATGTTAATGAGTTTTTGTTTGTTTTGAATGTTGCATGAAATTTAAATCCATTATGTGCTTATGAATTGTTTGACATGAAATTTAAATTATACTTTATTTTTTGGTCTTTCAGGGGTCCAGGTAAGAAGGGTTTTACAGCTCTTATCCCAAAAAATATCTTTCTTATTATCCAACCAAACCATATGATGTGGGAACTTAAAAGAATCATCTCAGTGAGATGATTCTTTTGAGTACCCACATCATAGGGTTAGAGGGTAAAATAAGAATTTTAGAACGTGCAAAACTCCCCCTATCTAGAGCTTTGGGCCCTTTCAAAAGCTTGTCCTTGGATTGCAAATGATGACCACTTGTTGTAGTGAGGCAACATTATAACCTTCAGAAACATGCACATTTTGACAATGAGGATTTTCCCAATATGATCAGAAACATATACAGTCATATTGGCAATGAGGATTCCTAATATGATGCTCTTGTTCTTGTCCCAAATAAAGTGATACAAGAAATGAATAGTTAAAACCTTCTTTTTCAGCATTGTCTTAAGTTTTCTCAATTAATGTCAGCTAAAAATTATAATTCACAAATTGGGTCTAATTAGATTTGTTAATTAAGCTTCATGCAGGAGTAGTGATCGTATACCAATACCCGCTATTTGAATCATAATCACAGCAACACCTTAAAAATTGTATTTGCAAAAACAATTATGTTTTTATTTATATATGAACAGTATAATACATGTGATGACATTTTTTTGTCTGTTCAATCATTTCTTATGTATTTTGTATGGCCAATGGCACATCAAGTGCAGACTTACTTAACAAAATCATTTGAGTTGTGATGTTTTCACAGGTTCTGAATTATAAAAAATATAACAATAAAGCAGGATAAATGTTAAAACTTTGTTTCATTGTTGTAGGGTGAAAAGAAACGAGAAGGTATGGCCAGGAAGGGAAAGGAAATTCAGTTGCAGAGAGCGGTAGAGACCCAGGAAGATTGGGAGGACATGCTATCCAAGGAGGGCCTATGTGGTAGGTTCTTCTATTGTTAACTCTTACCAACATGCAACAAATCTGCAGCAGACAACTTTAGAATATCTACGCTAAACTATGGAAACTCTCTATAAATGAAAATGTAACTGCAGAAAGCAGTTGAAAATGTTGTGGCAAAAGGAGAAATTGCTCATTACGAGCAATTTCTTCTTTTGTCACAATATTTTCAGAAGTCGTCTGCAGATGTGTCAGAATGCGTCGACAAGTGGGAAAGGGTTAACTCTTTCCCACATACAACAAATCTTCAGCAAATGACTTTTAAAACATCTAGGTAATGTTATAGAAAGTTTCTATAAATGAAAGTATGATTATTGAATAAAAAAGGAAAACATTGTGGCAAAAGGAGAAATTGCCCTATATGATAAATTTCCCCATTTTTCCACTATGTTTTCAAAAGTTGTCTGCTGCAGGTAGGCAGGAGTTAATGAAATGTTTCACTGTTCAGTAAATTTGACATGATTAACCCTTTCCCTCATTTAGACGCTTTCTGACGCCTCTGCAGCAGATGGCTTTTTGAAAACATAGTGACAAAAGAAGAAATTGATCAAAACGAGCAATTTCTCCTTTTGTCACAATGTTTTCCACTTTTAGTCATAGGTTATCCATTCAATTATAAAGATTTTCTAATTTTTGTCAAAATATGTTCAAAGTTGTCTGCTGCAGATTTGTTGTATGAGGGAAATGGTTAAAGTCATACTGTCAATTTTACAATGTATCCATGGGATATATCTATCTTTCTAATTTAGTATAATTATTGAATGTTTTCAGTGTAAGTTTAACCCTTTCCCACCTATAGACACTTTTAACGCATCTGCAGCATAAGACTTTTGAAAACATTGTGACAATGAAGAAGAAATTGCTGAAAACTATCAATCTCTTTTTGCCACCATGTTTTCAAACTTTTTTTCAGTAATTATACCTTCAATTCTAGAGATTTTCAGTATCTTGAGTAGATTTGTTGTATGTGGGAAAGGGTTAAGGTTTATTTTAACTGCCGAGTCAACAACAAAAGAGTTATTTCCACGAGTGATTGTAACATAAAGGGAAACAACCCTGCTTTTTGTTCACAAATGGAAACAAAGTGTTTTTTTGTTTATTACATGCTTATACTGAACACTTATGACAAAAGGAGAATGATTAACCCTTTCCCACTAACTGATGCATTTCCAGCAGGCGACTTTGAAAACATTGTTTCAGAAGGAGAAATTGCTCTAAACAAGCAATTACTCCTTTTGCCACAATCTTTTAAACATTTTTAGCAATAATGCTTGCATTAATGGAGGTTTTCTATTCTTCTGCCTTGATCTTTTAAAAAATTCTGTTATAGTACTCTCACTTATGGAGGTTTTCCATTCTTATGCCAAGATGTTTTCAAAGACATCTGCTGCAGATATGTTGTATGTTGGAAAGGGTTAAATAGTGAGTGAATATCCAAAATGATTACCTGATAATTTAATTGACTGTTATTTTTCAATAATCCATTGAAAATCAAGGATCAATAGTTATTAATTTACCTTTAAGTTTGTGTTTGATATTTATACAGAGCTCTAGATATGGGGGCATTTTTCATGTTCTAAAATCTTTATTTGACATTCAAATCTTATGTTGTGGGTATTCAAAAGAATCATCTCACTGAGACGATTCTTTTGAATACCCACAATATAGGATTTTGTTGAGTAATAAGATTAATATTATGGGGAAAAGACCAATTCACTCCCTCTTATTTAGTCCTCTGAATAAACAAACTATATGCATTGTGCTTACAACAGTGATAGATGTGTACCAGGGATGGTGTGGATTATGTTCCGGAATGTCCAGTCATTTCAAAAAAATGTCGAACGATTTAAATGACAATCTGCTTTCATTCTTTGCCGTAAGTAAAAAGAAAAAAATGAAATGCCTGGTATTGTTTATCAGTTATAGTGTTTGAAAAGTTGAATTGTTTCGAGTTTTGTAAAATTTCTGTGAGTTTGAATATATATATAACTTGTTTGATGTACTGTATGTATAAATTACTAGATGTTGCATTTTCTCAATAGTTTTACCATTAATTTCTGAAAGTGACATCACCTTTTGGATTTCAATTGTTTGTGTAAACGACTAAAGTTTTATTCAACCAACAGGGTCTAATGTGGGAAGTCGTAAATTGCTTTGAAAGAATTTGCTTTGTGGAGTTCTTAAAAAAGAATAATAAGAAACATGTATGGGAAGTGACACAGCTGTCAGTGGTATTAATGAAATGCTAATGAAGCCATGCCCTTTTCCCACATGCAGACACATTTCAACATTTTTACACATTTGCAGCAGTTATGGCTTACATCATTTGTCTCCTTGTAGTCTATGGGGAGTTAGCCAGTTTCCTGGGAAGAACGTTGTTCCTGGTGTAGAGTACTGGTGTGAGAAAACTAGATATAAATAGAACACTGTTGAAAACAGCATTACACTCCAATCAATTGTTGCTTTATTTCCACAGTACTTGTTAACAGAAAGTGATGTCACTTTTAAAAATGGATGTACCGATTTTGTATAAACATGAACTTTTTCATAGTTAAGAGAATTTTAATAGATGTCAATACATTTTCGAATTATGTGTTTAATGCACACTCCCAAAAAATTGGTTGCAATTTATGAAATGATTCATGTTTATATTATATATATTACCACACTTTTTTTAAGTTTAAAAAAGCAAAACCGAACCTGACATTTATCAAAGTACTTTAAAAGCTACATGTAAGCCTCATCTTCCCAATACTGTGATAAAGATTTAGGCGTCATGCAGAAAGGTTTAACCCTTTCCCTCATACGACAATTCTGCAGCAGACGACTTTGAACATATTTTGTCAAAAATAGAAAATCTCTATAATTGAATGGATAACTAAAAGTGGAAAACATTGTGACAAAAGGAGAAATTGCCCGTTTTGAGCAATTTCTTCTTTTGTTTCTATGTTTTCAAAAAGCTGTCTGCTGCAGAGGCGCCAGAAAGCGTCTATATGAGGGAAAGGGTTAAGTACACATCTCATTACAAAATGTTGTTACAACCACCTTGCATGAAGCCATTAACATGTGAAAAGGAGAAATACTTGTGATGAGCTTGAAAAACAATTAGAAAAAATTACAATCAGATAGCATAGTTAATTTATGGTCAAATGTATAACTATTCCCCATATGCCTGTATGGCTAAACTTTTATGGAGATAGAAGCAATGGCTGATCGCGATATTTGTTGGTCAGCATTTCTAGAAGATGAGAGTTTCCCATGTACTTTTGTTAGTCAGGTTGAATTTAACCCTTTCCCACATACAACAATTCTGCAGCCTACCACTTTGAAATCATCAAAAACACAGAAAGCCTCTATAAATGAAGGTATAATTACTTTAAAAATTGAAAGCCTTGTGGCAAAAGGTAAAATTGCTAATTATGAGCAATTTCTCCTTTTGCCACAAGGCTGCTGCAGAGGCGTCAGAAAGCGTCTATATGTGGGAAAGGGTTAAGAGGTGTTACTGAAGCTGCTGCCTTTAAGATGTATACCCTTGTCCTTCTGAGTTGATGTCGGCCATTTTTATGTTCTCAATTTATTGTTTCCTTCATAAATTGATGTACCTTCTGGCTAGATATGTACAAACTAGAACCAAGCCATGGAGACCAAAATATGACTGCTGTCAGATCTTGATCAACAGGGTCTGCTTAGTTGTTTAAAGTTAATTGTAACAGGACAAAGGATAATCTTCACAGTTTTAATTGAGCATGTCAACCACTTTTTATTTATTTCATGAACCTTTCCTTGGGATAAAATATCTTGCCTCTGTGTCAAACTTGGCAAATTGAAAGTTGTTTTTTTTAGAATGATTTAAATCCATGTCATTGTGTTAAAATATGAAACAAGAACATTTTCTAGATAATGTTCTTTAATTGTTTTACCTATAAAAGATAAAAGAATATAAAAATGGTAGTAATGGCTGCCTGGCTTGGTGCTCCTTGGTTGCGAGGTTAGCATTATGGCTGACTTGCAGGTGTCAGGATAAATGGACAAGAAGTACTGGTAACTTACCCAGAAAATGCCGTGATATAACTGAAAAATTGTTGAAAGTGGCGTAAAGCACCAAACAATCCATCACTTTACAGGATAATATTTGGTAAAATTTAGGGGATGCAAAATGTTTGTAAATGCATCTTATAACATGATGTAGTTTTGTAACAACCATTTTGCATGAAGCCTGCAGTATAGCAATGATGCTCTTGTTTTGCTATTTCAAATGTAGAACAATGACACAGCAACATGGTAGACAATGAAGCATACATACTTTGGTCTAAAGGATTACCCGATTGTGGGGTAATTGTGATGGGTTGATATTGTCTGCCGCCTGAACATTCATAATACCTGATTCAGGTCTGAATTTCGATTGCTTCATGCAACGGTGAGACCCGGCCGGGTAGCTCAATTGGTAGCGTATCTGACTCGTGATCTGGAGGTCACGGGTTCGATACCCGGTTGCGGCGACATTCTTTCGGGCGATGTTTTCCATTGCCTCTCACCTCTGATCTATGTGAGAAAGTAGTCAGTGGCTTCGAAAGAATGTTGTGTAAGTACTGGTGTGGGAAAGCCAGGAAAACATGGGTAGGTGCACTGACCGCCGTGATATGACCAAAGCTGTTGAAAGCGGCGTTAAACTCCAAACAAACAAACAAACAAACAAAGCAAACGGTTGTAACTACATCTTGTAACATCTTGAAAGTATCTGTGGCCAATTTACAAACAGTGCAGATTCATATCAGACTACACAAATGTGCAAGTTTTATTTGGATCCGGATTCCTTCTGAAATGCCTGTTGATGCCCTGTTCTTTTCAATTTTAGAACTTCAAAATAAATATTTGCAATGATGCAAGCTATTTAATAACAAGGGAAGGTTTATTTGAATGATATTCTGATTGAGATCACTGAATCTTCCACTTTGAAACACATTAATTAAGTATGTCCTGTGATATTGTCTGTGCATATACCTGTCAACCCATTCCCACATGCAACAATTCGGGAGCAGATGACTTTAAAAACATCAATGAAAAATATGGAAAAGCTTTCCAAATGACATTGATTGATAACATTTAAAGCTCTGAATTGCTCATGATTAGCAATTTGGTCTTATGCCATAATGTTTTCAAAAAGTGTCCGCTGCAAATGTGTCAAATTGCATCTGCATGTGCAAAAGGCTTAAATTAAATTCAGGATTAGCTTCTGGGACATAATTTATAAGAGCTTAGTAATATTGACTTGCATGAATTTTTGGAAGCTTCAATGATTTAATACAATCATATTGTGTTTGAATTGTTTTGAAATTGTGAATGAAAGTCACGTTTGTTTGTATGAATACTCACACATATTCACTGTATAATTATACTGTTTTTATTGTTTGATTTTCCACCAAGTCTGTTTGTCAGAGATATTTTATTAAGCTTAATTTGTATCACAGTTGCAGTTTTGTTGGGCCCCTGTCCTCCTTATTCATATATACTATTCTGTGACGTCACATCACATTCTCATTAGAATGGTATCTTCAATTCCATTTTACATGAACTACATGTATATACATGTAAAATGCATTTTATTTTCAGAATTGTGCTTGGCAGTCAACTTATAACAGATCTTTATAAGATTTTAACTATTTATTACTTCTTTCTTTTACAGAGTTAGTTTTTTTTACAGATATATTCAGGTTATTCCAGAAGCATCGTGTGCAGATACTTTTGTTGTTCAGATAAGTTAACCCTTTCCTTCATTACAATACAAGTGACTTCAATACCACAGGCACTGATGATATTAGAAATGTTTTATGCCGGTGAAAGTGCTCCAGAAAACAAGCAATTTATGATTCAATCAATGTTGTACCCAAACTAAACACTTACCTTTCAAATCAAGGAAATATTTTAGTAGAAGATATTAGAATTTCCTCTCCAAGTATTTTGTATTAAAGCCTAAGCATGGTAAAAGGTACAAGTTGGCTTTGGTGAACAGTATAGATTCCAATCAGTCTGTGCATCAAGACAGTCTGATCAATATCTACACTGTTCACATATTATTTACACAAGCTTGTCAGAAGGTTATATCAACTTGTATAGATTCCATAGACTGAGCAGGTCGACAAGATGATCAAAACTTACACTTTTCAGAAATGCGTACTTTTCTCATTTTAGAATAATTTAATGTAATAAATTATTTCTCCTTTTACAGATTACACTTGCAGTAAATTTGATTGATGTATTGAAATATTCTACTTTTATAGAATTCACCAATGTCATTGAAAAATTGGCTTATGAACCTTGATTATAGCTGTTGAGAATGATTATTTCAGTTATTGATGTTTATCAAGAATGGTGCGGGCCCGCCGTCGGAATGGTTGGAACTTTCAGGAAAATAAAAAATGAGTTAGGCGATGACCTTCTCAAGTTTATAGCTGTAAGTCCTGCAATGGTTGGTTAATTGCACTTTCTGTTGGCAGTCCTTTTCAGAGAGGTAGGCGTGGCCTATTTTGAAAATGGGATTGGCCTGTCACAGAACTGGGTGGAGCTTGCAGATAATTTGTTGCCTTATTTTTTTCTAAAACCATGTTGATTTGTTATGCTAACAATTGTGTTTTATTAATAACATACCTACAGGTTATATCATAGATAGAGATTAGTACATTTTGTGTTACCGATAGGATCATTGTGCTTCTCTCTTTTTGTTGAAAGTACCTGCTTACTCTAACCCGTCTTCAGATACCATGCGTTGTAAATAGTTACTTAACCTGGCCCAGTTTCCTTTATTATTGAATTGATGAAAGGTCAGTTAGTCTAATAGTGGATGCAAATCATTTTAAGCTTTTCAAAAGAAATTTAGAATATGTTAAACCAGTATAAGTCCAGTTATAATGTTCTGTTATTGGCATATCAGGCCTGTTGAAAATTAGTGCTTGTAATAAATGCATGTAGTAAGTTTCACCATTATTCTATCAATGTCGTCAATTTCTCAATTCAATAATTTTAAGATCAAATGAACAAAATCTACCTTCCTCGTTAACCCTTTCCCACCTGCAGACGCATTTTGACGCAATAGCAGCAGACAATTTTTGAAAACATTGTGGCCCAAGGTCATCATGAGCAATTTCTCCTTTGGCCACAATGTTTTCAACTTTATTTAACAATTACCGGTAAGCTATCTTTTATGGAGATTTTTCAGATTTCCTCCACTATGTTATCAAAGTCGTCTGCTGCAGATTTGTTGTATGTGGGAAAGGGTTAAAATGGCTTCCTGGACAAGCAGACAGTAACTAATGTTGAATACTATGTACCAAACTATCCCAATATGTGTATCTATTATATCATTTTGTATGCAGTACTGATATTTGCTTTTTCTGTCATATTTACCTGATAATATCATTATGTTTGTGTGATAATAGCTTTACAATAGTATCTAAAAATTGTCCTTCTTGCGTTATATTCTGATTGTCAAGAGTAAAATAATTCAAAATTGTTATAAAATGATGACAGAATTTTTAATTTAGTTCAAATCATGCGCCTAGGAATATCACTAATTCCTTGATTTAGTCATATGTTTTGGGTTTTCAAAAGAATCTTACTGCACAAAATGATTTTTCTTTTGAGTACCACAGAATAGAGTTTAAAACATTGTGGCATAAGTGGAAATTGTTCAATATGAGCAATTTTCCTTTTGCCAGAGTATTTTCCAAAGCGACTGCTACAGACTCGGGGATCAAACTTGTTCTACTACAGAGGCATCAAAATACATCTACATGTGTGATAAGGTCAATTCTTTTAGAACATGAAAAGTTCTTCTGATTTATTGCTTTCAATGAACAGTGGAAATTTTCTTTGACAGATTAGGTACAATTATTTAATTTGTTGATTTAAATAGAAGATTCATCACTACATTTGCGACAAAAATAGTCTGATATGAATCTGCACTGTTTTTACCAAATTGTCAAAGAACTGTTAAAAATGATTGTGGTAAATGGTGTACATTTTTTATCAGAGTGCAAGGGTGTGCAAACAGGTCTTCATTCACGAAAATTGTCAATACACTCAACATTGGAAAATGGCCTCCGTTTGTAGTAAAACAGAAATAGTGTGCATGAAGGATGATTTAATAACATTGATTTACTAATACGATTCATTTTACAGCACTTTTACCTTACAAATAAAGTAACATGGCTTGCTCAGATTTGCATTTGCTGTGACCTTGACTTGGCCTTCATGGATTTTTTTGATGTGTTGTTTTTCAGTGGTTGATGTATATCAGGAGTGGGCGGGGCCTGTTGTTCCGTTAGTGCCAAATTTACGGAGACTTAAAAATGAACTTGGTGATGATTTGTTACTTTTCTTCAGTGTAAGTGACATGGCATCCACGCCATGGTGACCCCACTCTGTATCTATATATAGATTTCTATTTTTAGATTGTTACCCAGAAATAGATTGTAGATTGGTGATGGATTATTCTTTGTAGATTTTCCCAGATCATCCCCTTTCCTACATACATGAAATCTGCAGCAGACGGCTGAAACATCTAAGCAATACAATGGAAAATCGCTGTAAATCAAATTGAGTTGAAAACATTACGGCAAATAGAGAAAATAGGCATAATGAGCAATTTCTCTCCTTTTGCCACAATGTTTTCAAAAGTTGTCTGCTGTAAATGCGTTTATAAGTGGGAAAGGGTTAAGTTACATCGATACTTTTAATGGGCAAGTTGTAAATTACTTGAATAAAGTATTTTTTCACTTTTCTTACTTCATTGCATGAAGAAACGTAATTGCTGGTAATTCTCCATTTTTTCTCTATAACTTTTCAACCTTCATCTTTGGTTATGTCAATCCAGAGATTTGTTCTCGATTCATATAGGAATAGTTGTAATTATATACCAAGGAAAAACTGAAACTGAAATAATGTTGACAACAATGGAATTGTTTCTCTACGACATCATGAAAGCCTGATAACTCTTGCCTGTGCAATTCAACAGAATTATAGTTTTGACGGCAAATTAGTGTTTCAGATTTATTACCATTTTCTTGAATGGATGTTCTCTTACTTGCTAACATCGGGTCATTATTGTCTGTCTGTCTTTCTGTAGGTCATTTAAATGTGATCAGTATAAATAAAATAAAATTCAACAGTATGTCCTCATGTAGTTACAATTTAGTTTTTGCTAGTATGTTTGCTTGTTAAATAATTATTCTGGCTATCTTAATTGTTACCTACTTCAGAAAAAAGAAAGGCTTGAAAACATCTGAAACACAGTTATTTTTGTGTTTGAATTTGAATTTGTGAGAAAGTTGCTTGGAGGAAGAGTGCATGTCATGTGATCCAAAGGGTCTGAGTTTGAATCCTTAAGTGAGTACTGGTTTGGTTGCCAGGAATTAGACATTTAGCTTGATTTACATATTTATAAGTTCTTTATTGTATAAAAGTTTAAACTAACAACATAAATTTTGTTGGTTTTGTTAGAAATCTCATCCATAATAAAAAAGGTGTTGCTGTTTAAACATTTTTTAGATAATAGCTACATGTAGTACATGATAACATTTACATAGAAACCCATTTATAACCTAAATTTAACCCTTTCCCTCATATAGACGCTTTCTGATGCCTCTGCAGCAGACAGCTTTTTGAAGACATAGTGACAAAAGAAGAAATTGCTCAAAACAAGCAATTTCTTCTTTTGACACAATGTTTTCCACTTTTAGTCATAGGTTATCCATTCAATTACAGAGATTTCCTATTTTTTGACAAAATATGTTCACAAAGTTGTCTGCTGCAGAATTGTCATATGAGGGAAAGGGTTATAATACCTTCCATGATAAACAGTTGCAGTGTGATGTGCATGCAGCAAGAAACTACATTGTTGGAGAAAGAGAAATTCCTTAATTAAATAAGCTATTTCCTCTTTATCCACAATTTTATTATAATGTATATTTCTGTCTCGGAATTGTTCAACATTTATCCGCTTTTTGATGTTTTTTAAATGTTAGTAATTGCTGCACTCCTTCGCGCTCAGGGATGTTGGGTTAGCATTACGACTGACTGGCTGGTGTCAGGATAAATGGACCAGAAGTACTGGTAACTTACCCAGGAAATGCTGTGATATAACTGAAAAAATGTTGATAGTGGCGTAAAAAACAAGCAATCAATCAACTATGTTTTGGGGTTCTTAATTTTGATAATGCTCATATTCTGTACTGGGTCAGTCATATGACATTTGATTAATTTATGATTTTGGGTTTTAACCCTTTCCCTCGTATAGACGCTTTCTGACGCCTCTGTAGCAGACAGCTTTTTGAAAACATAGTGACAAAAGAAGAAATTGCTCAAAACGAGCCAATTCTCCTTTTGACACAATGTCTTTTACTAAAAGTTATCCATTCAATTATAGAGATTTTCTATATTTTGACAACATATGTTCAAAGTCGTCTGCTGCAGAATTGTCGTATGAGGGGAAGGATTTATTCATCTGCATACAGTGAAGATTCTGGCACACTATGTATTGGTAGTCCTAAATGCATCATCTGACAAAAATAAGGATAGAAGTGTAGCCTCATTAACTTTTTAACAATTTCCCTTCATGTGATCCTGTTTCCTACATACACTTAGAACACATTTGCACAAAAACAGGGAAACTTTTTACAATTGAAAATATATTTATTGAACAGAGTTAAAAACATTGTGGCAAAAGAGTAAATTGCTTATCATTAGCAATTTCCCCTTTTGCCACAATGTTTTCAAAGTTGGTCTGCTGCAGAGGCGTTAGAATGTGGGAAAGGTTTCAGGAGTAAATACGAGTCTAAATTGCTTGGCCGACTCAAATTGTACTAGTAATATCAGTACATATTGTTATATAAGTATTTTCATATTTATTGGATAATCATCACATGATAATCATTTATTGCATGTATTTATAGATATCTTATTAATCTGTTTCCCCACATACAATGCATCTGCAGCAGATCACTTAGAAAACATTGAAGCAAAAGTATGGAAAATTCTATTAACAAAATTAAATTTTGAAAATACTGTGTCAAAAGGAGAAATTATTTATGATAAGCAATATCTCCCTTTGCCACAATATTTTCATCTCTATTCAATAATTTTACTTTCATTTATAGAGATTTTCAGTAACTTTTGGTAGATTTTTTCTCATTCATCTACTGCAGATTTGGTGTAAGTGCGAAAGAGTAAATTCTTACCAACATACAATCAATCTGCAGCAGACAAGTCAATATGTGAAAAATTTATATCGATAGAAGTTTAAAAATTGTATAGAGTGCTCATGATGACCAAATTCTCAATTTGCCAAAATGTTTTTGAAATTTGTTTGCTGTAGATGCATCTTTATGTGGGAAAGTGCTTAAAAGTTAAGAAACTTTCATTCTCTTCTTCATAATGTTCATAAAACTTTCACAGTGGCTTCACCTGCTAGATTTGTCTATCAAACTTTCTGAATGCTTTACTTTTATGTGCAGCTGTATAATGTATTTTACTGGGGCACATTTATCATTGATTAATTATTATAATCAATTGGCTTCTAATTTCATAATAATTATGGAACAAAAATAAATGCTCATTTCGAGCAGTGTTCCTTCACCAAAAGTCCCCACCCCTTTTTTGTGTGCAAAATCCTTTTTTGAATGGTAAAGTAGGCCATAATTTCACATTGCTAGTTATTGTCTTCAGACTTTTTGATGCTGCTGCATATTCCCAATATTATCCTTTTCATATTTTAATAAAATTCAGATCTCATTCAGTGGTAATAAATGAAAGTTACGGTGATATTTTATTGTATTCATGTAAAACTAATAAAATACTTACTCTGTTTCCAATTTTCTAACAATTTTCACAATATAACAACCTTTTTCACACTAGGTTGAGCGCTGTTAAATTCATTTAAGATTTTTTAAATGAATAACCAGATTATTTGATCAACAAGTTATCCCACATGCGATGAATCTGAACCGGACGACTTTGAAAACATTGAAGAAAAAATGTAAAAACCTGTAATTAGATGAAAGTATACTTTTTGAATGGAGTTGAAATAATTGTGGCAAATGGTGAAATTGTACATTTTGAGGATTTTCTCCTTTTGTCACAATGTTGTCTTCTGTAGATGTGCCAAAATGCATCTACAGGTAAAAAAGGGTTAAATAGGCTTTTTGTTAGATTAACTAAAATGTTTTTTACTGTTTATTATAACTTATGCAATCAAGAAATATTAAAAAAATAAAAATCATATGCTTAAAAAATAATAATTATAAAAATGTATTATCTTATTTTCTTAAGTCTAAAAAGTGAATTTTTGTTCAAATCAAGAAGTGTTTGCATTATTGACAATGTTCAATTATTTAATGATTTTGACTTTTCTGTTGGACACTGAAAAGCATATATTTAAGTACATTGTATTCCATTCAATTGTAAATCTAATGATTCCAAAGGACTACTTGTATTCAGAGCTAAAACACATATTTAATTTAATAATATAATGTTTTTCCTTCATTTCAAAGCCCATTTAATTGCAAACTATTCTTTGCCAAGTAGACTTTGAAATTAAGAAGAATAGTCCAGAGAGAAATAGTAATAGCAATTAATTTCGAAAAGTGTTATTTATGATTTCCACAATTTCATGCAGGCCAAGAGTGACACCATTGATGCCCTTGAGAAGTATAGAGGGCGCTGTGAGCCATGCTTCCTGTTCTATGCTGTAAGTATTGTAATTATCCGTCACCACGGACCACAGGGATAAATTAAAATATAACTATCCATGTGTCTGTACATGTATATGCTTTATTTTAGCCTGTTTATTAACAATTTATTGACAACTTTTCTTATCATTCTCGTAAACGGAAAAGTTGCTGTTAATAAGAAAATTTTCAGCTTCAAGTCTTGTCATCAAATTATTCTATGTTCTTTCATATTGAGAAATTTTCCACCAGTTGTTTTCAAAGTCTGCAGCAGATTTGTTTATGTTGAAAATGTTTAAAGAACTTATGGCGCAAACTTCTTGTACAAACTTCTTGTACAATTACAAAACAAATTGAATGAAACTTGCTACAAACATTCATCATAAAATGTATGTGTAAAGTTTTTGCCATTATTCATTTGGCAATGCGGCCATATCTGTGTCTAGCATGACATTTTGTGTACTCCTGATGTAATGTCATGTTATAACAAGAATAATGTGATGTGGCCTTATCTACATTGTGTACACCTTATGGGCCGTGATGTAGCTATATTGTCATTGTGTACACCTTATGGGCTGTGATGTGTCCATATCTACATTGTGTACACCTTATGGCCTGTGATGTGTCCATGTCTACATTGTGTACACCTTATGGGCTGTGATGTAGCTATATTGTCATTGTGTACACCTTATGGGCTGTGATGTGTCCACATCTACATTGTGTACACCTTATGGGCAGTGATGTGTCCATATCTACATTGTGTACACCTTATGTAATGTCATGTTTAACAAGGTTAATGTGATGTGGTCATATCTACATTGTGTTCACCTTATGGGCTGTGATGTGTTCATATCTTCATTGTGTACACCTTATGGGTTATGATATGTCCATATCTACATTGTGTACAACATATGGGCTGTGCTGTATTCATATTAACATTGTGTACACCTTATGGGTTGGGATATGGCCATATTTACATTGTGTACACATGGTATGTGATGTGGCCATATCTGCATTGTGTAACATTATGGTATGTGATGTGGCCATATCTACATTGTGTAATATTATGGTATGTAATGTGGCCATATCTGCATTGTGTAACATTATGGTATGTAATGTGGCCATATCTGCATTGTGTAACATTATGGTATGTGATGTGGCCATCTCTACATTGTGAAACATTATGGTATGTGATGTGGTCATATATACATTGTGTTAAGCTTATTGTTTGTGATGTGATCATATCTACATTGTGTTAAGCTTATTGTTTGTATTGTGGCCATATCTGCATTGTGTACACATTATGGTATGTGATGTAGCCATATCTAAGCCAGCTTGGCATTTTCTTTACACTTTATGTTATGTTATACAGGAAACTGTGATGGTGTCACTATTTACTTCTCATTATCTAGGGTCTATGACTAATGTTTTGTTACATTAAACACAGGGCGGTGTGATGGTAGCTGTAATTAGAGGTGCCAATGCTCCACTTATACTGAGGACTATCACTGAACAGTTGGCGCAGGAACATAAGGTCTTGGATGGACAGGCTGAAAGGAAAGAGGTGAGCAGAGGTTTACATAAGAGGGAGTAAACTGGTCTTCACCCCACAATATCACTCTTATTACTCAACCAAACCCTATGTTGTGGGTACTCAAAATAAAAGATTCTATTGAAACAATCATTTTGAGTACCCAAATCATTGAGGCTATTTCATCGCTATGTTTTAATTATACTTACATTTATAGAGAGTTTAAATAATTTTCAAAGTCATCTGCAGCAGAACTGTTGTATGTGGGAAAGGGTAAAAGATATGGGGGAAAGGGCAAAAGAGTAGAAAACAGAATATAAATCCTCTGTGAGACAGTGGAGTGCCCTTGAGCAAGACACATTTCCTAGCCTAGTACTGGTTAGTTTTCCCACGAATCATGAATAAGTGAACTCTTGCTGTGATATAACTGAAATAATGTTGAAAACAGCGTAAAAACGAAATAAATCTGACACTCTTGGAAGTAGAGGCCAAGACTGCTACACTTACAACTTCTCAAGCTGTAACCATTTCCCACATGTAGACACTTTCTGACTTCTCTGCAGCAGACAACTTTTGAAAACATTGTGGCAAAAGGAGAAATTACTCACAATAAGCAATTTCTCCTTTTATGTCAATGTTTTCAACTTTATTCAATAATTGTTCCCTCCTTTATGGAGGATTTCCATAGCTATGACTGAATGTTTTCAAGATTGTCTGCTTAAGAATTGTTGTATGTGGGAAAAGAGTTACTAGACTATGAAATACAGAGCACCGAGGTTTAATCACCTCGCTCAATTTTGCAGCTATCTTACCATTGTATGAAGCCATAATACAACCCATGCTATTTCTCTAGATTTTATAAGAAAGACCAATTTAAAATCCATTTTACAAACCAAATAGAGATAACCTTTGGGTGTATGGTAGAGTATCTGCCTTGGTGGGGAGGTCTTAGGTTCGATCTCCGGCTGTGTCATGCCAACAACTTAACCCTTTCCCTCATATGACAAATCTGCAGCAGACGACTTTGAACATATCCTATTAAAAAATAGAAAATCTCTTTAATTAAATGGATAACCTATGACATAAAGTGGAATACATTGTGTCAAAAGGAGAAATTGCTCGTTTTGAGCAATTTCTTCTTTTGTCACTATGTTTTCAAAAAGCGTCTATATGAGGGAAAGGGGTTAAAGGATTGTAGAAATGGCTTCCATCTTTGGCTCTCAGGATTGTGGGGTTAGCGTTGCAAATGCCTTGCTGGTGTCAGGATAAAAACCATTAGGACCGGTAATTTTCTCTGGAAACACTGTGATATAACTGAAAATTTGTTGAAATTGGCATTAAGAACAAATCAAACAAACCAAAGATTAATTCACTTTTATAATTATTCACAGATTAAGGACACCATGATCGCTAAGTTGGAAGAAGCGGATAAACAGAGAGAAGAGGAAGAAGAGGAAGAGGAAGGTATGTCTAATCTATCACACTGTCTTCTTATCTTTCTCATAATATATCCCTTTCCAATATAAAAAAATTCTGCAGCAGACAACTTTGAAAATATCTACTAAAAATTATGGAAAATCTCTATTATTGTAGGTTTAATTACTGAAAAAAGTTGAAAACATTGTGGCAAAAGGCGAAATTGCTCGTTTTGAGCAATTTCTCCTTTTGTCACAATGTTTTCAAAAGTTGTCTGCTGCAGATGCGTCAAACTGCATCTATAAGTGGGAAAGAGTTTTTATATGTTTATCCCTATCCAACATACAACAAATCTGCAGCAGATGATTTATATCAGGAATTTGATTAAATATCTTTAGACAAAAGTCACAAATTTTTCAAGTCTGTACTCTTATCCTTTTCCCACACACAGACCCTTTCTGATGCCTCTGCAGCAGACAACTTTTGAAAACATTGTGGCAAATGGATAAGTTTCTCATGATTAGCAAATTCTCCTTTAGCCGCAATGATTTCAACTCCATTCAATAATTCCACTTCCATTTTTAAAAAATAATCCATATTTTTGTGAGCATGTTTTCAAAGTTGTCTGCTGAAGAATTGTTGTATGTGGGAAAGGGATGCACCAAAGTAATCATGATGTCTTACTCTTATTTTAAATTTAACTGATGATAACTATATAGACCACCTATATCGTCCTTTATATATAAGTATAGTAGAATGCTGAAAGGCTTATTTGCACGGTAGATTTATATTACTTCGCACATTTCAGTTAGATGTTACGTATAATCTTAAGATTTCCCACATTTAACACTTTACCTAATATGATATTTTATAGGAATATGCCTTTAACCCTTTCCCACATACAGCAAATCTGCAGCAGACGACTTTGAAAGCATACCCTAACAAAATGAGACACTCGCTTTAAATGAAAGTACAATCATTGAATAGAGTTGAAAAACATAGTGACACAAGGAGAAATTGCTTGTTTTGATCAATTTCTTCTTTTGTCTCCATGTTTTCAAAAATCTGTCTGCTGCAGAGGCGTCAGAAAGCGTCTATATGAAGAAAAGGGGTAAAACACCTGACAAAAAGTGTTTTCGATTTTTTTTTTAATTTAAAGTAGAATATTGATAATTCTGTGAAAATTATGTCGGAAAAGGAGCATTTGCTCATTTAAGTAATTTCTCCATTTCTTTCAATGTTTTCAAAATTCATATGCTGCCTCGTCAAATGTCAGGTAAACTGTTAAATCCACAAATGTTCACAGACTTAATTAACAAAGTCTTAAACTTACTTTTTACAAGTTTCTCTTGGCCCTTTCCTACGTACATTATATTCTGATGCCTCTGCAGCAGACTACTTTTGAAAATATTTTGACTAAAGTAGAAATTGCTCAAAACAAGCTATTTCTCCTTTTGCCACAACGGTTTCATTTAATTTACCTTTATTTATAGAGATAATCTATATTGTTAGCCATATATGATTCCAAAGTCGTCTGCTGCATTTTCGCTGTATTTTGGAAAGGTTTAATAATATTGAGCTGTGCTACAATATAATCCAACTGTAGCACAATCGCGAACTGTGAGGTTCAGAACAGCTTATTCATATGTGCTTTCTGATCACAAGCCACACATTTTGCCACCTGAAAAAAATCTTTGATGAGTTCCTACATGTATATATCAAAGTCCATGATGAGACAGCATAGATTTGAAGCCATTCTGAATCTTCCATTCAACTATAGTGCCTGACTCAATTACTTCTATTCTAATCTTTTCACTATTTTGCCATTTATAAAAAGATTCACTGTAAAGTAAACTCTTTGCAAGCTTGTGGCACATTTCGCTAACCCTTGACGACCTATAGAAACAGTTTTGATCCAACTCGGGCCTGATCTGAGATCTAAGCTGTTTAACACTCACTATCAATTTCACCAACATTTGAAAGAAAATTGATATTTGAGCCGTCCCACAATTAAACCAACATAATGGATTCAGCTTAAAGTATCGACCCGGATCAGCCTAAGCATGCGGCACAGGCTTATCCGGATAGACACTTTTTGCCTCATGTTGATTTTCTGTTTCAGGAATCATTACTCTATACTTATATCCCCTGAGACGGAATGTGTCAGCCCAGATCAGTATGCGTGGACTGCGCAGGCTGATCAGGGCCAATACATTTCGCAGAGGCCATAACGTTGGTTTTCTCGCGGGACGGCTCATTTTGCAAATGTGTTGCAGGCGTCAGTATAGCACACGAGAATAATGTATAAAAATAGAAATTATTCATTTTGTCCTTTTGCCACAATGTTTTCAAAAGTTATCTGTTGGAGATGCAACAAATTGCGTCCGCATCTCGGAAATGGTTAAAAAAAAGGTCTTTAAGAAGGAATATTCACTATTTTACATCTTTACAAAAGGTGGTGAAAAACCTGCAACGAAAGGCAAAGGAGGTAGAGAGTGTTTGAACGATGTTTGTTTTGTTGGTGTTTTGTTATGTTTTAGAGGAGGTTGTTTTAACCCTTTCCCACATACAACAAATCTGCAGCAGACGACTTTGAAACGCACAAAGATAAAAATATGAAATTATCTACATATTGAAGTACTTATTGCAATAAGATTGAAAACATTGTGGCAAAAGGAGAAATTGCTCATTATGAGCAATTTCTTCTTTTGCCACAATGATTTTAAAAGTTGTCTGCTGCAGATGTGTCTGCAAGTGGGAAAAGGGATAACCAGGCAATCGTTACCTATGAAAAAAATGACATTATGTTCAATTTTTATTAATTAAATTCATAGACGCATAGACATAGAAATTAAATTTGGCACATAACCGACACAATTACCTGACATTTCAAACATATTCAACAGCCACATTTCAATGATTTCTGTGATGCTGAATGGTCACATTTCGTATTAAAGTCTGCCTGTATATACAGGCTGATCTTGGTCTTGTGTCTGCTATTGTTGTATGAAATAGGATATAGCAGGGTCAAATCAGATAAAGAGACTTTGGTATTTAAGACAGCTTTCTTGGAGGTTCTTCAAAAGGTGTAACTGTCTCACAAATAACATTTAGAGCAATTATAAAATCTTGTGATGACCACCTTGATTATCATTTATCTTTGACTGCAGTGATACTTAACTAAAAACAATGGACTGTTTTAGAGCCAGTCTAGCTTATGTCATGGCGAATTATCTTTCATGCGTCCGTGCGTGTGTTTGTCCGTTAACTTTTTGCTTCAAACGACTTCTCCTCCCTAACCACTTGGCCAATTCGGATGAAACTTCATAGGAAGCATCCTCTCAATGTCCTCTCCTAAATTCCTTCAAATTTGTTGGATCCATGCAAAATTCTGACAGGGGGCGGGGCTATTTTGCCTTATACGGCTATAGTGAAAATTTAAAATATCTTCTCCGACAAGTGTTTGGCCAATTTTCAAATCATTTTGTAAAAATGTTCCTTGGGGGGACCCTCTATCAGATTCCTTCAAGCCATGTTGATTGGTCAAAAACATGGCCACCAGAGGGCGGGGCTATTTTGCCCTATATGGCTGTTTGGAGATTTAATTTTTGCCTAATGGCCGTGAAGTGATACTGGTCCTCTTGGGCCTCTTGTTTCTATGTTGTTATAAATGTTCTTTTCCTAATATTTATTTTCATGTTAACTTGTATACTTTGATGTGTTAAAATTTAACATTTATATGTATATACTTGTCTCAGTGGTAGTGGGAGTTATGTTGTACATTGTGTTTACATTATATCTATGTTTAGATAATGAATGATTGAAGTATAGATATTGATTGATGTATCTTTAACCAGTTTGAATTGCTTTATTTGTATTTAGACTAACTGTCCATGTGCATTTGTAAACAAGACTTGAATCAATCCAGTAATGTTGACATGCTAACAAAATAAAATGACAACAAAATTTGGGAAACATCAACAAGAATACTTCATTTTCCACGCCATTTGTATTTTGATGAAATCTATCAACTCAACTTTATTCATAATTCCCATTGACATAGTTCAGAAAGATAGGGTTAACCCTTTCCCTCATACAACAATTCTGCAGCAGACGACTATGGACATAATTATATTGTCCAAAAACAGAAAATCTCTATAATTAAATAGATAACCTATGACTAAAAGTGAAAAACATTTTGGCAGAAGGAGAAATTGCTCGTTTTGAGCAATTTCTTCTTTTATCACTATGTTTTCAAAAAGCTGTCTGCTGCAGAGGCATCAGAAAGCGTCTATATGAGGGAAAGGGTTAAATGCAGATAAGAAAGGAGACTGCCATTGCTTAGGCAACTTCTTAGGTCCTCCACTATAGTATCCCATCTAGGCTGTTATCCCTAGCCCACATACAGCAAATTTGCAGCAGACGACTTTGAAAATGTCTACTAAAAAATATGGAAAATCTCTATAAATGTAGGTATAATTACTGAAAAAAGTTGAAAACATTGTGGCAAAAGGAGAAATTGCTCATTTTGAGGTATACCATGAGTTACAACAAATCACTATAGAAAAGTGGGCGGGTCTTCATATTGAACGACCGATCAGATATATCTGTGTCAATTTTTTTTTATATATTTAGCATCTGAACTCCAAACCAACTCCAAACCAAGCTTTATTCACAACATATCATAAAGCAAATTCTATTTCCAAACTATGACTTACAATTATTTGCCTATATCCATTAATTGCATCAAAGCTAAACAATTAAATACCACTGTATATCCAATTAAATGATACTAGCCGATATTTAATGTTTCTTTTTCAACCAGCCCGTAGGATGATGTTTATGGAGGAGATTATAGAATTCGGTGATGACCTTGAATCGGACCCAGGTCGTTGTTATGGTGACTGTTATTGTGATACATTGTCAAACATTACATCCATGTATTAGCCTTGTACCGTTTTGTGCATATATTCAAATTCACCCCTTTATGCTCAATGTTATCCATTTCTTTTCAATCCATGCCCTGATACAGGTAACTTTTTAAACTTTTTCCCACATACAACAAACTGCAGCAGACGACTGAAAATGTATCGTGAGCAATTTCTTTTTTTGTCGACATGTTTTGAAAAAGGCGCCTGCTGCAGAGGCGTCAGAAAGCGTATATATGAGAGAAAAGGTTAAATCATTGTGGAAACAGAATAGAGTGTTCTTGATGAAGTACACTGTTATTTTTTCTCTCACAATATTTTCTTCTTGATCTCAAAATTGTGATTTTTTTTATCAGACTTTTCTTCTTTTTCTGTCAGATTTAATTCATTTTAGAAGAGTCTATGAATAGATTATCAGTTCACAGATTAAAGTTATTTTCATTGGTAATTTATCATGTTAGCTTTTAGCTTCTGTTTTCCTAGTGCAGATAAAGTTTTGTATTCACACCTGTATAGTAATTACCTGTGTGTTGTGTGGAGTACTGATGCGAGAAATGAAGGAAGAACTGGCCACCGGGATATAACTGAAATACCGTTTAACATGTGTTATTTCTTCAATCAATTGATCTGCCTGTATTTGATAGTTTTTCTAACTTAAACAAGTGAAGTTTAGGTTCTTTTTGTGATCTGCCTGTTGTTTAACCCTTTCTCACGTACAACAAATCTGCAGCATATTATGATTTTCAAAACTCCAGAGCAAAAACCAAAAAAATGAAAGTGTATTTTTTGTATAATGTTGAAAACTTTCTGGCAAAAGTAGAAATTGCTCATTATGAGCATTTTCTTTTTTTTTATACAATGTTTTCTAAAGTTGTCTAATGCAGAGGCGTCAGAAATCGTCTGTATGTGAGAAAGGGTTAAATTATCAAGTTGTACTTCCATTCTTTGGGGTCTAACTCCATTTTCAGTCATATAAGTGTTTCGTCTTACTTCTTTGTTTTTTTGGTTAAGGTCAGTTTATCAAACTTCAGAGGAAGTTTTTGGTGAACTTTCCTTTGGTAAGATATTGGTTTGATCCCTGACTTTCCTTTGGTAGTTCTGGCTACCTTCCCTGGCACTCAAGATTCGGGGGTAAGCATTCGACTTACTGGCTAGTCACAGGATAAATAGACCAGTAGTACTGGTAACTTACCTAGGAAATGCAATTATATAACTGAAATAATGTTAAAAGCGGCATAAAACACCAAACAACCGATCGATCAATTGTAAGATATAAGTCAGAAAGTATCGAACCAATCTCTAGAATAGTAGATCCATTTATATAATTAAGACCTCCTAATTGAATTCATAGCTATTGAATGTCCACCTACGAAGGGGATAATCTCTACATGTGAAGGGGCTTATGTCTGCCAATGCATTTTTTAACAAAGGGAATAATGTCCGAAGGGACTGATGTCCGCCATTCGTTTTCCTGGTGCACCACTTATTTTGTATTGAAAATAGAAAGAACAATATATAAGTATACAATATTTTCTGATACAGCATGCATATTTAAAATTATTCACATTTTTAGCTCAACTTTTTGAAGAAAAGGCAAGCTATCCTGCTCACGTCGGCGTCGCATCTTGGTTAATTTTGTTCTACCTCTTCACTATTTTCAAAACCATTACAGATATTGCTTTGAAACTTACACAATTTGTTCAGCATCATTACCTCCATGAACAGACAGAAGTACAAAACTCTGTCAAGGTTTTTGTAAGAATTATGGCCCCCTTTTCAACTTAGAAAATACATTGAATCTGTGTAAAATTCCTTTATTGACTTAACCCTTTAGGACGTTGCTGTGAAACTTGGAATACTTGTTTACCATCATCACCCCCATCTGTAGACAAGAGAAGGTAACTTTGTCCAGGATTTTTTTTCCCTATTACTGCAAAAAGTTGTTTCATTGTCAAGCACTAAAAATGTCGAGCATGCCGTCTTACGGACAGCTCTTGTTGTTGCTTTTTCTTGTTTTTTCACATTTTTTGCTTTTGTTATTATATTTATCTTTTGAAATGAACTATTGACCCTTTCCCACATACAAAAAATATGCATCAGACAACTTTGGAAACTTGTCAACAAAAATATTAAAATGTCTGTAAGTAAATTAATCATAAATCATTGTGTTTTGAAGATTCGTCTGCTGCAAAAGACCAAAATTTGTCTGCATGAGGGAAAGGGTTAATCATCCAATGCAAACATGCATGTGTAATTATTTTTACATGGTAACTTTTATATACGTTTCCAATTATTGCTTGATTTATTATTTCTTGTCCACATAATATTTTGTTTGCCATCATGAATTATTCATCTTTTAAAAGCTAAAAATGCTTTACTATTAAAAAGTATTATTAATATGATGCATGGTTGAATTTCCTACTATTTTAAGTAAAATTTTCTATAATTCAGTTTCTTTTACTTTGTAAAGTTCACTGTTAAAATATACTAGTCTGATACTCTTAACCTTATTCCTGATAGAGATAGCTTACACCTTCTGCAGGCACATTTTAAAGGCAGTGTAGGGAAACGCACACTTTTCTGCTTTTCCAACAATGCTTTAAATTATTATTGAAACTATGCTATAAATTTTACAAATGCTTAACTTTTTTTTTCTCAGAGCAGACAACCTTAGAAACATCATATCCGGAAAACAGATACTAGTGACTAGGAAAAATGCGTAAAACGTTATATAATAAATAATAAAGTAATGAATAATTATTATCATTTCAGAGCCAAAGAAGGAGGTATCGGTGGTAATAATCAAACCAGATGCTGTACAATCAGGCAAGGCTGATGAAATCATGGCCGAGGTTAGTCTGGATACCAATTTATCCAATATGTCATTTCTTTTTAACCCTTTCCCTCATATAGACGCTTTCTGACGCCTCTGCAGCAGACAGCTTTTTGAAAACATAGTTACAAAAGAAGAAATTGCTCAAAACGAGCAATTTCTCCTTTTGCAACAATGTTTTCCACTTTTAGTCATAGGTTATCCATTTAATTATAGAGATTTTCTATCTTTGGACAAAATATGCTCAAAGTCATCTGCTGCAGAATTGTCGTATTGGGTTAAAAGATCTGTAAAATAACATGTAACATACAAATGGGAGGAGTTAAAGTATTGCCATTTTCCTGGCACATACTCCAGTAGTTCTTATATTTTGTGTATTGATTTATGTGACTTAACTGTCAAAGTATAATGTTTTAAAAAGTTGAACATTATGCTTGGATGAAAGAGCCATTTTTCCTTTGCCAACAATGCATTTCAAAATCTTCTGCTACAGATGCCTTAAAAGCGTTTTTTTTTCTAAGAAGTGATATTGATTGAAATATGAAAATGTATAGGCATATCAGGATATTAGCATGGTCCTTAAATCTTTTGACTTAACCTGTTTTGCTTCCATTTCCAGTTGAAGACAAGAGGTATTGAAATCTTGAGACAGGAGGAGAGATTGCTAACAGATGACGAAGTTAAAAATGTTTATATACATCTACAGGATGAGGTGAGTTTCTGTTGTTTTTACCAACACCATCATTCTTTATTTATCAATACCGTTGACGCATGGGCATGTCCATCAGAGGTTCTACTATTTTGCAGGTTCACCACTGGAGATTTTGCCACCTTTGCAAAGCCTAGGTAAACAGTATTTATCCAGATGTTGACAATATGTACAGTTACCTGGAAGCCATGCAATATTTATTTTATTATACCCAACAAAATTACAAGTTTATTCAATTTATTCTGTACCCTTATTTTGAGATGAACTTTGGTACTTCATTATAACACCACATATGAATATACCGGTTAACACGTGTGTCTAAACGGTGTTGTTATTGTTTTAAATGACATCATGCAAGTGCATGACCAACATTTTAGACGCACATGCCATGTAACAGTATACTGTTAATCGGTCAAAAACGTACTGTTAGCATGAGACAGTAAGAAATTGCCCATGATGAGTATATTAGAATTTAACATTACAAAGTCATGTGAGGTATAACAAATTTTGTTATCATATTTCTTTAACATCTGATGGATTCAGTATTGTCAGTATTTTGATTTACCTTTGAGTCTTAAAGAGATATGGAAATTATGTTCATTATGAATGTTCTGCATGTCTTTTGTTCTGTTTTCTTCAGCCATTACAATATGCGTTTACATGCTCATCTTTTGTGAGGTAACTCATTGTAAAAATGGAAATGAATTATTTTTTTAAAAATTATTATGGTACATTTTGATTTGAGGAGTAATTTTTAGCTCACCTGAGCACCAAGTCCGGCGTCGTCAACATCTTATCCTCTCTAACCAAAGGGTCAATTGGGATGAAGCTTCACAGTAAGCATTCTCTCAATGATCTGACCAGAATTCCTTCAAATTTTTGTGATACATGCAGAATTCTGGTTTCCATGGCAACCAAATGAAAAAATCTTTAAAATTCTTCTTCTCCAAACTGGTTGGCGGATTTTAAATAATTTTGTAGAAATGGTCATTGGGTGACCCTCTATCAGATTCCTTCAAGCCATTTTGATTGGTCAAAAAACATGGCCCCTAAGGGGGCTTTTATGCCTTATTTTGCTATAGTGGAAACTTAAAAATCTTCTCCTCTGAAAGTGTAAGGCTGATTTTCAAATAATTTTGTAGAAATGTTCCTTGGGTGACCCTCTATCAGATTCCTTCTTTCGAAAGCCATGTTAATTGGTAAAAAACATGGCCAGCAGGGGGTGGGGCTGTTTTGCCTTATATGGTTATAGTGTGGAAACTTTAAAAATCTTCTCCTCCGAAAGTGTCTGGGTGATTTTCTCATTATTTTATAGAAATGTACCTCAGATCCTCCAAGCCATATTCATTGGTCAAAAACATGGCCACCAGGGTGTTGGGCTGTTTTGCCGTATATGCATATTGTCGAAAAAAGTGATTCTAGGGCAATCTTGTATAAAACATGCAAAAGACTTACAGTTTTTCATAATTTGGTTTACCAAGGTTAGCGATGGGAGACCGACCACCTTAGGTGCTGGAGGTTGCAGGTTTGATCCCCAGCAGGTCATGCCAAGGACTTAAAATTGGTAGTAATGACTTTTCTTTCCATGGCGCTCAGGATTGTGGGGTTAACATTGCAACTTACTACCTGGTATCAGGATTAATGGATCAGTCATACTGCTGACTTACCCAGGGAAAGCTGTGATATAACTGTAAAATTGTTGAAAGGGGCATCAAGCACCAAACAAACAAACCATTTTACTTGTTGTTATTTTTTCCAGTCCTACTTTGATGACCTTGTTACCTTCATGACCAGTGCTCCTTCCATAGTTCTGGCTATTACCAAGGGTAAATCAGGAGAGAACATTATTCAGGAGTTCAGAGAACTGATTGGTCCAACTGAAGTGGAAGAGGCTAAGGAACAGGCTCCAGAGAGGTGAGATAAGGGGTTTTATTCACTGGAACTCCATTAACTCGTGATATGGGAAAACGCGGGGTCCATTAGTATGCGATTGCAACTTGGCTTGAATTGCAATCTTGAAAAAAGAGCCAATTTTCACTTCTAATTTGAAAAAATTTGTGAAACTATAATGTCAATTAAACTTAACTTATAATTCTGTAAAATGGTAATTTGTTGCAAATTGAGAAAGTTATGCACGATTCTGATTTTAAAAATCCACATCAGTAAAAAATAAACACTCCAAAGAAGTGAGATAAGGGGGGTTATACATTTTACACCTCCGCAGCAGATGAATTTTGAAAACTTTGTGGCAAAAGAAGAGATTGCTCATAATGAGCAATTTCTTCTTTTGCCACAATGTTTTCTATTCTATTCAATAGTTATAATTTAATGTACAAATAATGTCCTTATTGTTGCCTAGAATTTTTCAGTTGTCTGCTACAGATTTGTTGTATGTTGGAAAGGCTGGTTAACGGCGTCTTATACATTTGAAGAGTATCTGGCAATTTTGAGTCTTGTTGCATCTGCAAACACGGAAGGAAAAGTCTGTGCTTAACCCTTTCCATTATACAGCAAATCTGCAGCAGACAACTTTAATAATATCTTCTCAAGACATGGACAATTTCTAGAAATGAAGGTATTACTGAGAAAAAGAATTGAAATCATTGTGTCAAAAGTAGAAATTGCTCAGCAATTTCTCCTTTTGTCACAATGTTTTCAAAAGTTGTCTGCTGCAGATGTGTCTATATGTGGAAACGGGTTAAAATGAATAACCTGACAAAAAGATTTAGCTATAACTTTAACCCTTTCCCTCATATAGATGCTTTCTGATGCCTCTGCAGCAGACGGCTTTTTGAAAACATAGTGACAAAAGAAGAAATTGCTCAAAACAAGCAATTTCTCCATTTGTCACAATGTTTTCCACTTTTAGTCATAGGTTATCCATTCAATTGTAGAGATTTTCTATTTTTTGACAAAATATGTTCAAAGTCGTCTGCTGCAGAAATGTTGTATGAGGGAAAGGGTTAAGTCACCCAAATGTAAGAGGCAACAGAACCCTATTATAGTCTATACTTATGGTTCTTTATGATTCTTTGCAAATAGTCTGATGCAAACACCAGTCTGACTGATCAATCAAGGAATTAGTTAACCCTTTCCCTCATACGACAATTCTGCAGCAGACGACTTTGAACATGTTTTGTCAAAAAATGGAAAATCTCTATAATTGAATGGATAACCTATGACTAAAAGTGGAAAAGATTTTGTAAAAAGGAGAAATTGCTCGTTTGAGCAATTTCTTCTTTTGTCACTATGTTTTCAAAAAGCCGTCTGCTGCAAAGGCGTCAGAAAGCATCTATATGAGGGAAAGGGTTAAAACGACTCCTTCTCCACTTATACTACCTTAGTCTATTTCGAATCATGGTAGTTAGTCTTCCCTAAAACACTTTGTTAAAATGGCCATGAAATTATTTCTTATTTGCATTGTTTTACAAAATGCATGTATATATATACATAATAAACATTATCCATGTCTATGTCCTAAGTTATCAGACGTGGCTAATTTGTTTTAAAAGTTAATAAGATTTTCTTTTTAAATGACAACAGTTCCAATGAGTCTTGAGTTATTATAAAATTCATTCTACCTTTATTTTATAGCTTGAGAGCCAAATTCGGATCTGACAAGTACATGAACGCGGTACATGGTAGTGACTCCCAGGACACAGCTGCCAGAGAACTCGCTTTCTTCTTCCCCGACTTTGTAGCTCCAACTGTGGAAGGAAAACCCAAACTACAGAGAACATTGGCTCTTATCAGACCAGATGCTTATAAAAATAACAAAGGTATACATTAATTTTCATTGGTTTGCTTATTTGCTGTGTATGCATACATCCAATTCTTGGGGTTTATTTATTTCTCTGTTGTCTGTTCATCAGTCTGTACATCTGCCTGTCTATCTGTCAATCTTTGACTTCATAGGTTATAGTTAACTGACATACCTTCTTGAACACTCTTGTTATTTTAATCCTTTCCCACATACAGCAAATATGCAGCAGATGACTTTTAAAACATCTAGGTAAAAATATAGAAAATCTCAAAAAAGGAAAGTATTATTTTTTAATAGAGTTGAAAACACTGTGGCAAAAATCCTTTTGTCAAAGTGTTTTTTAAAGTCGTCTGCTGCAGAGGCTTCAGAAAGCATCTATATGTGGGAAAGGGTTAAATGAAGTTAAAAAAAGTGATAATGAAGAATTTAAACTATGGTGAATAGAAAAGAAAAATCTATAACTAAGAAACTACTTATTTGCAAACAAGTATATTTATAATATCGTAGAATAAATGTCTTCTTTTAATTAAAACATCGCCATTGGTGGTGTAAAGGTTTTAGCTTACACCTCCAGAATGGGAGACCATGATTCGATTCCTGGTCACATCATACAAAAGTTTTTAGAAAAGATTGTAGTGGCTTCCCTCCTTATTACGTGTGGATAACATTACCACTTATGTGCTGTTGTCAGGATAACACTACCACTTATGTGCTGTTGTCAGGATAACATTATCACTTATGTGCTGTTGCCAGGATAACACTACCACATATGTGCTGTTGTCAGGATAACACTACCACTTATGTGCTGTTGTCAGGATAACATTACCACTTATGTGCTGTTGTCAGGATAACACTACCACTTATGTGCTGTTGTCAGGATAACACTACCACTTATGTGCTGTTGTCAGGATAACATTACCACTTATGTGCTGTTGTCAGGATAACATTACCACTTATGTGCTGTTGTCAGGATAACATTACCACACTTATGTGCTGTTGTCAGGATAACACTACCACTTATGTGCTGTTGTCAGGATAACATGACCACTTATGTGCTGTTGTCAGGATAACACTACCACATATGTGCTGTTGTCAGGATAACACTACCACTTATGTGCTGTTGTCAGGATAACATTACCACTTATGCGCTGTTGTCAGGATAACACTACCACTTATGCTGGTAATTTAACCCTTTCCCTCATAAAGACGCTTTCCAACGCCTCTGCAGTAGACAGCTTTTTGAAAACATAGTGACAAAAGAAGAAATTGTTCAAAACGAGCAATTTCTACTTTTGACACAATGTTTTCCACTTTTAGTCATAGGTTATCCATTCAATTATAGAGATTTTCTATTTTTTGACAAGATATGTTCAAAGTCATTGAATTGTCGTATGAGGGAAAGGGTTAACCAGGAAATGTTGTGATATAAATTAAATAATGTTGAAAGTTGCATATAACATCCTTAAAACAAACAAATACAGACAAGTTCTTTCAATTACAAAGACTGCTTCAATGCAAATATCTTTTGATTTGCAGGTTTTTCAATTATGAGAAATCAACTGTTTGAGTTTCTGTTTCTTCATTTTAGATCAAATTTTGGAGAAAATCCGGGCCTCCGGTTTCAAAGTGGCCATGCAAAAGGAGATACATTTAACGAAAGAACAGGCGGAAGATTTCTATAGTGAACACCAAGGACAAGACTACTTCGACGAACTTACAACTAGAATGTCAAGGTCAGTTAGAAATAAAAACTAATTTATCCACAATAACATTTTAGCTACATCTGGTATTAAAGGATCTGATTGCATCTGCATACAGGGAAGACTCAGATGAGCTTAAATACATTCTCACTATAGCCTCCACTGTCCGCCTACAAATAGAAGACCCTGGAGCTTTTAACACCTTTCCCATATACAACAATTCTGATGCAAAAGGTTTTTTAACACATATTGGAAAAATGTGTAAATGCAAGAATGCATATTGAATAGAGTTGAAAACATTGAGGCAAAAAGGAAAATTGCTCGTCATGAGCAATTTCTCATTTCGCAACAATTGTATCAAAATTCATCTGCAGGTTGGAAAGGGCTACTGTAGCCCACCAAGTCTCTCATTAACCCTTTCCCTCATACGGCATAGTGATTAGATTGTCTGACGTGAGGATTGTAGGTTGCAGGAGCTGTATACGTTTTAGATGTTAAAGGTTTTTCTACAGATGTTTTCTAACCACATGACACTTACAGTACTTTTTTTTTGGCAAAGGATGAATAGGACATAGAGAAATACATTAATCAAAGAATTAGGGATATTTTTTTATCCTTTTCCCACAAACAACAAACCTGCAACTTGAACATTTCCCACAAACAACAGACCTGCAACTTGAACATTTCTCACAAACAACAAACCTGCAACTTGAACATTTCCCACATACAACAAACCTGCAACTTGAACATTTCCCAAAAAATATTGAACAATCCTTTCATTATTGAATTGAGTTTTAACCCTTTCCCTCATACGACATTTCTGCAGCAGACTACTTTGAACATATTTTGTCAAAAAATGAAAAAATGAAAAATCTCTATAATTGAATGGATAACCTATGACTTAAAGTGGAAAACATTGTGGAAAAAGGAGAAATTGCTCATTTGAGCAATTTCTTCTTTTGTCACTATGTTTTCAAAAAACGTCTGCTACAGTGGCATCAGAAAGCGTCTATATGAGGGAAAGGGTTAAACATTATAGTATGAGCAATTTTCAAAAAGTGTTAACTGCAAATGCATCTGCATGTGTGAAAAGGGTTAAATTGAAACAAACTTTGTTTTCACAGTGGATCCTTACTGGCCCTTGGTCTGGCTAGAGAAGAAGCTATCACTGGCTGGAGACAGTTACTGGGCCCAACTAAGGTGGAAGAGGCAAAGCAAAGGAACAGGAAACCAGACAGGTAAACAAAGTCTTTGTTTTTATGCCAAGCTAATGAAATTACAAGTGAGAACACCCTTTAAATGAAAGTACAATAATTGAATATAATTGTTTTGAGCAATTTCTTCTTTGTCATATCTGTTTTCAAAAAGCTGTCTGCTGCAGAGGCGTCAGAAAGCATTTATATGAGGGAAAGGGTATATAAAATTGACAATTTGTGTATAGGTAAGACATAGAGTGTATCTATCAGATGAAATTTGGGTATGGAATCTACCTGACTGATATTTACCTGATGGTTTACCCGCTTGTAACAAAGAAGTGTGTCTGCACATTTAATTTTTTATTGATGAATAAAATCAAGACAGATAGGAATTCTCATGTTAACTGTTCAATGGTAAATAAATTATTTAATACATATATACTTTTTTAAATGATATCAAAATGATTGATTGTTGTGACATTGACCTTCCATTTAAAATGAAAAAAATGTTATTGCACAAGGTAATTTCTGTTTTTACAAACACTTCTTGTTTAACTCAGTCTTTTCGCTCATCAAATGTCAATTGTAACTATCAGCATATATCATTGATCATGATCTTTTTTTTATCAAACTACTGAAATTTTTCCTAACTTATCAAATTATTTGGCCTCCATGATCGAAAAGACAGAAAAGACACACATATATAATATCTTCAAATTCACAGTTCATTGAATCAAATCATATTATTAAAAAGGCAACAATGTGAGCAATGACTGATAGACTAACTTTTGATGTATTTTACACATGATTTTGTTTTAATAATATTTCTACATCTTGTAACATGATGTATTTACAGCATTTGGTGCTTGAAGCCCGCAAGATGTTCACCAAGTAAAACAAATTAAATAAATTTCATAATTATCCTTCCCGTTTCAGTTTGCGAGCACAGTTTGCGGAAAGAGGGTTCTACCTATTTAACATGCTTCATGATCTGACTCGGAACAAGCGGCACAGAAAGAAATTGAATACTTTCTTCCCAATGGAACAGACTCTTGCTGTTATCAACCAGATGCTTACGGAACCAAAGGTACGAATATATGAACCACTGGTGTCATGTGGTTAGCAGGAGATTTTAAGAATGGGTATTCCGGGTCCGATACCAGCTTTGCAGCGGTCATGTTGAAGTGCCCTATCGCAAGACAAAATTGTCTCTAGCCTAAGTACTGGTTAATGGATGTTACTGAATACTGCAAAACAAACTTATACAGAAAACAAACAAAAACAAAGATGATTACCAAAAACAAATTATATTTCAAGTTCATCAAGTTATTTGTATATATATTTCTAAAATTATAGTATAATAAATTAATGTATTATAGATTCACTTATTTTTTTCAATTTCATCAAATATGTTATACGAGTTACTCCCCTTTTTGGTTTACGAATGAGCTGAATATCAATGTTGTCAATGCATGATTATATGATTAAATATGCATTAAAAAGTTTGAAATATAATTGTTTTCGGTAGGTTCAGTTACAACGCTGTTTAGCCACCAGGAGTCATGGATAAGTGCTATGTCACTGTGATAATATTGCAGTACTTGTTGCATATGACATTAAAGGGTTAATGTAAGGATAAGGTTGTTATCAAGAAGCAGTATACACAAGTGAAATTTCTATAAGTACATGTACATGTTAATTCTTAAAGTGAATGTATCCTATACCCACTTCCTCACATAATACAGCAAATTTGGAACTCTGCAGAGGACAACACTCTTCATGAACTCTTTCCCACATGCGGACAAATAGTGCTGGAAAATGTAAAGTTTTTTTTTGAAAGCTCTCTCTAGATTGAAGAAGTGTAATTAATGAATAGAATTTAAAGTAGGTACAGAAGGCTTTTAATGCTTCTGCAGCCACAACTATTGCTTTGCTTTGATTTTCCCTTGATTTTTGTTTTCAGACGAGATTGTAGAGAAAATACACGAAGCCGGATTTAGAATAGCAGCTAGAAAAGAAACCCACTGTCAGAGAGAAATAGCAGAAGAGTTCTATGGTGACCATAAAGACAAAGAATATTACAATTGACACTAGTAGTAACACATGTGCAGGTAAAAAATTTAAACTACCTATCCATGCATTTCCATCTCTATTGACCTTAATTGTGTTGGTGTTAGAAACCATCTGCTTGAGAACTGACGATAAGGGTTCAGCTCCCGGTCAGGTCATACCAAATAGTTTAACCCTTTCCCACTTGTAGATGCTTTTTGAGTGCATCTACAGCAGATGACTTTTGAAAACATTGTGACAAATTTGAGAAATTGCTCATAATCGAGCACATTTTTTCCATTTACCACAATGTTATTTTCAACTCAAACTTAGTAACAATCTCTAATTTATGGAGTTTTTCGACATTTTTGCCAAGATGTTTTCAAAGTCGTCGCATGCATATATATGTATGTTGGGAAAGGGTTAAATAGGTAGTAGTGACCTGGCTCTCAGACAGTGATAGCTCTTTACGACGACGGATGACCCTGGTCTTAGGATAAAATTGAATTGTAGTTCAGGTAACCCAGATAAACCCATTCATATAACTGAAACATTTGATAAGCTTTCCTTCCTTGCAATACGCATTTGTAGATGATGACTTTTGAAAACATTGCCTTTCCCATATGCAACAAATCTGCAGCAGGCGACTTCGATCAAGACATACCTGAACAAACTTGGAAACTCCCCTTTAAATGAAAGTACAATCATTGAATAAGGTGAAACTCGTTTTGAGCAATTCTCTTCCTTTGTCACCATATTTTCCAAAAGCCGTCTGCTGCAGATGCGTCAGAAAGCGTCTATATGAGGGAAAGGGTTAAAGTTGTCTGCTGTTGATTTGTTGTACATGGGAACGGGTTATAAGGGGTGTGAAACACCGTTCAAACACTCTTTCTCATTGTTTTTCCAGTGGTCCCACATATTTCAGGGTGCTATCTAGAGAAGGTGCTGTCGATGGCTGGAGATCTCTCATTTGGATCCCACTGACCCATCACACAGCTAAAAGACTCAGACCCAGACACGTAAGGACCATTACTGGACCCATACTCACCAAACAATCTCTAATTTTATTTCTTAACTTGATTCTAATTCACAAAGTGTCTACTACTTTTGATTTACTAAACCATAGGTTTAGCCAATCAAAAGTTGTAAACACTTTGAAATTTATAATTTTCTACAATTGAGATAAAGTGTGCATCAACAGATTGTAGAGGAATAAGGGCTCTAATTATTTCTAATTTTTTGGTATGCTTTCCATTGTCTGCCATATTAATTAAACACTAAGACCTCATTTTCTGGAAATATAATGATTTCTGTAAAATTTGGTTTTGGTAAATGTTAGCTTTCTTTTACTGTTTAAGTACTAGATACAGCGATATATATCAACCTAAGAATAGGAATATGACATGTGGTCTGGCCGACTAACTCATCATGTTTAGTGCTTTATGAATAGTTCATATTTGGTTCTTTTTAAGTCTCTAATCAAAAATAATCTACTGAATATAGAAGTCATCCGTCAAATCTCCATCTATCATTTGATAATTTATCTCCTCTTACTTGGTATATCCTCAAGAAGGAGTGCAGTATTGGTGATCAATCATTGGCTACTTCTTTACCGTTCTTACATTTTTCTCCATTAGCTACCATCAACTTCCATACTGCTTCCAACTCTCTGCATCCTACCTCTACAGGAAATATCTAAGGTGAAAACAAAAAATGTAAGAAATGTGTCGGTGACATTGACCTGTATCAAAAGCTCATTTTGGTAAATATATTTTCAGTCTTCGTGGAATTTTTGGACCAAGATACCCTCAGAAACGCCGTTCATGGATCATCGAACAAAGACCACGCTCTGCAGAACATTGAGAAAATATTTGGTGATTTATCCTTCAATAAAGATGGTACAGTGAAAGGTAGATGGGACGTAAATACTTGTATAACAGACTGCTGTAATAGTTTACAATCAATGTTTTAGGAACGCTTTATCGGCAACTGATCACTCTTGTTGTAACCAATCAATTATTAAGGCAGGAGTCGTTTGTAACCCGATTTGTGTTAACTGCATTGCATATATAACTATATAAGGTAGAATTTTAATTCCACTGCAGCAGATGAATTATAATACTTTCAAGATCAGAGAAAACACTTTGTAGATTAATTTAGTATCTCGTACGGCAATGGCTTTTAAAAGTTTTACTTCCATTTTCTATGTAATTAACCGTTTCCCTCATACGACAATTCTGCAGCAGACGGCTTTGAACATATTTGTCAAAAAATTAGAAAATCTCTTCTATAATTGAATGGTTAACCTATAACTAAGGGTGGAAAACATTGTGGCAAAAGGAGAAATTGCTTGTTTTGAGCAATTTCTTCTTTTGTCTCACTATGTGAGTTTCAAAAAGCCGTCTGTTGGCGTAAGAAAGCGTCTCTATGAGGGAAAGGGTTAAAAGATGCAATGCAGTTTCCTGATGTTTTCTGTTATTCCTGCCTTATATGAAAGTCGGTAGGATAGTTTTTTTTTCTAATATTCATAATGACAAGGAATCAGTGGTATTCTGATTAATAATCTCACACTGGTTTAATTTGTGTAAGAGAGTAATGCTCACAGTAAGTGCTTGTTTTACATTACTTTAACTCCTTTCCCACCTGCAGATGAGTACTGATCCAACTGGTGCAGACAACTTTTAAAAAATATTGTTGCAAGAGGAGACAATTCGCTTGTTATGAGTAATTTCCGTGTCTGTCACTATGTTTTCAACTTAATTGAATAACAATGCTTTCATGTTATATAAGTTTTCCAATATATTTGCTGAGGTATTTTCAAAGTCATCTGCTGCAGATTTGTTGCAAGTAGGAAAGGGTGTAATTTGCTTTTTACCTAAGGAGTATAATACTAAGCCAATAATAAAATATTGAATAAAAAGCCAAAGTCAATACTTTTAAAAAGTGAGTTGAGCCGGAAACCAGGGAAACCAACCTTAGCTAAATTATTACAAACATTTACCCTTTCCCATATGTAGACACATTTTGATGCATCTGCAGCAGACGAATTTTGAAAACATTGTGACAAACAAGCAATTTCTCCTTTTGCCACAAAGTTTTCAACTTTTTTTCTTTATATATACTACAATAAAAGAGATTTTCCATATTTTTTAGTAGACATTTTTAAGTTGTCTGCGGCAGATTTTGTTGGTTTTTGGGAAAGGGTTAATGTAGACCTGCCTGCCTGCTTATCCTAGCTACTGGATCCAAAAAAGGACACTGTGTTGTCGGATATTTCCTGAATATATTTGGTGAAATAAATGGTGAGTCCGATCAAGGTCCATAAATGTACAGGTTGATCTGGATGTTCACTCGAGGCTGTTTCCCTAAGTAAGGTTGGTTTCCTGGATTGCTTTCATTTTGTAATTTACTGAACAAATTTAGAGCCAAACTCTAGCAAGTGTTCTCATAGCTAATATGATTTCACATACTGTTTGCATCCACAATCTTAAGCAATTTTTTAAAACATATGTGACAAAAACTGAAAATTCTCCATAAAAAGATAGCTTAATTGTTAAATAAAGTTGAAAACATTGTGACCAAAGGAGAAATTGCTCATCATGAGCAATTTTCACCTTTGGCCACAATGTTTTCAAAAGTCGTGTGCATCTATTCAGTCAAATGCGTCTGCAGGTGGGAAAGCGTTTTCAATTGGAACGTCAAAATGTTTAATAAGTAAATGGTCAACACGTTATAAATAAAGAATACTCTCATCATGTGAAGAACATTAACACATTTGCTTCACTGTCGGGCTCATATGCAGAAGGAATGTTTAAATAAAATGCATTAGACCGCTTTATAGTTGTTATAATAATCTGTTGCACATAGTATAGTCTACTCAGCACATTTCTAAATCAAATATTTATCACTAAAACCTGAACATAACACAATGAATCCAAATATATTTTAGCGTAAGTTTAGACAAAACTTACAGCTTTGTATGATTGTCTAACTATCATTCCAGAAATAATACATCTTTGAAAACTGAGGGATGTTACTTCATGTTTTTGAATCCAAATTGTAGTTAGAACTGTTGGTCAATTAAAATATGAGCCTACTCTATATCATTTTCGCTTGACAAACATTCTTTTTGATAATTGACAAAAGTCATTGAAAGAGTCTATGTGGGGCGGGTGCCCTTGCTTGGCAAACAAGTAGTGTGGAGTACTATTTTGATAAGAGATGGGAAACACATTATCAGGATAACTGGTCGTTGTGATATAACAAAAACACTGTTGAAAATGATGTTAAACCATACAATTAGTTATACATCCACATGTTTGTTCATGACTTACACTGATGTCTACTCACTGGAATCATTTTAAATAATCAGGTCTAATGAAAATACTGAACTGAAAATTTATAGGCGAGCAAGTCCATTTAATTAAGACCTAACTTGTATTCACATGTGGATTTAATATACAACATTTTAAAACACAAAAAGTCTTAACTATCTTTGAAACACAGATACAATTATACCTTGGAACATTTGGTTCTGCAGCTTAATGTCAATTTCATTTAGAGACATGCTCCATTTAAAAAATGTCTTAAGGCATATAATAAATCCCTGCTACTTGATCGAAAAATATACGCTGTTCTCAAGCAACATCTTGATCTACTTTACCTACTATGCTGAGTCCAGATTCGACTGTGTATATTGTACAAGTTGATCTAGGTACTACATTAGTTGCAAGTATCCTGTGGTTTATTTTCTTGAGTATCACTCATTTGATAATTCAAAATAAATTGAACATTATAAAATCTATCATGAGCATGCGTAAATAATTAATATCTGCATGATTTCCCATGTATGCTATTATTTTCTCTGTCGCAAAATATTTAATTATGGCATGTATTTTCTTTCCCTCTTTCTCGCTCTCAAATTATAAATGAAGTTAAATATATTTTATTGTTATTTTCAAATTTTCCTATTGCCCTTTTCATTTATCATTTTATTTTATCCTGTTTTAAAACCTTTTTGTATTTGTTTTAAATATGGAAGTTAATTTAGTTAGTCATCCTTATTACTTTTTTACCATATCTCTCATATTGATGGTTGTTCATGTTGAGATCAATAAGATCTATTTTATGCTTTTTATAATAGATATAAGTGCCTCCATAGTCTGATATATTTAAAAAATTAGGAGTAGTGGCTGTCTTCTTGCCCTCACAAGGTTGGGAGGATGGCATTTGGCTAGATTTTGCACTTAAAGGATAATTCTACATTACATTATTTCTACCATTTATACTGGTAAAAAAACAAGTATATATTGTGATAAAACTGAAACTATCATCTATACTTGTAAAGTCACCCAGCAAAATACTGTTATATAACTGAAACTAGCATTTGATTCTGGTAAATCACCCAGCAAATATTGTTATATAACTGAAACTAGCATTTATACTGGTAAATCACCAAGCAAATTACTGCGTATATAACTGACACTACCATTATTATACTGGTAAATCACCAAGCAAAATACTGTTATATAACTGAAACTACCATTTATACTGATAAATCACCAAGCAACTGAAACTACTCATCTATACTGAGAAAATCACTCGGCAAAACTGTTATTAAACTGAACTACTATCTTATACTAGTAATCACCCAGCAAATACTGTAATATAACTGAAACTATCCTCAATACTGGTAAATCACCAGCCAATGGCTGAGATATAACTGAACTATCTCAATACTGGTCAAAATCACCAAGCAAATGCTGTGATAATAACTGAAACTATCTCTTTCACATACTGGTAAATCAACCAGCAAATGCATGCTGTATATAACTGAAACTAACCTCAATACTGGTAAATCACCAAGCACAATGCTGTGATACATAACTGAAACTATCCTCAATACTGTAAATCACCAGCAAAATGATGTGATATACTTGAAAACTATCCTCAATACTGCGTAAATCACGCAAGCA
>JASEVX010000012.1:56661104-56793035 GCA_031761405.1 Serripes groenlandicus | reverse complement strand
ATACATATATACTTTTTTAAATGATATCAAAATGATTGATGTTGTGACATTGACCTTCCATTTAAAATGAAAAAATGTTATTGCACAAGGTAATTTCTGTTTTACAAACACTTCTTGTTTAACTCAGTCTTTTCGCTCATCAAATGTCAATTGTAACTATCAGCATATATCATTGATCATGATCTTTTTTTTATCAAACTACTGAAATTTTTCCTAACTTATCAAATTATTTGGCCTCCATGATCGAAAAGACAGAAAAGACACACATATATAATATCTTCAAATTCACAGTTCATTGAATCAAATCATATTATTAAAAAGGCAACAATGTGAGCAATGACTGATAACTAACTTTTGATGTATTTTACACATGATTTTGTTTTTAATAATATTTCTACATCTTGTAACATGATGTAATTACAGCATTTGGTGCTTGAAGCCCGCAAGATGTTCACCAAGTAAAACAAATTAAATAAATTTCATAATTATCCTTCCCGTTTCAGTTTGCGAGCACAGTTTGCGGAAGAGGGTTCTAATATTAACATGCTTCATGGATCTGACTCGGAACAAGCGGCACAGAAAGAAATTGAATACTTCTTCCCAATGGAACAGACTCTTGCTGTTATCAAACCAGATGCTTACGGAACCAAAGGTACGAATATATGAACCCACTGGTGTCATGTGGTTAGCAGGAGATTTTTAAGAATGGGTATTCCGGGTCCGATACCAGCTTGCAGCGGTCATGTTGAAGTGCCCTATCGCAAGACAAATTTCCTAGCCTAGTACTGGTTAATGGATGTTACTGAATACTGCAAACAAACTTATACAGAAAACAAACAAAAACAAAGATGATTACCAAAAACAAATTATATTTCAAAGTTCATCAAGTTATTTGTATAATATATTTATAAAATTATAGTATAATAAATTAATGTATTATAGATTCACTTATTTTTTTCCAATTTCATCAATATGTTATACGAGTTACTCCCCTTTTTGTTTACGAATGAGCTGAATATCACTGTTGTCAATGCATGATTATATGATTAAATATGCATTAAAAAGTTTGAAATATAAATTGTTTTCGGTATTCAGTTACAACGCTGTTTAGCCAACCAGGAGTCATGGATAAGTGCTATGTCACTGTGATAATATTGCAGTACTGTTGCATATGACATTAAAGGGTTAATGTAAGGATAAGTTGTTATCAAGAAGCAGTATACACAAGTGAAATTTCTATAAGTACATGTACATGTTAATTCTTAAAGTGAATGTATCCTATACCCTTTCCTCAATATAGACAAATTTGGAAACCTGCAGAGGACAACTTTTCATGAACTCTTTCCCACATGCGACAAATATGCTGGAAAATGTAAAGATTTTTTTTTGAAAATCTCTCTAATTGAAAGTGTAATTAATGAATAGAATTTAAAGTAGGTACAGATGGCTTTTAATGCTTCTGCAGCCCACAACTATTGCTTTGCTTTATTTTCCCTTGATTTTGTTTTCAGACGAGATTGTAGAGAAAATACACGAAGCCGGATTTAGAATAGCAGCTAGAAAAGAAACCACACTGTCAAGAGAAATAGCAGAAGAGTTCTATGGTGACCATAAAGACAAAGAATATTACAATGAATTAGTAGAACACATGTGCAGGTAAAAAATTTAAACTACCTATCCATGCATTTCCATCTCTATTGACCTTAATTGTGTTGGTGTTAGAACATCTGCTTGAGAACTGACGATAAGGGTTCAGCTCCCGGTCAGGTCATACCAAATAGTTTAACCCTTTCCCACTTGTAGATGCTTTTTGATGCATCTACAGCAGATGACTTTTGAAAACATTGTGACAAATTGAGAAATTGCTCATAATGAGCATTTTTTCCATTTACCACAATGTTATTTCAACTCAATTTAGTAACAATCTCTAATTTATGGAGTTTTTCGACATTTTTGCCAAGATGTTTTCAAAGTCGTCCGATGCATATATATTGTATGTGGGAAAGGGTTAAAATGGTAGTAGTGACCTGGCTCTCAGACAGTGATAGCTTTACGACGGATGACCTGGTCTTAGGATAAAATTGAATTGTAGTTCAGGTAACCCAGATAAACCCATCATATAACTGAAACATTGATAAGCTTTTCCTTCTTGCAAACGCATTTGTAGATGATGACTTTTGAAAACATTGCCTTTCCCATATGCAACAAATCTGCAGCAGGCGACTTCGAATAAAACATACCTGAACAAACTTGGAAACTCCCTTTAAATGAAAGTACAATCATTGAATAAGGTTGAAACTCGTTTTGAGCAATTTCTTCCTTTGTCACCATATTTTCAAAAAGCCGTCTGCTGCAGAGGCGTCAGAAAGCGTCTATATGAGGGAAAGGGTTAAAGTTGTCTGCTGTTGATTTGTTGTACATGGGAACGGGTTAAAAGGGGTGTGAAACACCGTTCAAACACTCTTTTCATTGTTTTTCCAGTGGTCCCACATATTTCATGGTGCTATCTAGAGAAGGTGCTGTCGATGGCTGGAGATCTCTCATTGGACCCACTGACCCATCACAAGCTAAAGACTCAGACCCAGACACGTAAGGACCATTACTGGACCCATACTCACCAAACAATCTTAATTTTATTTTTAACTTGATTCTAAATTCACAAAGTGTCACTACTTTTTGATTTACTAAACCATATGGTTTAGCCAATCAAAAGTTGTAACACTTTGAAATTTATAATTTTCTACAAATTGAGATAAAGTGTGCATTAAAGATTGTAGAGGAATAAGGGCTCTAATTATTTCTAATTTTTGGTATGCTTTCCATTGTCTGCCATATTAATTAAACACTAAGACCTCATTTTGCTGGAAATATAATGATTTCTGTAAAATTTGGTTTTGGTAAATGTTAGCTTTCTTTTACTGTTTAAGTACTAGATACAGGATATATATCAACCTAAGAATAGGAATATGACATGTGGTCTGGCCGATAACTCATCATGTTTAGTGCTTTATGAATAGTTCATATTTGGTTCTTTTAAGTCTCTAATCAAAAATAATCTACTGAATATAGAAGTCATCCGTCAAATCTCCATCTATCATTTGATAATTTATCTCCTCTTACTTGGTATATCCTCAAGAAGGAGGTGCAGGTATTGGTGATCAATCATTGGCTACTTCTTTACCGTTCTTACATTTTTCTCCATTAGCTACCATCAACTTCCATACTGCTTCCAACTCTCTGCATCCTACCTCTACAGGAAATATCTAAGGTGAAAACAAAAAATGTAAGAAATGTGTCGGTGACATTGACCCTGTATCTAAAAGCTCATTTTGGTAAATATATTTCAGTCTTCGTGGAATGTTTGGACAAGATACCCTCAGAAACGCCGTTCATGGATCATCGAACAAAGACCACGCTCTGCAGAACATTGAGAAAATATTTGGTGATTTATCCTTCAATAAAGATGGTACAGTGAAAGGTAGATGGGACGTAAATACTTGTATAACACTGCTGTATAGTTTACAATCAATGTTTAGAACGCTTTATCGGCAACTGATCACTCTTGTTGTAACCAATCAATTATTAAGGCAGGAGTCGTTTGTAACCATTGGTTAACTGCATTGCATATATAACTATATAAGGTAGAATTTTAATTCCACTGCAGCAGATGAATTATAAATACTTTCAAGATCAGAGAAAAACACTTTGTAGATTAATTTATTATCTCGTACGGCAATGGCTTTTAAAAGTTTTACTTCCATTTTCTATGTAATTAACCGTTTCCCTCATACGACAATTCTGCAGCAGACGGCTTTGAACATATTTTGTCAAAAAATTAGAAAATCTCTTCTATAATTGAATGGTTAACCTATAACTAAGGGTGGAAAACATTGTGGCAAAAGGAGAAATTGCTTGTTTTGAGCAATTTCTTCTTTTGTCACTATGTTTTCAAAAAGCCGTCTGTTGGCGTAAGAAAGCGTCTCTATGAGGGAAAGGGTTAAAAGATGCAATGCAGTTTCCTGAATGTTTCTGTTATTCCTGCCTTATATGAAAGTCGGTAGGATAGTTTTTTTTTTTCTAATATTCATAATGACAAGGAATCAGTGGTATTCTGATTAATAATCTCACACTGGTTTAATTTGTGTAAGAGTAATGCTCACAGTAAGTGCTTGTTTTACATTACTTTAACTCCTTTCCCACCTGCAGATGAGTACTGATCCAACTGGTGCAGACAACTTTTAAAAATATTGTTGCAAGAGGAGAAATTGCTTGTTATGAGTAATTTCCGTTTGTCACTATGTTTTCAACTTAATTGAATAACAATGCTTTCATTTATATAAGTTTTCCATATATTTGCTGAGGTATTTTCAAAGTCATCTGCTGCAGATTTGTTGCAAGTAGGAAAGGGTTAATTTGCTTTTACCTAAGGAGTATAATACTAAGCCAATAATAAAATATTGAATAAAAACCAAAGTCAAATACTTTTAAAAAGTGAGTTGAGCCGGAAACCAGGGAAACCAACCTTAGCTAAATTATTACAAAATTTACCCTTTCCCATATGTAGACACATTTTGATGCATCTGCAGCAGACGAATTTTGAAAACATTGTGACAAACAAGCAATTTCTCCTTTTGCCACAAAGTTTTCAACTTTTTTCTTTATTTATACCTACAATAAAAGAGATTTTCCATATTTTTTAGTAAGACATTTTTAAAGTTGTCTGCTGCAGATTTGTGGTTTTTGGGAAAGGGTTAATGTAGACCTGCCTGCCTGCTTATCCTAGCTACTGGATCCAAAAAGGACACTGTTTGTCGGATATTTCCTGAATATATTTGGTGAATAAATGGTGAGTCCGATCAAGGTCCATAAATGTACAGGTTGATCTGGATGTTCACTCGAGGCTGTTTCCCTAAGTAAGGTTGGTTTTCCTGGATTGCTTTCATTTTGTAATTTACTGAACAAATTTAGAGCCAAACTCTAGCAAGTGTTCTCATAGCTAATATGATTTCACATAATGTTTGCATCCACAATCTTAAGCAATTTTTTAAAACATAGTGACAAAAACCTGAAAATTCTCCATAAAAGATAGCTTAATTGTTAAATAAAGTTGAAAACATTGTGACCAAAGGAGAAATTGCTCATCATGAGCAATTTCACCTTTGGCCACAATGTTTTCAAAAGTCGTGTGCATCTATTCAGTCAAAATGCGTCTGCAGGTGGGAAAGCGTTTTCAATTTGGAAACGTCAAAATGTTTAATAAGTAAATGGTCAAACGTTATAAATAAAGAATACTCTCATCATGTGAAGAACTTAACACATTTGCTTCACTGTCGGGCTCATATGCAGGAAGGAATGTTTAAATAAAATGCATAGACCGCTTTATAGTTGTTATAAATATCTGTTGCACATAGTATAGTCTACTCAGCACATTTCTAAATCAAATATTTATCACTAAAACCTGAACATAACACAATGAATCCAAATATATTTTAGCGTAAGTTTAGACAAAACTTACAGCTTTGTATGATTGTCTAACTATCATTCCAGAAATAATACATCTTTGAAAACTGAGGGATGTACTTCATGTTTTGGAATCCAAATTGTAGTTAGAACTGTTGGTCAATTAAAATATGAGCCTACTCTATATCATTTTCGCTTGACAAACATTCTTTTGATAATTGACAAAAGTCATTGAAAGAGTCTATGTGGGGCGGGTGCCCCTTGCTTGGCAAACAAGTAGTGTGGAGTACTATTTTGAAAGAGATGGGAAACACATTATCAGGATAACTGGTCGTTGTGATATAACAAAAACACTGTTGAAAATGATGTTAAACCATACAATTAGTTATACATCCAACATGTTTGTTCATGACTTACACTGATGTCTACTCACTGGAATCATTTTAAATAATCAGGTCTAATGAAAATACTGAACTGAAAATTTATAGGCGAGCAAGTCCATTTAATTAAGACCTAACTTGTATTCACATGTGGATTTAATATACAACATTTAAAACACAAAAAGTCTTAACTATCTTTGAAAACAGATACAATTAAACTTGGAACATTTGGTCTGCAGCTTAATGTCAATTTCATTTAGAGACATGCTCCATTTAAAAAATGTCTTAAGGCATATAATAAATCCCTGCTACTTGATCGAAAATATACGCTGTTCTTCAGAAACATCTTGATTACTTTACCTACTAATGCTGATCCAGATTCGACTGTGTATATGTACAAGTTGATCTGGTACTACATTAGTTGCAAGTATCCTGTGGTTTATTTTCCTTGAGTATCACTCATTTTGATAATTCAAATAAATTGAACATTATAAAATCTATCATGAGCATGCGTAAATAATTAATATCTGCATGATTTCCCATGTATGCTATTTATTTTCTCTGTCCAAAATATTTAATTATGGCATGTATTTTCTTTTCCCTCTTTCCTCTCAAATTATAAATGAAGTTAAATATTTTATTGTTATTTCAAATTTCCTATTGCCCTTTTCATTTTCATTTATTTTTATCCTTTTAAAACCTTTTTGTATTTGTTTTAAATATGGAAGTTTATTTAGTTAGTCTCTTATTACTTTTTTACCATATCTCTCATATTGATGGTTGTTCATGTTTGAGATCAATAAGATCTATTTTATGCTTTTTATAATAGATATAAGTGCCTCCATAGTCTGATATATTTAAAAAATTAGGAGTAGTGGCTTCCTTCTTGCCCCACAAGGTTGGGAGGATGGCATTTGGCTAGATTTTGCACTAAAAGGATAATTCTACCATTACATGTATTTCTACCATTTATACTGGTAAAAAAACAAGTATATATTGTGATAAAACTGAAACTATCATCTATACTTGTAAATCACCCAGCAAATACTGTTATATAACTGAAACTAGCATTTATACTGGTAAATCACCCAGCAAATATTGTTATATAACTGAAACTAGCATTTATACTGGTAAATCACCAAGCAAATACTGGTATATAACTGACACTACCATTTATACTGGTAAATCACCAAGCAAATACTGTTATATAACTGAAACTACCATTTATACTGATAAATCACCAAGCAACTGAAACTATCATCTATACTGGAAAATCACTCGGCAAATACTGTTATTAAACTGAAACTACTATCTATACTAGTAAATCACCCAGCAAATACTGTAATATAACTGAAACTATCCTCAATACTGGTAAATCAACCAGCAAATGCTGTGATATAACTGAAACTATCCTCAATACTGGTAAATCACCAAGCAAATGCTGTGATATAACTGAAACTATCCTCAATACTGGTAAATCAACCAGCAAATGCTGTGATATAACTGAAACTATCCTCAATACTGGTAAATCACCAAGCAAATGCTGTGATATAACTGAAACTATCCTCAATACTGGTAAATCAACCAGCAAATGATGTGATATACTTGAAACTATCCTCAATACTGGTAAATCACCAAGCAAATGCAGTGATATAGCTGAAAGTCCATTTGAATGGCTCTCCAGGAAAACCAACCTTAATGCATATACAACGAGTGTAGATACAGTTCAATCTTCACATCTGTATTGCTTTATCAGACTAGATGCTGTTCACCAATAAGCCATGGAACGTTTCAAGTAATTCCCACAAATATTTTGCATTTAGATCAGATTGTTTTGACTTACAGACAGATTGTAATAAATACCCTGGGATGGGAATTCCTATAGCATGGCTTGTTTATATTGATAAATCACATCACAAATACTATGATATAACTGAAAGAAGAGCATGACTCATTTATATTGGTAAAATGATACTATATCACCTTGCAGATACTTTGATATGATGTAAAGTAGAGCATGGTTCATTTATATTGGTAAAATGATACTAAATCATCTTGCAGATACTATGCTATGATTTAAAATAGAGCCTTGTTCATTTATATTGGTAAAATGATACTATATTACCTTGCAGATACTGAGATATGATTTAAATTAGAGCATAGTTCATTTATATTGGTAAAATGATACTAAATCACCTTGCAGATACTATGATATGATTTGAAATAGAGCCTGGTTCATTTATATTGGTAAAATTATACTAAATCACTTTTCAGATACCATGATATGATTTAAAGTAGAGTGTGGTTCATTTATATTGGTAAAATTATACTAAATCACCTTGCAGATACTTTGATATGATTTAAATAGAGCCTGGTTCATTTATATTGGTATAATTGTACTAAATCACATTGCAGATACCATGATATGATTTAAAGTAGAGTGTGGTTCATTTATATTGGTAAAATTATACTAAATCACATTGCAGATACCATGATATGATTTAAAGTAGAGCATGTTTCATTTATATTGGTAAAATTATACTAAGTCACCTTGCAAATACTATTTATATTGGTAAATCACATAGAAAATACTATGATATAAATTAAAGTTTACTCTACTCACCTACAAACACAAACACACACACAACATAGCAAGAAGCAGTATCATGCAAAACTTTTAGAATGAAATAACATTAATAATCTTAACATAAAAGTAAATTAGGAGGAAAGGAAACTTTATCTTATAACTTGATACATTGTCTGAATGTTTTTTTCAAGGGCTCTCCTAATTACTATGAGCAGTATTTTGTTTATAATATGCCAGTACTTAATAGTACAAACATGTAGTAATATCTATATAATAGATAATAGACCTAGCTGTCGATGCGCCATAAAACACTTTGCATTCAGAGATTTTTAAATTTAATGTTTTATTTCAATAATGCTTGTAACTCTTATTTTCCAGATGTATTTACAAATACAAAATGAAGTATTTTAAGTGATTTGTAAAACAAAAGCAGTGTTCTACTTGTATTGCATACCTCATCACCCTTGTTCCATTTTTACATGTCTTAATTGACATGTTGTATATCTTTTACGGTGGTAGTATTTTTACATTATTTATTGTGTAGCTATTCTTTCATAATGTTATTATTTTGCAGTGGATGTTTTATGTACACATATGTTTAGTTTGTGTGTATGTTTTAACCCTTTCCCTCATAAAGACGCTTTCTGATGCCTCTGCAGCAGACGGCTTTTTGAAAACATAGTGACAAAAGAAGAAATTGCACAAAACGTGCAATTTCTCCTTTTGCCACAATGTTTACCACTTTTTGTCATAGGTTATCCATTCAATTATGGAGATTTTCTATGTTTTGACAAAATACGTTATGAGGGAAAGGGTTAAGAGGTGATAGCTCATTTACACATACTGTATGTGCAGTTTTCCTGTTTTATGCCTGTATGTGCAGTTTTCCTGTTTTATGCCTGTATGTGCAGTTTTCCTGTTTTATGCCTCGACAAGGCATTTAGAACTGCTCATGTTAATATTTTTACTTAGACATAAATATCTATATATCTTAAATCTTTTTGTTTAATATTAATACCTTCTGAAAAGAAGTTTGTATCTGACAACCTTTTGAAACATTGTTGGAAATAGATTTATGTCTGAGAACAAGCAAATTTGTACTAATAGGCTATTACAAAAGTGTATTATACTGTCTCAAATATATTATTGTAAATTTTAAAGTAATAGTGGAAAACATTGTAGAACAAGTAACTGTTGATCTTAAAGCAATACTCCTGGAAAAAATTGTGTGCCATATGCTGCTAGTTTTATTCGTTTTTCATGTATTTCTAAATTTTTAAAGATTTAAATAACATAAGAATATAAAAAGTTGGTAAAGTAAGACGTTAAGGGAAAATTGTGTTATATTATTTTAAAGTTTGCTGAAAAGTTGCCACATATTGAAACTATGGAAAAAACCTTTTTTGTGAAATGCATGTTTTGTAAAGTGTGTTTGAATGGTTGTTCTGCATGGTATTGTTTTTTAAAACAAAGTGGGCAATGATGTCATTATTATGTTTTTCAAGAACAAATAAAATTCATTTTTCATGAACAGCTTACAGTTGAACCCTTCAAGTTCAAAGAAGTTTAATATTCTTTATTTCCATTTGCTACTTCTATAATTCTACAAGAATAGATATCACTAATAATTATAATTTAATTAACATCTACTTACTCATTTTAAGAAGAAAAGAACACCAATTATAATCAGCATACAATTTTAATTTTACTGTTGTGTATAAGTTCTGTTGTTCCAAAGCTTGCTCAACCTATAGACATCCTGAAAAGAGGACCTTCTCAAGTGCTGACTCTTTATTTCTGTACGTAACCTCTTGCTGTGGTCCACATTATAATTGTCTTACCATGGTAATTCTAATGATTAGTAGCAGCATATGGTTTGATATGGACATATAAAAAATAATGCAAGGAAAACGTTTTGTTTCTCTTTACAATTATAAAAGCTTACATCAGTGTTGCCTTAATTAACCTTTACTACTAAACTAGCTTCTAGCTTTATTTCTTTGCATAGATAGAATATACATATATATAAGCAGTGTCAGGGTTAAAAGAGGTCTCGTTGCTTAACCCTTTCCCTCGTACGATAATTTTGCAGCGGACGACTTTGAACATATTTCGTCAAAAATTAGAAATCCTCTATAATTGAAAGGATAACCTATGACTAAAAGTGGAAAACATGGTGGCAAATGGAGAAATTGCTCGTTTTGAGCAATTTCTTCTTTTGCCACTATGTTTTTAAAAAGCTATCTGCTGCAGAGGCGTCAGAAAGCGTCTATATGAGGGAAAAGCTTAATGCTCATAAGAACAGAAAAATTTGGGTGAGTCTATGCATTTTCACAATCTTGCCATAGATTTTTTGCTGTTCTATTGTATATAGACTAAGATACTATAATGGCTTAAAAAACAAGAAGTGTATCCCCCTTGGTTTGACTTTTAGGTGATTTATATGGAAGGAATCTCTTTTTTGTCTGATACAGCTTATTCATGTAAGTAAAAGCTCTATGACTATTGCAACATTAATCTTTTCCCTCATATAGACGCTTTCTGACGCCTCTGCAGCAGACAGCTTTTGGAAAACATAGTGACAAAAGAAGAAATTGCACAAAATGTGCAATTTCTCCTTTTGCCACAATGTTTTCCACTTTTTGTCATAGGTTATCCCTTCAATTATAGAGATTTTCTATGTTTTGACAAAATACGTTCAAAGTCGTCTGCTGCAGAATTGTTGTATGAGGGAAAGGGTTAAGACTGAATCATTCAGTGAATGGTTTGCATACCTGATAGGAAATCTTGTGTTTAAAGTTCAATGTAAGCCTCAATCCACCTTGATAATGTAATAGTTAGGGTCTCTAACCTGAGTGCTAGAATTTTTGGATTTATGCCCTTAGTCTTGTAGAAAAGTAGAAATGTCATACCTTCTTGATGCTGTGGCATATTTAGATATTTAAATGATTGATGCACTCATAAATGTCATACCTTATTGATGCTGTTGCATATTTAAATGATTGATGCACTCATAAATGTCATACATTCCTGATGCTGTTGCATATTTAAATGATTGATGCACTCATAAATGTCATACCTTCTTGATGCTGTTGCATATTTCGATATTTAAATGATTGATGCACTCATAAATGTCATACCTTCTCGATGCTGTTGCATATTTTGATATTTAAATGATTGATGCACTCATAAATGTCATACCTTCTTGATGCTGTTGCATATTTCAATATTTAAATGATTGATGCACTCATACATGTGTATCACCTTTTATGTCTCATGCATTGTCTACAATTTCTTTCACTGTAATCTCTCTTTAAACCACTTGTTCAATTCCAAACTTCATATGAATGTTTCTTTGTTGGGCTTCTAACAAAAGTGTTCAAATAATTAAAGTATATGTAGAAAGCTGTTTGCTGCAGCATCAGAAAAGAGTATGTCTGATTTCAGGATAATTATACAGAAAATGTTCTTTAGGTGACCCTCTAATAAAACTATTCACACCACATTGATTGATTGAAATTATTGGCTTTTAGATGGCTTAAAAAAGGGGCAATATGACTTGAAAATTCTTCTCATCTGAAGTAATTTGTCTGATTTCAAGACAATTTGGCAGAAGTGTACTTTCTGAAACCATTGTTCAAGTCTGGTTGATGTAGTGCTGCATCATCAAAGTGCTTTTCTGATTTCAAGATAATATTGTAGAAATACACCTTAGGTGATTCTATATGTAAAAATTCTAGCCATATAGATCGTTTGAAAATAATCACTGGTCAGAAAGGGGTTAAATGACTCTGTAAATGCTTGTCTAATTTCAATTTGTAGTGGCAAAAATTGTCTTCATGTCACCCTCTACAAAAACTATCCAAGCCCATATTGATCAGTTAAAAAACATGGGAGCCAGATGGCATTAGACCTAAAGTGCCATAATTGAAACTTGTTTGTTTGATTTTAAGACAAATTGGCAGAAATGTTTCTTGGCAAAAATACATTGGTCAAGTGAGTGATAAAGGGCCACATGGTTTTATTATTATCTTTCAGAAAAAAAGTGTCATTTGACCTGCCGTTGAATTTGTATGTACACAAAAATCCATGTCCAACAAACTCTTTTGCAGTTTCAGAGAAGGAAATATATGTACATTATGCATACACAGTAAACTGTATTGTTCTGTTCAAGAAAGAAATCAGTAGCAGAATACTATAAGCAGTTATTTTTGACATTTAAAAATGCTGCTTCATTGTTCTCTTTTCCTCTACTTCCTGTAGTTCTTGATCTGGCAGTTAAAGTCCAGATTTTTTTTTCTTCACTGTAACACAGTTATACTTTCATAATTTATAGGTAAATTTTCTTTTCTCCATTTATTCTCAATCTATAAGATAATTGCATTATGGCACAATGATTTAGAATTCAGTCAATTTGGCCTTATCATCATTTAAGCAGCAATCATTCTTTAGTTGAAAATAGAATGCGGAGAATGTTTCAAAGGAGAGAGTTAATCAACAACAGTTACTTGTTTATAAACAATGTCTTTTTTTTTCTTATTTTATTTCATTATTTACCTATTTTGTTTTTCAATGTTAAGGTAAACTAAATGTTATCTATGCTAAAGTTTTAAAAAAAATCTGTATGTAGATGCATTTGAAAAACATTGTTGCAAGAGCAGAAATTGCCCAATCTTTTCAATTATTTCACTTTCATTTAAAGAGATTTTCCATTGCAGATCAACATGTAAAATTTCATATCTGGTTCGTTTGAAAATGAAGCTAATGTAGATAAGATATGACTTTCTGAATATTTTTACACAGACCTTGTATTGTTTTAAACCCCATCCTTCATCTGTTCCATCTGCAACAGACGACTTTTAAAAAATCAGAAATGGCTCATTCTTTATTTCTAACTATAATTTTCAATGATTCATTGTTAGAGACTTTCCATATATTGTTCCTGTATGTTTTCAAAGTTGTCTGTTGCAGGTTTGAGCCATCCTGTGAGTAAACCAACATTGTGACCTCTGCGTAATGTAATGAACCAGATTAGCCTGCGCAGTCCACACATACTGATCTGGGCTGACACATTCCATCTCAGGGGGTTAGAGGTATAGAGTAATGATTACTGAAACAGAAAATCCACAGGAGGCGAAAAGTGTCTATCCGGGTAAGCCTGTACAGCATGCTTAGGCTGATCCGGGTCGATACTTTACGCCGAGTCCACAATGTTGGTTTTCTCACCGGGATGGCTCATTTGTTGAATGAAGGAAAGGGCAGAACGTTTATATTTCATCATATTCAATGTATTTGTGTTTTACTTTCCTTTTCATGGCTGCCCCCTTCGTGAATAACAGAAGACTCAGAAGGTTAGTACATGTATATATAAATATCACCAATTGAACCCTTTCCCACACACAGACGCATTCTGACGCCTTTAACCCTTTCCCTCATGTAGACGCTTTCTGATGCCTCTGCAGCAGACGGCTTTAGAAAACATAGTGACAAAAGAAGAAATTGCTCAAAACAAGCAATTTCGCCTTTTGCCACAATGTTTTCCACTTTTGGTCATAGGTTATCCATTCAATTTATAGAGATTTCCTATTTGTTGACAAAATATGTTCAAAGTCATCTGCTGCAGAATTGTCGTATGAGGGAAAGGGTTAAAGCAGACGACTTATGAAACCATTGTGGCAAAAGAAGAAATTACTCATCATGATTTCAACTCTTATAATTGATACTTGCATTGGTTTCAAAGTCGTCTTTTCGGATTTGTCGCATGTTTGTAAAGTTTTCTAACACAAAATGAATATCTAGTATGAATAAGCCAAGCTAATTCCTCTCCTTTATAGAAGCAACCTTTGATGCCTGTTGCACTACAGAAATGATTGGCAGAAAAGAAATTGCCCATGTATAATTCAGAAAGAAAATGCATTCACTTTTTGCTTTTCCCTTTCCCTCATATAGACGCTTTCTGATGCCTCTGCAGCAGACAGCTTTTAGAAAACATAGTGACAAAAGAAGAAATTGCACAAAACATGCAAGATGCGACTCAAATAATCAAATAGAATTAAAGCTTACAATGATCATTGTGGATACATGTAGTTTATTTTAGTGGTGTAGGGCAAACAAATGGTTTCATTTCGCTTTAAACAGTGAATACTTAAGTTGAGTCTGTGCCTACACTTAGTCTCGCTCTAGCCATGACACCCAATTCATATGTCAAAGTCTCGAAACTCAACCCTTTCCCACATACAGAAGCATTTTGATGCCTCTGAAGCAGACAACTTTTGAAACATTGTGGCAAAAGGAGAAGTCGCTCATAGTGAGCAATGGTTCTTTTTGCCATAATGGTTTCATCTCTATTCAAGAATTATACTTTCATTTTTAGATACTTACTAATTTTTGCCAAAGAAATTTCAATGTTGTCTGCTACAGATTTGCTATATTGGAAAGGGTTTAAGAAATACGAGCCAGTAGCTGTTGATATGTTCTTAAATGATTATGTTAAAAAGAGAGTAAATAACATTTTGTTTGTAATAAACTAATAGTAGTGGCAATAAAAAAGGAAGTAATTCCAAAGAAGGTGACTTCTGTTGGTGCTAAGCCTGAACATTCAGAACGAACAAACACACCGACAGTTATACTGACTGAGGATGAACAAGCACTTACACCAATAGTTCTACACACTGATGATGAACGAGTAGCCACTAGTCCAGGTTAATGTGTTCAAATTGGAAGTTATTGTTAATCTTTTGCATCAATGTTTGATTAAGTTTAATTAAAGGCTTTAGATTCATTAGCTTGGGAAACATTAAATAAAATAAAAAAAAAGGAAAATTTGGTGATCATGTAAAAAATTGTGGATCTGCCTTGGTCGAGTGGTTAGCATCGGGGTTTTGGAACCGGGCGTCCCAGGTTCGATACCCAGTTGTGGTATGACAGTCATGGTGGAGGATGGCACATTTCCTAGCCTAGTACTGGTGTGTTTACCAAGGGTTCATGAAAAAGTGAACTGTCACTGTGATATAACTGAAATAATGTTGTAAGCAGCGTAAAGCCCCAATAAAACAAACAAATAAAGTGTGATGTCCCTATAATGGTAAGGACCCTAAGATATTTGTAAAGGGGAAAAAAGGTTCAGTTTGTAGTTTGAATCACTTGATTAAGAATATAGAAATCAAAGATATCATTCATAAGTTTTTATCTAATTTTCACAGAATTGCTATTTAATTCATATATTGGTAAGGACCCTAAGATATTGTAAAGAAAAAAAGGTTCAATTTGTTGTTTACATCAATTTAGTCAGACTTTCACATGCTTAGGTATCATTCCACTCAAAGTCTCACTTGAACTTTATGTTGTTTTATTTGTGGGTTGAGAGAAAAAGAAAAAATGAAGTAATTCAACCTGAACATTTTCATTTCCAACATAGATTAAAATATGCGGCAGATGGCAAAAAAAAATCTAGGCGTAATACATTAAATCTCTGTAAATTAAAGTATAGTTATTAAATAAAAAAAAATTGTGGTTAAGTGAAAAACTTTTTATTTTGTCACAATATATTTAAAAGAACTCTTCTTGAAATAAGTGAAATGGTGTCTGCAAGCTGGAAAGAAATTAAGATACTTAGGCCATGGATTCATTATAAACATGAAAACATGGAAACATCCCAGTTTGGATTCCTTCTTATATATGGCAGTAGTGCCCTTATACAAGGCACATTTCCTAGCCCAACCTAGTATACAGTTATCTAATGAGGTGGAGCAGATGACTTTTGAACTGTTTTCCCGAGGCCGATAGTTCATGATGTCTTCCCCGACACTGAGGGACAACAGTTTCGACTGTTACATAAATACTCATTAAATAACTGTTTTATTACCTGATTCAATTTCATTGTTTAAAAAGGAAAACATACAAATTAGTTACTTTAAGCGAATGTTATTCAATTTGTTTACGCAAAATGATACAAACATTACAAATGACGTAACCATTGACATAAATGCACACGCGGGCAACAGTTCATAATGTTGACCGACCTGTCAACAGTTCAAAACATTGCAATTTCATTAGAAATATTAAAAAATGGTTAATTAACATTTATATAGTGAAACAGGTAATAATATTGGTTAGGCGGCTAATGATCATAAATAAGTGTACTGTTATATAATTAAAATACAGTTGAAAATGTCATAAAATACCAATAAAATACCAATAAAACAAACTTTTCATAGGTGGATAGTTCTTGTTTTTTTAACAGTTAGATTAATTGTTTGTTGGCAGTGTTATCCTTATTAGTTTCTTGTTGTAATATGTAGTGTTATATTTTATCCATTCAATTTAGTTCTTTTCTATACGCTGTTTTTTACCAGTTTTTGGTTTTGTGTCACCGTCCTTGACAGAGAGACAAACAGGGATCAGTTCACTGTTGTCTTTTCCTCTGTCAGTCATGCTCTCACTTACAGACAGACAGGCAGGGATCAATTCTGTCATGCTCGGACTTACAGACAGACAGGCAGGGATCAGTTCACTGTTGTCTTTTCCTCTGTCTGTCATGCTCTCACTTACAGACAGACAGGCAGGGATCATTCACTGTTGTCTTTTCCTCTGTCTGTCATGCTCTCACTTACAGACAGACAGGCAGGGATCAGTTCACTGTTGTCTTTTCGTCTGTGTGTCATGCTCTCACTTACAGACAGACAGGCAGGGATTAGTTCACTGTTGTCTTTTCCTCTGTTTGTCATGCTCTCACTTACCGACAGACACATATGCTCCTTCAATCACTCTTGTTTGATATACATGTATATCATTTACCTGCCATGATATTTGAGAGTTGTCTGCTTTAGCAACATCTTACATAAAAACAGTATTGGGAAATGTTGTCTATAGCAGATCGAGGCATTAAAAGTCATTAGTATTAAAGCTATCACAGAATTAAATCATCAATAATATATTACAAAGCCACATAATTGGTTGTATAGTCATCAAAGTAGTTCTCTAATATATCAAAGTGCTTGAATATTAACTAAAACAGTTTATTAACACTTTCCCACATATAGACGCTTTCAGACGCCTCTAAAGCAGATGACTTTTGTAAACACTGTGACAAAGGTGAAATTGCTCATGATGGAGATGAAAATGGAGATTTTTCACATTTTTGAAAAGATATTTTCAAAGTCGTCTGCTACAGATTTGTTGTGTATGGGAAAGGGTTAACTTATAAGTTTATATACCAGAGGTCATTTGATGAGTAAAAATGCAAACTTTAGGTTAATTCTCCTATTTCCTCAATGTCTTAAAAATTTGTCAGCTGAAACTGTACTCAGCAAAAATGTGAAATATCTATTAAAGAAAGTATATTTGAGCAGCGCACTACGAAAACCAACCAAAATACACTTGCATCCATTATAGATTCAGTGCTTTGCACTGTTGGCTAATTAGTCATAGAAAATTTCAAGAAATTGCTGTAAAACAGTATTTTTTTAGATCTTTTAACCCTTTCCCACATACAACAAATCTGCAGCAGACGACTTTGAAAACATCTGTGCTAAAAAATGAACCATCTCCATTAATGACAGTTTATTTATCAAATAGAGATGAAAACATTGTGGCTAACGGTGAGCAATTTCACGTTTGCCACAATGTTTTCTAAAGTCGTCTGCTGCAGAGGTATCAGAAAGCGTCTACATGTGGGAAAGGTTTAACTTGAATGTGCAGGCACACATGTAAACTGGGGCTGGTTTTGTCTTGAGCAACACTCATTTATTGAATAGAGTTGAAAACATTTTAAAATGATATAGCTAAAGAAGAAATTGCATATAATAAACAATTTATTGAACCCAGGGTTCTTAACCTTTTCCCTCATACGGCAATTCTGCAGAGGACGACTTTGAACGTGTTTTCTCAAAAAATAGATAATCTCCATAACTGGATGGATAACCTATGACAAAAAGTGGAAAACATTGTGGCAAAAGGAGAAATTGCACGTTTTGTACAATTTCTTCTTTTGTCACTATGTTTTCAAAAAGCTGTCTGCTGCAGGGGCATCAGAAAGCGTCTATATGAGGGAAAGGGTTAAAGCGCTCTGTAATTGAGCCAGTCCATATGAAAACGTACATGTTGGCATTTCTGAACAGGGAAGGTTCAGGTCCCGTTGTCCATCTGCTCAATCCTATCAGAAACAACACAAGTTGACAGAAGCTCATAAAAAAATGATGTAAAGTAATATATGAACAGTGTAGATCTTGGTCCGTCGGTGCGGATGCACAGGCTGATCTAGATCAGTACTGTTCACAAAAGCCAACTTTCCCATTTTCCCATGGACGGGTCAAAATATGAAACCAAATTGACCTTTAAATCTTGATCTCTAAGAAAATGAGCCGAGTGTAGCTATTTGGAGTCCTATTCATTGAGGTCCAATTAATGAGGCTATAGGTCAAGTTTGTTGCCGGGAACATGCATCCATAACTAAATAAATGTAAACAAATAGTGAAGGTTTGGGTGAGACTGTTGATGCACAGGTTTGTCTGGGTCTTCACTGTATGTAATTGCACTGACTGATTTTGTCAACAAATCTATGGCTTAAAGTAAAAAGGTTGTAATAATATGTAGTTACAACTGATTTGCATTAAACCATCGAAATGTAACAAATATGTTGGGTTCCTTGGAGCAGAGTTTATTTTTCTAAGAGGTCAAGACTAAAAGGTCAAATGTTGACCTCTACTAACCTTTCTAACTGTGATGTTGTTGTTGTACTATATTGTGTGTAGGAGTTCCCACTGTCGTGCTGCATGCAGTGTCTAGTGTAGATCCGGAAAAGCTGGAAGGTTAATTGCTTTTACATTTAGCTTACATCATAGGTGTGCTGACATGTAGTGTATACATTGGTCTTATTGGATCATATAATCTCCTCGCCAAATAGTTAATTCTGCATGGCGAGGGTAAACAAAACCAAATAATGAAATATAGGACTGCTTTAAGATATGCTCACTGATACTCAGATATAATATAACAGATTATCAGTGGCTTTGACTTTGGATCGTGCCATGCCATCACACATATATACACCTGTGCCAGCCCCCTATGATCTATATCAAACACTCTTGCTCATCCACTGTTGAAACTCATTTAGTCCTTTCCATAATTCAAAAATTCTTTGACCCACTGCAGTTAACAACTTGGAATGGAAAACCCCCATCTATTATAGTCAATTAATCGATTTTTCCCACAAGATAAATGTCAAATTCTTCATGGCACTTTTTTTTTCAAATGTCATCTGCCTCAGAGGAATATAAAAGGTCAGTTCTCTCAGAGAACAGGCAATGAATATTCAGTTTGAATGTTAAAATGTAATGTGTCTATTTAATATATTATTCATGATATATAGCTAACAAATGATTGAGATAATTTCATAGTCTGTTCATATTAGAGATATTCATAAAATTTTAAGACTGGAAAAGGCTGCCAACTATTGGTTGAATACAATGTAGTCTTTAACTCTTTCCCTCATATAGACGCTTTCTGATGTCTCTGCAGCAGACGGCTTTTTGAAAACATAGTGACAAAAGAAGAAATTGCTCAAAACGAGCAAATTCTCCTTTCGCCACAATGTTTTCCACTTTTTGTCATAGGTTATCCATCCAATTATAGAGATTTTTTATTTGATCAAAGTCGTCTGCTGCAGAATTTATGTATGAGGGAAAGGGTTAAGTGACCATATCAGATGAATGGTTACTCGGAATAGATTTATTTTGAATGCAATGATACTGTTAGCTTTCTCTTCATTATTGTTTATCCCTATGTTGTCAGTGTCTTCCAGAAACCCTACAAGTGACACATGTTTCAATTCTTCTGTTTGATTCATTTATATTCATATTTGAAACATCATGAATATAATGTTATCATGTACGTTATATGTCATAAACTGTATGATTACAATGATTTAATTTCAAAGCCTGTCTGAAGTATGGAAGCTATTATAAAACATGTTGAATTTTGATATATTTATATTATGTTTTCAAGAAACCTTTTAATAATTGAAATAAATCTTAATACAGAGATAAAGTATTTAGGAATGAGTGAAATGCTAGACATAACTTGGAATGAATCCCCTTCTGACATGTAAGATTAACTTTCCCTTTGAGTGACAGATTTGTTTGAAAAACATCTTTAGCACACAATATCTTATTATTAAAGTCATGCTGATCCTGAATTTTCCCAACCATTTATTGTAGAAGCGATTGCTGAACAACAACAAGTCTCGTATGAAACTGCACCGGAAAATGGCGGGCCTCAAGGTTAAAGTTTTACCTGTTACCCCACCCACTTATTATCAAGCTTTTTCTGTTGCACTTGTATGTTTCACTCCACTCACTTAATTAACCCTATCCCACATAGAAAGAATCTGCAGCAGACCGTCATACCAAAGACTTTAAAAATGGTAGTAATGGGTGCCCTCCTTGGCGTTCAGGGTTGCATTACGACTGACTGGCTGGTGTCAGGATAAATGGACAAGTAGTACTGGTAACTAACCCAGGAAATGCCGTGATATAACTGGTAAATTGTTGAAAGTGGTATAAAACACCAATCTATCAAGTTGCGGACAACTTTGAAAATTTCCATGCGTAAATATGGAAAATCTTTTTAAATGAAATATAATATTTAAATACAGTAGAAATCATACTGGCATAAGATGAATTTACTTCATGATGAGCAAATTTCTCCTTTTGCAACAGTGTTTCCAATAGTCGCTTTCTTCAGATGATTCAAAATACATCATCAAGTGGGAAAGGGTTAATCATGTTTCAGTCTCCTTGATAAGGAGAGGTTTAATTGTCTTTTCCCTCACAATTATATTACATAACAATTACATAGCCCAAAGTTACATTGTGGTACTCAATTGTATAGTGTCACAATTGTTTTGAGTACAAACAAAATAGAGGAATTAAACCCATTTTGTTGGTACTCAGAAGAATTGTATAATTAATCAGATTATAGAGTTATAATTTAACAAATCTGCAGCAGATGACATTTCAAAACATTGTGAAAAAATGGAAAACTAGTTCATATGGATAAGGTTTTCAACATTTTTGCCTAGGTGTTCTCAGTGTCTTCTGCTGCAGCTTTGTCATATGTGTTAACTCTTTCCCTCATTTGGACGCTTTCTAATGCCTCTGCAGCAGACGGCTGTCAGAAAACAAAGTGACAAATGAAGAAATTGTACAAAACGTGCAATTTTTTTCTATTATTTTGTGTTTTCAACTTTATTCAATTATTATACTATTATTTATCGAGATTATTCACATAGTTGCAAATATTTTTTCAAAGTCGTCTGCTGCAGATTTGCTGTATGTGGGAAAGGATTGTCAGTTGTGCAAAGATTAATATTGATTAAAATGCAATAAATTGTTCTCTACACTAGAAACAATGCTTCTAATTGGTCAAAGATTTTTTTTTACCTCTGACCAATTAGATACATGAGCACAAGATCTGAGCACATAGTATATTTTATAGTTCCTGGTTCTGGTATAAGATAGATAGTTTAGAAGTAGTTTACGCAGAGAAAGTGCTAGAATGGAAAGCAAGCATGTCATTGCCAATGAAATAGTATTAAACTTTTTCTAAATATTTAAAACTTGGGTCTATATCAAATGTTTATGTTTTCCATTTTAGTTATAAAACAAAATATTGTGTTTTTCTTTTTGTTGTATTTCTGCACTTGACACAGATTTTAAATAGATATATAATATCTACAACATGTACTTATATTTCACAACATGATTGGAACTTGTTTATCCTTTTCCATTTTACAACAGATCTTCAGCAGATCTTCAGCAAACCACTTTTGAAAAGATTGTGGGAAAAGCAGATAGTGCTTATTATAAGCCATTTCTCTTTCTGTCGTAATGTTATCCAATTCATTCAATAATTATGTTTTCATTTATAGAAATTTTAGATGTTTTTCAAGTAATCCCCTGCAGATTTGTTGTGGTAAATCAAGTGGTTGCTTAACTCTTTCCCACATAACATGCGCTTTTTGACGCATCTGCAGCAGACGACTTTTGAAAACATTGTGGCAAAAGGAGAAATTGCTCAAAACAAGCAATTTCTCCATTTACCACAATGTTTTCTACTTTTTGCAGAAATTAAACCTACATTTCTGGAGCTTTTCAGTGTTTTTGCCTAGATGTTTTCAAAGTCGTCTGATGCAGGTTTATCGTATGTGGGCCTAGGGTTAAATGAAAAAGATGTTTTTCCTGTAGTATGACAGAATCATCGTACCTCTATAAGCTCCTACTATTTCTATAACTTTCTGTGTTTGATTTCTAAAATTCTTCATGAGTTAATTATACCCCCAAAAAACAATGGTTTTTTTTGTGTGTGGGGGGGGGGGGGGGGGGGGGGGGGGGTTATATAGGAGTCACTGTGTCGGTCGATCTGAAGCCATATTTTGAGTCGAGGTGCTGTTTTGGGGTGTCATCTTCAGTGATAGTTATAGTTCAATCTTGAAGAGTTACCCTTTCCCATGGGCAACAAATCTTCATTGGGCAACTTAAAAAAACATTTAAGGAAAAAGTATTGAAAACTTCTTTAAATGAAAGTACAATTTTTGAGTTGAAAACATAGTTGCTAAAGGAGGAACTGTTTTTAAAAACTGCCTGTTGCAGATTAGAACAAAATTCATTAAGTTTATTCTTCATTTTAATGATGGGTTTTATAGAAAAGAAACCAAAAGAAGAGCCAAAGCCTGTACCAAAGGAAGGTATATAAATGTGTCTAAATGTTAATTTTAGATTCTGATTTACATTGTACTGTCAATTTAACCAGCGTCATTTGTAATGGTGTGAGCTTGATATAAAGAAAACATTTTGATTAATGTTTATAAGCAGTGTCTAGTGATTTAGGGTCTTAACCTTTTACCATGTACAACAATTCTGCAGCAGACATATTTTGTCAAATAATGGAAAATCTCTATAATTGAATGGATAACCTATGACTAAAAGTGGAAAACATTGTGACAAAAGGAGAAATTGCACGTTTTGTGCAATTTCTTCTTTTGTTGCTATGTTTTCATAAAGCCGTCTGCTGCAGAGGCGTCTATATGAGGGAAAGGGTTAACCTTTTACCACATACAACAAATCTGCAGCAGACGACTTTGAAAACTTCATGGCAATAATGAAAACAATCTTTGTAAATAAAAGTTTAATAATTGAAAAGAGTTGAAAATATTGCAGAAAAAAAAGAGTTGCATTGTTATAATTTGTATGCTGCAGGGGCGTCAGAAAGAGTGAACCCTTTCCCCTCATAAAGACACAATGTTTTCCACTTTTAGTCATAGGTTATCCATTCAATTATAGAGATTTTCTATGTTTTGACAAAATGTTCAAAGTCGTCTGCTGCAGAATTGTCGTATGAGGGAAAGGGTAAATACATCTGCATGTAATCTGGTTCTATTTGCATCTCTTGACAAACAGAACTGTAGCCCCATTAGTTTGTCACCAATGTACCTTTGTTTGATCCAGTAACAAACGGTCAATAAAACCTCATATCGCTAGACACGGCTCATAATTGCATCAAATTAAAGTTGCCGTAACATCTTCAGCGAATGTAGAGACAAATTGCAGTTATGATAGTGTGCTATCTGAGAATTGATTCTAACATTAATGTGTTACCTAATATGGTTTTTATTTGAACTTCCAAGTTTAATTCAATTATTATTAATCCATAATGAGATTTATCATGTACTATTTCTATCCCGTATACAACAAATCTGCTGCAGAGGTCACTTAAAAAAAGGCTATGCAAAAATATATAGGAAATCTCTTATAATGAAAACGTAATTTTCTAATTAGAGTTGAAAACATTGTGACGAATGCAGAATGGTAGTAAATGCAAAATGATAAATTTCTCCTTTTGACACAATGTTTTCCAAAGTAATCTGCTGCAGATATTCAAAAATTGCACCTACAAGTGGGAACATTTTAAGATGGGGGAAGACCTCACTGAAACAACTTTAATGTTGACATTTGCAGTCACAAAATGTTTAACCCTTTCCCACATACATCAAATCTGCAGCAGCCGACTTTGAAAACATACCCTTATTTCTTTGTGAAACTTACAGACCCTTTAAATGAAAGTACAATAACTGAAAAGAGTTGGAAACATGGAGACAAAAGGAAAAATTGCCTGTTTTGAGCAATTTCTTCTTTTGTCACTATGTTTTCAAAAAGCCGTCTGCTGTAGAGACGTCAGAAAGCGTCTATATGAGGGAAAGGGTTAAGATATAAAACTCTACACAGTATCTCTGTTATCTACCGACCTTCCGACCACACTTTTTTAGTTTGTCTTCAGACTATTTGTGGTCACTGTTTGTGTGCTTACTAAACAGCTCAAAAGGAGTCAATAATTGTATAACTTGGTTTTTAACTGATTCTAATATTAGATATTAAAACAATGTGGGAAAAGAAGAAATTGACTAAAAGCAATTTCTAAATTTTACGCTATGTTCTCAACTCTTCAGGAATATTAATGATAAAGAATACAACAGAAGTAAAGCCACATTATGTTAGGTTTAAAACTGCAAACAAACTTAACCTAACTTCTGTCGACATACCTTATGGCTGTCATAGGTTTGATCAAAACAAAGCGTTTTGAAAGGCTTTATTGACAATTTTCTATCAATTTATTCAGGAAATATAAATACATATAATTGTATAGTTATCATTTGAAAAAAAAGTGTAAAGCGTCATTAGGAAAATGTTTTTGCATGAATTTAAAAGTGTAGATTATATCAAGCTATGTGCTTCTGAGTAATATAATAATTATGATTGGGAAAAACTTGTATAACATGCCATAACAGATGATTGTTTTATACATCTGCATAGATGGCTCCTGAAAAATTGAAAGAAATGACATGTTACTCATGATAAATAAATTCAAGGAGTTTAATAGCTCATCCGAATTTCTGGAAACAAAGAAGAAGATTACTTGACACATATCTATGGCTATGTCATGGTGGAGTGCCCTTTGGCAAGGCACATTTTCTAGCGTAGAACTGGTTTGTTTACCCGGGGATCATGAATAAGTGAACTGTCGCCGTGATATAACTGAAATGATGTTGAAAGCGACGTTTAACCCCAATAAAACAAAAACAAAACCTATGGCTATGAAATTTAAAACACTTATTTGACATAATAGGATGACTGAGTTATGCAAGGGTCATAACTATACCCTGTATTCTTCTTAAATTATGGCCCTTTTTTTCAACATTTTTTAATTAAATTTTGAGTTAATGAATTTCATAAATTCTATGAGCAATGGAATCCTCTTGATGTTCTCATGTTTTGTATATTATACACAACAATTACTTTAATTTTGTTTGTACTCTTTCAACTGTTGTCCTGAAATGAAATTTCAAGTTACTGAAAATATCTTGCAGGAGAAAAAATTGTAAAATAATTAAAAAACATAATTTTCATATCAAGTTGAAAACAGATTGGGAAAAGAAGAAATTGCTCTTTTTTTCCCACATTATTTTCAAAAATCTGTCTGCTGCACAAGGTGTGAGAAATCATCTGCATCAGGGAAAGTGTTAACAGAACTTATAAAGTATATTTTCTCTCTCATACAGATAAGCCTCCATCACCGAAACCAGAAGAAAAGAAAGAAGGTAAATAACACACCATAATGCGCCATACTTTCTTTGATACTCTTAACCCTATCCCACCTGCAGATGAGTTTTGACGCAATAGCAGCAGACGACTTTTGAAAACATTGTGGCCAAAGGTAAAATTGCTCATGATGAGCAATTTCTCCTTTGGCCACAATGTTTTCAGCTGATTAAACGATTAATCTATCTTTTATGGAGATTTTTTAGGTTTTTGTCACTATGTTTTCAAAGTCGTCTGCTGCAGATTTCCCACATATCTGGGAAAGGGTTAAATCACTTGACAAATATTGACCTGATGGTAAACTTATTGCAATGATATATATAACGGGTCATGTAACAAGAACACCAACCTTCGGGGTTTTTTATGACCAGTAAACATCTGGATCATCCCTGTTTGAGAAGTGCAGCAAAGGACTTTTGAAAACATTGTGGCAAAAGGAGAAATTGCTCATCATGAGCAATTTCTCCTTTTTCCTCAAAGTTTTCAACTATATTAGTTAATTATATTTACATTTATGGTGATTTTCAAAAAAAAATTCTTAGATGTTTTCAAAGTTGTCTGCTGCAGATTTTTCATAAGATGTTTTCAAAGTTGTCTGCTGCAGATTTTTCATTATGTATGAAAGCGTTAAGTCAACTGATTTGAAAACATTTGAGAAAGAAGTTGTTACATTAAATTTGGAAGTATAATTTTAATACTTTGATGAACATATTGTTTGAAAAGCAAAATAATTGTGTATTAAATACGACTTCTTCTTCTTCACAATGTTTTGAAAAGACTTCTTCTACCGAGGCATCAGCAGTCATGTGTATGAGGTAATGGATTAACCTTTTCCCACATGCAACAAATCTGCAGCCGACGACTTTGAACACATCTTATCAAAAGCACGAAAAAAACCTAAATATGAAGGTTTACCTAAGTACAAAAGTTGATAACATTGTGGCAAAAGGAGAAATTGCTCATGATGAGCAATTTCACCTTTTGTCACAATGTTTCGAAAAAAGTCTGCTGCAGAAGCGTCAGAAAGTGTCTATATGAGGTAAAGGGTTAAGCCTTTAATAATAGCCTTCAGCCAAGGTTGTGTGTCAGCCCCTGTTTTGAAAGGTCTTCATCTTTAAGTTGTAACAAACTCAATAACATATTCATAGCTCTAACAAGGAGAGGAAAAGTATTAGATGTTTTTTACATTAAGATTTTACGTTAAATAAGTTGAACAATTATTTTAGACGAGGAAGGTACTCAGGAAACAGCACAGCAATCAGAACAAGCTGATCAAACTGGCGATCAAACAACTGAAGGTACCCTGCGTTGTATGGTGTATTCATATATATAGCTCTCTATAACTGGAATTTACTATATAAATATTAACATTGCTTAATCAGATAACATAAAATTGATGCATGTGTCTTTTACTACTAATTCTAAGTAGATATATTAATAGTTCTCAATATAACTGTAAAAAGCACATTTCTTGGTTGTCTACAATTGATGAAAGCATCATTCTTAAGACCAGTAGGGCACCTCCTCCGTTGTGTAGCGGTAGAGAGTCATCTTTTGGTGCTGGATGTCTGGGGGTTTGATCCACGCTGCATGGGTCATACAAAAGACTTGTTGTAATGACCTTCCCTAGCTCATTGGCGCCCAGGACTGAGGTCAACAACTTACTCTCTGGTGTCAGGATAAATGGACCAGTGGTACTGGTAACTTACTGGTAACTTACTGGTAACTTACTGGTAATGTGATATAGTTGAAAATTATTGAAAGCTGCCTAAAACATAATACAAAAAACAAGGACTTTGGATCATATCAAAGATTAACCCTTTCCCTCATATAGACGCTTTCTGACGCCTCTGCAGCAGACGGCTTTTTGAAAACATAGTGACAAAAGAAGAAATTGCACAGAACGTGCAATTTCTCCTTTTGCCACAATGTTTTCCACTTTTTGTCATAGGTTATCCACTCAATTATAGAGATATTCCATTTTTTGTCAAAATATGTTCAAAGTCGTCTGCTGCAGAATTGTCGTATGAGGGAAAGGGTTAAGAAAACAATTATAGTGGTTTACCTCCTAATGGTACTACTATTGATTGCAACCATTGATTATGTTGATACAAGTCTTGATTGACTGAGAGATTCGCAGCAAAATTCATCTATAACAAGTCCCAGGTATTATACCCCTGAGACTTTGGAATAGTGTTATATGACTAACCTGTGTTAGCTGTCTTTTCAACAAGTCCCAGGTATTATACCCCTGAGACTTCTACCTACATTTAATTTAAAAAATCTTTTGAATAAAAAAAAAAAGGTAAAAGCTTGACTTTTGAAATTTTATGCATAGTAGAATGATGTGTGGAAAAGGTGATTTGGTTAATTATAAGCAATTTTTCTGTTAACCACAATGCTCCCAACATTGTCTCCTGCAAATGTTTAGAAGAAGAAAAAATGCTATACAAAGAAGGGTTAACTTGTATTCAAACTGCATGGAGTTATCATTCTTAAACCTCAGTCACACTTGGCCAACGACCAAATTCCGAACCCGGACAACCACTGCTGGCTGAAATTCTTTAATAGGTTGTTAGACATTTTTGCAGGCTGTCAGTGATGGCAAACCTGTCTTTAATTTTGTTAAGGTCTTTAATATTTCAAGTGAAACCATTTCAAGACCAAAATGATTTTCAAAAGGTTTTAGGAAGTCTTATTTTAAATGTAGGCGACTGGTTGCATGAAGTTGCACAACCGTCTTTCATTTTCAAACTCTCGCAACTGAATGCTTACAGATTGCCGCACAACGGTTTGAGATCCCTGACTATCAACGACAATATATTATACAGCAATAAGCTATCAGTTGTTGATTACTCCACATCACTATGTCAACATCATGAGCCCGTCCATGGGAAAATGTACAAATTGACTTTTATGAACAGTGCATACCCATATCAGTCTGTGCATCCACACAGTATAATAAAGATCTCTTCTGTTCACAGATCCATATCAGTCTGTTCATCCACACAGTATAATAAAGATCTCTACTGTTCACAGTTTATTTACATAGACTTGTTAGAAGCTTCCGCAAACTTGTGTAAATTATAATAAGACAAATAAAATGTACTGAGGCTGATGATCTGCATCAACTTGTACCTCTTCCCATGCACTGACCTCGAAGAAGTCAACATAAACTTCTTCATTTTCCTTCTTGTAGCAGACCTTGAGATTTACCTGATCTCAATATCCTGCTGCTGCTTCAACTGATGGTGCAATCGTTAGGGCCTGCAATGTCTATGGTCATGAATAGGTCATATTTGACCACCTGCAACTACGTGTAGTCTTTGATTGTTATTAAATAGCAGAGGTCCTAAGCTGCTAAACAGTTGCTGAACAGTTCCCAAATAATTTACAATCAATTGTAAAACAAATCACACACTTAATTTTCATGGGCTTATTAAGAACATGGTAGCTAGTGGTTGTCAATGGTCTCCACAATTTGTTGAGTTACTGGATGGCGCAAGTGGTCGTTGGCTGTGTGTCTAAAGCTTAACCTTTTCCCACATACAACAACTCTGCAGCAGATTACTTTGTAAACATCTAGTTTAAAATGTCAAAAATCTCTAAAAATAACAGTGTAACTTTTGAATAGAGTTGAAAACATTGTGACAAAAGTTGTCTGCTGCAGAGGCGCCAGAAAATGTCTGTATGTGGAAAAGGGTAACATTATGTATTTGCTTCTAGTTTATCCTGCTATCTTCTGTATTATCTTTAGTGTCTATACCAAGTATTATATTCCTCTCCGCTACCTCTCTGTTGAAGAAAAATTTGTTCTTAACAATGCCAATTGATTTGTCTTTTTAACTTGATTTTTAGTTTATGTTTTGTTAAAGCTAATGTGTGTAATTATGTGATGGCAAAGGATATAATCTGAACATATTAACAAACAAGCAGTTTTATAGATGAAGTATAAAATATTAGGCTTTTTTTAGCTCACCTATGCACGAAGTGCAAGGTGAGCTATTGCGATCACATTTTGTCCGTGTGTCGTGCATCGTCCGTCGTGCGTAAATCTTGTTAACTATCTAGAAGACACATTTTTTGCTACAGCAGCTTGACATTTGATGAGAATGTTTATCTAAATGATATCGAAGCCAAGTTCGAATATGGGTCATATAGGGTAAAAAACTAGGTCACTAAGCCAAATTGAAGGAAAATCTTGTTAACACTTTGGATGCTGCATCTTTTGCTTCAGCAGCTTGAAATTTTGTCAGAATGTTTGTCTGAATTATATCTAGGTCAAGTTCGAATATGGGTCATATTGGGGCATATTGGGTCTGAAACAAGGTCAATAAAGGAAAATATTGTTTAAACTCTGGAGGCTGCATTTTCACTTTGAGCACGTTGAAACTTTGTCAGAATGTTGTCTTGATGATATCTGGTCCATGTTGGAATATGGGTCATATCAGGTAATTTTTTTTAGATCACTAAGCCAAATGAAGGAAGGTCTTGTTAACACTGTGGAGGTTGCATTCAGAATAATTTTACTGATGTGTTTTGCATGCAGAACATTGTATAATTATGGTGAGCGAACTAGGGACATCATGGCCCTCTTGTTTATACATTAGACTCGTGATAACATATGAATCACTGCACACAAAAATAGGGAGAAAAAGTACCATTTTGAATGTTTCTATAAACCTAGCCTTATTAAGAATGAATGTATGTGAATTGAAACACTAACTCTTTCCCACATACAAACAAATCTGCAACAGGCAGCTTTGAAAATATGGAAATCTATCTAAATGAAAGTGTACTTATAGAATTGAGTTGAAAATATTGTGGAAAAGGAGAAATTGCATTTATGAGCAATTTCTCCTTTTGCGAGAATGTTTTCAAAGTTGTCTGCAGCAGATGCGTTATAATGTGTATGTGCAAGTTGGAAATGATTAACACAAAAAATATCAACAATTGGTGAAGAAAGGACAATTTTGATGCATACAGATTTGAAAAAAAATAGCAATTTTACATTTTCACACATTGATTTCTAGATGTGTCTGTGGAACAGACATGTTGTGTGATCTATATTAGGAAACGTTATGGATAATTGAGTTGCAAAAATTATGTACGGACTGGCTGCAGCCTTCACCCTTTGCATATGCAACATGACACTCGTTGGTTTGACTGGGCCCATTTTAATTCTGTGTTTGTTATCTCATTTCAGAACCAGCGCAGCAGCAGCAACAAGAAGAACAGAAGCCTGCAGATCAAGGTACATTAATATTTATCTTTAACCCTTTCCCTCATATAGACGCTTTCTGACACCTCTGCAGCAGACGGCTTTTTGAAAACATAGTGACAAAAGAAGAAATTGCACAAAACGTGCAATTTCTCCTTTTGCCACAATGTTTTCCACTTTTTGTCATAGGTTATCCATTCAATTATGGAGTTTTTCTATGTTTTGACAAAATACGTTCAAAGTTGTCTGCTGCAGAATTGTCGTATGAGGGAAAGGCTTTTTGAAAACATAGTGACAAAAGGAGAAATTGCACAAAACGTGCAATTTCTCCTTTTGCCACAATGTTTTCCACTTTTTGTCATAGGTTATCCATTCAATTATGGAGATTTTCTGTGTTTTGACAAAATACGTTCAAAGTCGTCTGCTGCAGAATTGTCGTATGAGGGAAAGGGTTAATTGGATGTTAATACATCCTTAAACAGAGAAGATAAATCATGGCATGTCAATTTCCCACATCAAAACTGCAACAGGAACTATGGCAAATTTCTATAAACGAAAAAAATTGATGTAACTATATATTGAATCGAGTTGAAAACATTGTGGTCAAAGAGTTACGAGTTAAAGTATCTAAATAGAAGTTTTAATATTTCAATACAATACGACAATAATTAGATTTTGTATTAATGAAAAGGGGTTTTGGTCGGTAACGATCTAATTATTACATTGATCCTTTCCCACATGCAGAAACATTCTGACACATCTTCAGCTGACGACTTATAAAAACATTGTGACAAAAGGAGAAATTACTCCTTTTGCCACAGTGTTTTAAATCTTATTTTGGTAATTATCCATGTTTTTGTCTAGATGTTTTCAAAGTCATCTGATGCAGAATTGTTGTATGTAGGCAAGGTTTAAATATTGATGAGGCAGGTTTTATGATGCACTTAGATGATTGTGATAGTCATTTATACAATATGACATTTTGGGAGTTCTCTGCTTTGAAACATGAAAACCCTAGATATTGGAAGTGATATTTTGATACGAAGTTGAAAAACATTGTGGAAAATGGAAGAAATGCTCAAAATTTTAAATTTCTCTTACTTTCAAAATGTTTTTCATATCATGTCTGCTGCCTGTCATTTTGTCAGGGGAAGGGTTTTCAACCAGCAGTAATGTGACTGTTAACCCTTTCCAAACTTAATAGAGCCAAGATATAGAAAATCTCTATAAATAGAAATTTAATTATTGAAAAGAGTTAAAAACATTGTGGTAAAAAGGTGGTAATTGCTTGTTTTGAGCAATTTCTCCTTTTGTCGCAATGTTTTCAAATGTTGTTTGCAGAGGCATCAGAAAGCGTCTATATGTTGGAAAGGGTTTAACAATCAATCAGTCCATTTAACCCTTTGCCTCATATAGACGCTTTCTGACGCCTCTGCAGCAGACGACTTTTTTCAAGATGAGCAATTTCTCCATTTGCCACAATGTTTTCGACTTTTAGTCATAGGTTATCCATTCAATTACAGAGATTTTCTATTTTTTGGCAAAATATGTTTAAAGTTGTCTGCTGCAGAAATGTCGTATGAGGGAAATGGTTAAAGAGTTGATATTTTATAATTTCAGAACCGGATGCAGCACCACAAGAACAAAGTATGTATCAGAGACCTCTTCACTGACAGTTGTGCTTGTCCTTTTAGCCCTTTCCCTCATATAGACACTTTCTGACGCCTCTGCAGCAGACGACTTTTTGAAAACATAGTGACAAACGAAGAAATTGCTTAAAACAAGCAATTTCTCTGTTTGCCACAATGTTTTTGACTTTTAGTCATAGATCCATTCAATTACAGAGATTTTCTATTTTTCGACAAAATATGTTCAAAGACGTCTGCTTCAGAATTGTCGTATGAGGGAAAGGGTTAAACATTGTTATGGGCACACCAGTCGGGTATCCACACTAACTTTGGTTTTATTAAAAAAAGAAATCACATTTGCAAACCCATTGAGACTTTTAAACACTTTAACACTTGAAAACACATTTACAGCTGATTAATTATGAAAACATTGTGGCAGAGAAGAAATTACTGAAAACGAGCAATTTCAACTTTTGCCACAATGTTTTCAACTTTCCTTTACAATTATACTTTCATTTTTAGAGCTTTCCGTATTTTTGTCTAGATGTTTTCAAAGCTGTCTGCTGCATATTTGTTGTATGTGGGAAAGGGTTAAGTGCTTCATTTTGTTCCCTCACTTAACCCTTTCCCTCATATAGATGCTTTCTGACACCTCTGCAGCAGACAGCTTTTTAAAAACATGGTGACAAAAGAAGAAATTGCTCAAACCGAGCAATTTCTCCTTTTGCCACAATGTGTTCCACTTTTAGTCATAGGTTTTCTATTTTCTGACAAAATATGTTTAAAGTGGTCTGCTGCAGAATTGTCGTATGAGGGAAAGTATTTATTGGTTTTCACATGTTACCCCTTTCCCTCATAAAGACGCTTTTTGACGCCTCTGCAGCAGACAGCTTTTTAAAAACATAGTGACAAAAGAAGAAATTGCTCAAAACGAGCAAATTTCTCCTTTTGTCACAATGTTTTCCACTTTTAGTCATAGGTTATCCATTCAATTATAGAGATTTTCTATTTTTTGACAAAATATGTACAAAGTCGTCTGCTGCAGAATTGTCGTATGTGGGAAAGGGTTAAAAGACTAGTAATAAATAGAGAAATTGCTTATTATGAGCAATTTTATATCTTCATTGAAACGTTTTGTAAAATGAATGTAGATACACTGTACAACTGTTTGGCATGACGAACACAGATTAATCTATTTCCTACAAAGGGATACTTCCATATTTCAATATTTTTAAGATTAGCTAGAGATTTGTAAGATGGAAGAGTGTAGAAATTGTACACTTCCCACTTATAGGTGCATATTCTCATGCTTGCAGTGATCCACTTTTTAACCCTTTCCCTCATACGACAATTCTGCAGCAGACGACTTTGAACTTATTTTGTCAAAACATAGAAAATCTCTATAATTGAATGGATAACCTATGACTAAAAATGGAAAACATTGTGGCAAAGGGAGAAATTGCTCGTTTTGAGCAATTTCTTCTTTTGTCACTGTGTTTTCAAAAAGCCGTCTGCTGCAGAGGCGTCAGAAAGTGTCTATATGAGGGAAAGGGTTAAAGCATTGTGGCAAAATGAAAAATTGCTGTGCTCAATTATTGAAAAAACTCTACATTTTTTATAATATTTCTCATACTTATACTTTTATCTATGAAGATTTTCAAAAAAAAAAGATTATGTAGATGTTTTGAAATTCTCTTGCTGTAGTTTTATTGCGTGTGGGAAAGGCTTAGTTCCGAGGTTAGGAAGTCAACTTTTTCTCCCAGCACTCTTTAATCCACTGATTTAACATCATTAAATGCAAAATGCACCTTTTCCTTGATTCATATGACATGAATTGATGGATTTTTATGCCCCTGCAGCAGAAAGCTATAGAAAACAATAGATGAAAAAATTAGAAAAAAACTGATATAGTTATTTGCATTACAATTATAGAATCAAGTTGATTGTCTTATCCAACCATTTTTTTTAAAAAAAATGTGATGGAAGAAAAAATTACTCAAAGGACGAAATTGAGGAAAAGTTTTACCTCTGGAAATATTAAAGTGCAACTTTGATACAGAGTTGCATATATATTGAAATAATAAAAGGAGAAATTTTTGCTATGCACAAAATGTTTTCAAAAAATTATCTGCTGGAGTGGCATCAAATGCGATCTGTATTACGATATGGGTTGATAATCACTGTTTGTCACATTGCTACTGCACTTGCACCACTAGGTGAAGCACAAGAGGTAAAACAGGAGGAAGAAGCCCAGCCCGCACCCGAATTTGTGCCTGAACCCGAACAGACAGAACAAAAGGAGGAGAAACCCAAAACTCCAGAGGCCCAGGCCCAGGAACCTGAAACAACAGAACAAACACAAGGTTGAAGATTGGGTCATTATGTCTCCCCCTGTATACAGGGGAGATATATTGTTTTTGTCCTGGGCGTCTGTCTGTCTGTCTGTCCTTCTGTCTGTCTGTCTGTCTGTCTGTCTGTCCGTCTGTCCGAAATCGTGTCCGCTCCATATCTCCAAGAAGGCTTGAAGGATTTTCATGAAACTTGGCTCACATGTTCACCTCATCAAGGCGACGTGCAGAACCCGCGTCTCGACAATATAGGGTCAAGGTCACGCTTGAAGGTCAAAGGTTTGAGGCTTTATTTCGTGTCCGCTCCATATCTCCCAGACGGCTTGAAGGATTTTCATGAAACTTGGGTCACATGTTCACCTCATCAAGGCGACGTGCAGAACCCGCGTCTCGACAATATAGGGTCAAGGTCAAGGTCACACTTGAAGGTCAAAGGTTTGAGGCTTTATTTCGTGTCCGCTCCATATCTCCGAGACGGCTTGAAGGATTTTCATGAAACTTGGGTCACATGTTCACCTCATCAAGGCGACGTGCAGAACCTGCGTCTCGACAATATAGGGTCAAGGTCAAGGTCACGCTTGAATGTCAAAGGTTTGAGGCTTTATTTCGTGTCCGCTCCATATCTCCCAGACGGCTTGAAGGATTTTCATGAAACTTGGGTCACATGTTTACCTCATCAAGGCGACGTGCAGAACCCGCGTCTCGACAATATAGGGTCAATGTCAAGGTCACGCTTGAAGGTCAAAGGTTTGAGGCTTTATTTCGTGTCCGCTCCATATCTGTCCCAAATTTATAGGTTGGAATGTTTTGAGAGATTTTGACAGATATTTGAGGGGAGACATCTGTTTTTTGCAAAAACAATTCTAGTTTCAATTGGTGTTATGGAAAAACTCTTCAACCGTTTAACCCTTTCCCTCATATGACAATTCTGCAGCAGACGACTTTGAACATATTTTGTCAAAAAAAAGAAAATCTCTTCAATTGAATGGAATGGATAACATATGACTAAAAGTGGAAAACATTGTGTCAAAAGGAGAAATTGCACGTTTTGTGCAATTTCTTCTTTTGTCACTATGTTTTTAAAAAGCTGTCTGCTGCAGAGGCGTCAGAAAGCGTCTATATGAGGGAAAGGGTTAATGTTTGCCTATATGATATTTGAAAATATCTGCTGAAAAAACAGCATTTTTCCTAAAATGTTCAACATATATTCAGTCATATCACAGCGGCCAGTTCACCTACACATGTGTTTCCTGGCTTTCTAACAACAATCTTTTCAGACAACTGGTTCCTTTTTCACATAGACTTTGAGTCCATTGGTGGAAGACCAATGACGCCTGTCCCAATGATTTTTGACAGAAAGAATGTTGGTCGATCTAGGGTTTGAACTTTTAACACCTGGTGTGGCTTGCAGAAATTAAATGTTGTGGCATATGGAGATTTTATTTGGTTAACCCTTTCCCTCATATAGACGCTTTCGGACGCCTCCTGCAGCAGACGGCTTTTTGAAAACATAGTGACAAAAGAAGAAATTGCACAAAACGTGCAATTTCTCCTTTTGCCACAATGTTTTCCACTTTTAGTCATAGGTTATCCATTTGATTATGGAGATTTTCTATGTTTTGACAAAATACGTTCAAAGTCGTCTGCTGCAGAATTGTCGTATGAGGGAAAGGGTTAAGGCATCAAAATGAGTTTGGTTGGGATGAAGGAAATTAAAAAAAACGAAATGCATGATTTCATGTGTTTCAGCACAAATCACTTTATGGTGTGCATGAGGTTTTTACACAGCAAATAAGCACTTCACATATACATTCCAAAATACAATCAATCTAGATAAAAAGTATGGAAAGTGTCTATAAATGAAAACATTATTATTGAATAGAGTTAAAAACATTGCAGCAAAAGAAAGAATTGCTCATGAGAAATTTCTACATTTGCCGCAACGTTTTCAACAGTCGTCTGCTGCAGATGCATCAAAATATGTCTGCATGTGGGAAAGATTTAACAAAAGATGCAATCAAGCACATGTATGGTTTTTTTTATCGTTTCTCTGCATTAAAGCCTATGATGAATTTACCATTACAACATACAATCAATCAACATTAGCAGCTAAAATCAAAACATCAATATAATGTAGCATTCTGAACATTCAAATTCACGTCTAGCCACAACAAAGTAACTAGACTACAGTGTTGAATTTTTGGTGGTGGCGACAGTGGCCTCAAATGTTTATATTTAACTCTATCTTAATGTTTTGATTTTTAGCTCCACTGGCTGAAAGCCAGTCGAGCTTATGTCATGGCAAATTGTCCGTTGTGCATGCGCGCGTGCGTACGTTAACTTTTTCCTTTAAACAACTTCTTCTCCCTAAGCACTTGGCCAATTTGGTTGAAACTTCATAGGAAGCATCCTCTCAATGTCCTCTCTTAATTTCCTTCAATTTTTTTTTTATCCATCTATTATTCTGGTTTCCATGGCAACCAAAAGAAAAATATAGTGAAAACTTAAAAAATCTTCTTCTCCGAAAGTGTTCAGCTGATTTTCAAATAATTTTGTAGAAATGTTCATTGGGTGACCCTCTATCAGATTCCTTCAAGCCATGTTGATTATTCGAAAAACATGGCTGCCAGGGGGCGGGGTTATTTTGCCTTATATAGCTAAAGTGAAAACTTAAAAAATCTTCTTCTCCAAAAGTGTTCAGCCGATTTTCAAATAATGTTGTAGAAATGTTCATTGGGTGACCCTCTATCAGATTCCTTCAAGCCATGTTGATAAGTCGAAAAACGTGGCTGCCAGGGGGCGGGGTTATTTTGCCTTATATAGCTAAAGTGAAAACTTAAAAAATCTTCTTCTCCAAAAGTGTTCAGCCGATTTTCAAATAATGTTGTAGAAATGTTCATTGGGTGACCCTCTATCAGATTCCTTCAAGCCATGTTGATTATTCGAAAAACATGGCGGCCAGAGGACGGGGCTATTTTGCCTTATATGACCATAGTGAAAATTTAAAAAATCTTCTTCTCCGAAAGTGTCAGGCTGATTTTCAAATAATTTTGTAGAAATGTTCCTTGGGTGACCCTCTATCAGATTCCTTCAAGCCATGTTGATTGGTAAAAAAACATGGCCACCAGAGGGCGGGGCTATTTTACCTTATATGGCTATAGTGAAAACTTAAAATATCCTCTCTTCCGAAAGTCAGGCGATTTTCAAATAATTTTATAGAAACATTCCTTGGGTGACACTCTACAATATTCCTTTAAGCCATGGTGGTTGGTAAAAAACATGGCTACCAGGGGGCAGGGCTGTTTTGAGATTTGATTTTTGCCTTATGGCCGTGGAGCGATACTGGCCCTCTTGGGCCTCTTGTTACTTTTAGTCAGTAAGAGTACACTTTTTTTCTCTCGTTAAGTACGCAGTTTCTTTAATTGCAAATAATTATGGTTGAATTGGGTTTGCAAGTAAAGTGTCATTAAATTGAACATTTCACATCTGCAGAACCATTTAGAAGCATCTGCAGAAGACTAATTTTGAAAGCATTGTGGCAAATTAAGATATTGCCACTATATTTTCAACTCTATTCAATAATCATTCTTTCTTTAAAGAGATTTTCTATAGTCATGCCTAGATGTTTTCAATGACAGCATGCAAACAATGGTAGAGAATGTTTTACTAATCATTGGTATCCGGTTGTTATTTCAGAAAAACCAGAAGAAACAGAACAAAAACCAACAGGTAATACTTTATGATTATATCTAAGGTTAACCTTTTACCAAATATAACAAGCAGCAGATGACTTTGCAAACATCAAAGCAAACATTTTGAAAGCCACTAAGAATCAATGTTATAATCATTGAAGTTGGAAATAAAGTGGCAATTTCTCCTTTTGCCACAATGTTTTCAATGTTTCATGTTTCAAAAGCTGTCTGCTGCAGAGTGAACAAAAGTGCGAGTCATTGTATAAAGCGCGCACAAAGGCTCTGTGTGACAGTTTCACCTAGTTTAGAACAGGGGATTTTATTAACTGATGCCCTATATAAATGTCAGTTGAAAAAGCTCTAGAAACGAAAATAAAATCCAAAAGAGAACAAAACGAGGGCTTGGTGTGAAATGGTTGTAACTAAATTTGGTATTTTTTACCAAGGTTAATCACCTCGCCATAAAGTCTTTATAAACGTTAAATAATTTTACCCCCTTCAAAGAAGAGGGGGTATATAGGAGTCGCTGTGTCAGGCTGTCTGTCTGTCTGTCTGTCTGTCGGAAGCCATATTTTGTCCGGCCTATTTCTTACAAACCACTGGGTGAAATTCAATAAAATTTTACATGAAGCTTCTATACCAAGAGGAGATGTGCATACAATTGCATGTTATTTTACAGAGTTTTTAGCTCACCTGAGCTTTGCTCAAGGTGAGTTATTGTGATTGCCTTTTGTCCGGCATCCATCGTGCGTCGTGCGTCAACTTCTTCTCCTCAGTAACCAGTGGTTAACTTGGGATGAAACTTCACAGAAAGCATCCTCTCAATGACCTCACCAGATTTCCTTCAAATTTTTGGGATCCATGCAGAATTCTGGTTTCCATGGCAACGAAATGAAAATAACTTCAAAATTCTTCTTCTCCCAAACTGGTTGGCAGATTTTCAAATAATTTTGTAGAAATGTTCCTTGGATGACCCTCTGTCAGATTCCTTCAAGCCATGTTGATTGGTCGAAAAACATGGCCGCCAGGGGGGCGGGGCTATTTTGCCGTATATGGCTATAGTGAAAACTTAAAAAATCTTCTTCTCCCAAACTGGTTGGCAGATTTTCAAATAGTTTTGTAGAAATGCTCCTTGGATGACCCTCTATCAGATTCCTTCAAGCCATGTTGATTGGCCGAAAAACATTGCCGCCAGGGGGGCGGGGCTATTTTTACCTTATATGGCTATAGTGAAAACTTAAAAAATCTTCTCCTCCGAAAGTGTCAGGCCGATTTTCAAATAATTTTGTAGAAATGTTCCTTGGATGACCCTCTATCAGATTCCTTCAAGTCAATTTGATTGGTCGAAAAACATGGCCGCCAGGAGGGCGGGGCTATTTTGCCTTATATGGCTATAGTGAAAACTTAGAAAATCTTCTTCTCCGAAAGTGTCAGGCCGATTTTCAAATAATTTTGTAGAAATGTTCCTTAAGTGACCCATTTTCAGATTCCTTCAAGCCATGTTGATTGGTCAAAAAACATGGCCGCCAGTGGGCAGGGCTATTTTGCATTATATGGCTATAGAGAAACTTAAAAAATCTTCTCCTCCAAAAGTGTCAGGCCGATTTTCAAATAATTTTGTAGAAATGTTCCTAGGGTGACCCTCTATCAGATTCCTTCACGCCAAGTTGATTGGTTAGAAACTATGGCCGCCAGGGGGCGGGCCTTATATAGCTTAAATAAAAAAAAAAATCAGGTGAGCGATTCCAGGGCCATCATGGCCCTCTTGTACTTAATAAGTTATGGTGTAGGTCAAGGTGCTGTTTAGGGGGTATTTATTATCTTCAGTGATAGGTCTAGTTTTTGTTGGTAAACAATGGAGATTTAGGTGCTATTGATCGTTCTGAGCAATGGTACAAAATGAAATATGGCTCATTATGGGCAATTTCTCCTTTTTCTAAAGCTGAGCCCCGGTAGCGACGTGGGCTGTCAATCCAGGTATCTTGGTATCAAGTTAAACATGGGCAGATAAAACCTGACTTTTTACATAGTGTAGAGGATCTAGTGTATTGAGAAAGGAAAATTGCTGATTTACTAAATGTTTTCAAAAGTAGTCTGTAGGCAATGCGTCAACTGTCATCTGTAAAAGATGTTAACAGTTACCAACATACAACCATTCTGCAGCTGACAGTATTCAACATACAACAATACTGCAGCAGACAACTTAGAAATCATAAAAGACAAACCCATGGCACTATTGAATAGAGTTGAAAACATTGTGGCAAAATGAAATATGGCTCATTATGGGCAATTTCTCCTTTTTCTAAAGCTGAGCCCCGGTAGCTCAGTCGGTAGCGACGTGGGCTGTCAATCCAGGGTTTGTGAGTTTGAATCCCAGCTTGGCCAACTTTCTTTCCGACAATTGACAAAAGTCAATGTGACATGCGTCATTCGTCTTCCACCAATGGGCTAAGTCTATAGATGTGGAAAAGCAGAAAGTTGCTTGGGAAGATTGTTGTGTGGAGTACTGGTGTGAGAAAACCAGGAAATGCATAATTAGGTAAACTGGCCGCCCTGATATAACTGAGAAATTGTTAAAAACGGCGTTAAACCCCAATCAATCAATCCTTTTTCTAAAAATGTTTTCAAAAACCATTTGCTGCAGAAGCGTCAACATTCATATGATTGTGGGTAGGGGCAAAGTACAAGCCATTGTATAAAGCTCACTCAAAGGCTCAGTGTGACGGTTTCACCTAGTTAGAACAGTGGATTTTATTGCCTGATGTATAAATGTCGGTCTCATATTGTTTGCTGTTTAACATGAAATGGATTGATTAGTCTCAGATTGAACTGTTGTTCCCTGTTGCCCTCTCCGAGGTCTTACATTCTTCGAAATTAACAATGGTCCTGTGGTCTGCGGCCATTAACTTCTGGCTTGGCCAGTGTAATATTACATGTAACAAAACATTTTTTTTTTTCGGACCAGTGAATTTTCAAAGTTAATTTCAATGGCTATACTTTTATGTTTACACAGTTTCGATGTGTTCTGTACAAAAAACAGATTTAGAGAAATTTCTCTGTTTAAGACATTTTTTTCAAAATGAGCATGTAGCAAATGAGTCAAATGTGAACTATAAAAGATGTAAATCATTTTGTTTAAATCTGTAGATGAACCAGAAAAGCCAGCAGAACAGCAAGAAGCTCAGCCTGAAGCAGAACAAAAAGAGGAGGCCAAGCCAGAAGAACCCAAGCAGGATGAGACGCCTAAAGCGGAAGAAGCACCAAAAGCTGATGAGGCGCAGGCAGAGACAACGGAAGAGAAGAAAACTGATTCCGAACAGAAAGAGGAGGCTAAAACAGAGGAGCAAAAGCCCACAGAAGGTTGGTATGATGTTATTAGGGTGCTTTTTTTTCTTTACCATTTTCAACAATGTTTATTTTGTATCATTTCCGCAAGTTCACTCAATTCTTTCCAAAATGCCGAAGCAATTACTGCAGATGACTTCTGAAAACATTGTGGCAAAAGAAGAAATGGCTCATTAGCAGCAGTTTTCCTTTTACCACTATATTTTCGACTATATTATGTAATTATAGTTTCCTTTCAAGAGAGTGTCCATGTTTATCGCTGAATGTTTTTAAAGTTATCGGCTGAAGGTTTGTGTGTTTATTAGAAATGTAAAACCATGTGGGTTTTTTTCTCTGTTTTAAAACCATTTGAGACGTGAAGGACGAATACTTTTGATACAAAGTTGCAAGCATTTTAACCCTTTCCCACATATAGACACTATCTGATGTCTCTGCAGCAGACGACTTTTGAAAACAGTGTGGCTAAAGGAGCAATTTTCTCCTTTTGCCACACTATTTTTAACTCTATTTAATCATTATACCTTTACTTATGTTGTTTTTCGACTGATTTACATAGATGTTTTCAAAGTTGTCTGCTACGGATATGCTGTAAATTGGAAAGGGTTAAAGAGTGGGGACAAATAAAAATAAATTGGATACAGATCGTAAAACTTTTGTAAACTGTAGTAAACTGCTCAAATTTTGCAAGTTTATCTCTTCCTTTTTCACTGTTGTTCATAAATCATCTGAATCAGGTTGCTAAAGTTTTTACATTTTATTTGAAGGTGAACAACAACAACAACAATCAGCTTGAGAATATAGATAAAGACTCGACCATTTGTATTCATAGGTAAAGTATATTTCATTCCTTTAAACCTTTAAGCAATTTCTCCTTTTGCCACAATGTTTTCTACTTTTAGTCATAGGTTATCCATTAAATTATAGAGATGTTCTATTTTTTTGACAAAATATGTTCAAAGTCGTCTGCTGCGGAATTGTTGTATAACGGAAAGGATTAAACCGTTCCCACCAGTAGACACATTTAGTCGTATTTGCTGCAAAAAAACTTTTGAAAACATTGTGACAAATGGAAAATTTGATCATTACGGGCAATTTCTCCAATTGCCACAATGTTTTCAACTACTCAAAACATACACTTAAATTTATAGGTATTAAATAGAATTTTCCAAAGTCGTCTGCTGTAGTATTGTTGTATACATGTGTGAAAGGATTACCTTGGTTACAGTCATTTTTATTGGCCAAGTGACACATGTGTCCCTTTAAATATTTCTGTTGAATTAATCCTTTCCCACATATAGACACTTTTTAATGTCTCTGAAGCAGTCGACTTTTTAAAACATTGTGGCAATAGAGAAATTGCTAATAATTAGCCATTTCCTCATTCTACAGTTTTTTCAACTCTTTATAATTTTGTCACCCTGCGTAGCATGGTAGGCACTTAGACAGACGCTGGACAAAAAAAAAAGTAATCCCTAAGTGCCTAACAAGCATTTTTTTTTCCATGCATACTTTTTTTTTTGTCCGGCGTCTGTCTGTCCATCACTCTTTTTCATCACACTTTTTCGTCAATGAGCAGGTGCAGGTGATGTGACACATATGCTCCGCGGAGCACTCCATTCTAGTTTCCATTAAAATTAATTCTTTAGTAATTTTAGCTCCCTTTATAGAAGTGTTCCTCCTTATATGGGTATGTTTTCAAAGTCGTCTACTACAGATTTGTGGTATGTGGGAAAGGGTGGGATAATATCTTTTAACATTATTTTCCAGATTTACTTCCATGAAATTCCCAACAACACGTTTAATACAAGAACTTGAGAGTAACAAGTACTGCCAACTGTGGGGACAAGAACGTGTTAATATACCAAGACTAGTGATGTTTGATCAACGATTACCATCTGTTATAAAACTATGTTATAATGTGTCAGTGTGAACAAGGGACCTTAGAGACTTGTTGCAGTGGGCAAGCGGAAGGCATTGTTTACACAGGGTGTAAAGTTTAATTCAAGTGTTCTGGAAAACAGAAGGGTATCAACAATGGATCGTTTTTATACCGGCAAATACCGCAGCATTATTAAAATTATGAGTTGTAAGATCAGGAAGTATACTGTTAATTTGTGAAAGATTTCTAGTGTATCAAGAGAACCAAATATGTTTAAACTTATTTAACATAAACCAGAATATAAAATTACTTGTGAATTGAGGTCTGTATCAATGAAGAATAATGAAAATAGTTGAACTTTACAATAGAAAACAAATAAAACCAAACAAAAAAAACATTTTATTTATTTCATAGTAATTTCGTTTTTGCTATACCGTCCATCTTTTTGTGATAACCTTTTACATGTTTATTGATATGTTATGTTGACAAATAAATATTCATAATACACAGTAAAATCTTCTTTTATTTCTTATAGACTATTCTTCCACATTGGCTCATCTGCTCCAATCACTTTTAAATTAATTATTTGCATTGTGACCTTTTGAAATAAATGAGCAATTTCTCCTTTTGCAACAATGTTTCAGCTCAATTATTATTTCAATTATGGACATTTTCCATATATTTGTCTTAATGTCTTCGAAGTCGTCTAATGCAGATTTGTTGTATGAGGCCATAATGAGGGAAAGGGTTAATTAACACTTTCCCTCATACAACAATTCTGCATCAGATAACTTTAAACCTATTTTGTCAAAAAATAAAAAAATCTCTTTAATTGAATGGATAATCTATGACAAAAAGTGGAAAACATTTTGGCAAAATGAGAAATTGCTCGTCTGCTGCAGAGGCGTCAGAAAGCGTCTATATGAGGGAAAGGGTTAAGACATTTGATAAAGTCTGTTATAGGCAAGTTACAAGCCATAGTGTTACATTAACCCTTTCCCACCTGCAGCAAATCTGCAGCAGACGACTTTGAAAACATAGTGACAAAAACCCGAAAAATCTCCATAAAAGATAGCATAATTAATTGTTAAAAAAAGTTGAAAACATGGTTGCCAAAGGAGAAATTTCTCATCATGAACAATTTGACCTTAGCCACAATGTTTTCAAAAGTCTTCTGCTGCTATTGCGTCAAAATGTGTCTGCAAGTTGGAAAGGATTAAATAAATTTGCACCAGTTATGCCAGCATGGATGCCTCTTGCTTTCTGGCTTCAGATGCTTAGTGTGACTTGTAGTTTATGCATGAAATACCTTGGTTAACACTGACTGATTGGACCAATTTTGTGAAGCCTGTGTCAACTTGAATTTGTAATTGACATGCAGAAACCAACCTACAGGCCAGTGATTAGTTTTATTGAGAATGCCCTGCTCATTTGTACAATCTGATCTGTATCTGCACTCCATGACTAAGTGGCAGAAACTTGAGAGAAACTTCTGATAATTCTAATGATAAAGCTTGTATTGGAGATAGCTTGGATGCAAGACAGACCTAAATCCTTTCCCATGTACAGCAATATTAGCTTGGATGCAAGACAGACCTAAATCCTTTCCCATGTACAGCAATATTACAGCAGACAACTTTAAAAGCAATAAGCCAAACATATGGAAAATACAAGTTAAGTTATTGAAATAACAGTTGAAAACATCGTGGCAAATGGTGAAATTGCTCATAATGAGAAGTTTCAGCTCTTGTTACAATGTTTTAAAACGTTCTCTCCTGTAGATGTGTCTGCATATTGGTTCAGCCGTAACCCTTTCCCCACCTACAGACACATCTGCAGAAGACAACTTTTTAAAGGATTGTGGCATTAGTAGGAATTGCAATTTCTCTTTTTGTCACAATATTTACAACAATTCAATATTCAAGATTAACTTTATTTTTGCAGGACTGTCTTCAAAACATCTTCAACAATGTCTGTAAATGACACCTACTATTCTTATGAGCCAATTTCCGCTAAGGTGGTATTCTACAGAAATTGTATGAAGAATATGAAGAATTTAATTCAATGTCGAATTTATCAATTTTGCATTAGCAAGGAAAGAGAAAGCAAAGTCAAGTCTTTGCAAGAATTCTCCTTTGAAACTAATGGCTGAAGGTGACACTGCTTCTACGTTGACTTGACAGCACTGACAGTGACCAGTTTCGTTTAGCAGTTTCAAATCTTTAGAGGAAAGATAAGATACAAACAACCACACATGTCTTTAACTTTTTTTTTAGCTCACCTGTCACGTAGTGACAAGGTGAGCTTTTGTGATCGCCCCTTTGTCCGTCGTCAGTTTCTTGTGAACACGATAAAGTCATCATTTATTATCCAATGTTTACCAAACGTATACGGTAGCTAGATATACATGAGAGCTCGGTTCCTTTTGAAAACCAGCCAGATCCGTCATGTATGACTTAATTATGGGCCTTTAAAATTGTTATAATTGACTTTGTGAACACAATAAAAACTTCATTTATTTGTCACATGTCCTTTACATTGGCAATATTGACACATTGTTGGATGATGCAGATATTGAAAACAGAAATTGTATCTTTACATTCGCTCGAGAAGGTCAACGACCTTTCAGTATTTTTCAAGATAAAGATTTAGAATTTTCCTTAAGTGACCCACTATCAGATGCCTTCAAGCCATGTTAATTGGTCGAAAACATGGCCGCCAGGGGCGAGGCTATTTTGCTTTATATGGCTTGAGTGAAAACTTAAATCTTCTCCTCCGAAAGAGTTCTGCCGATTTTCAAATAATTTTGTGGAAATATTCTTAGGGTGACCCTCTGTCAGATTCCTTCAAGCCATGCTGATTGGTCAAAAACTATTGTCGCCAGGGGGCGGGGCTTATATGGCTAAAGGGAAAAGAACAAAAATCAGGTGAACGATATAGGGCCATCACGGCCCTCTTGGTTTTTTTTAAATCTCTAGAGAGAAATTGTCTTTAAAACTGCAAACTGATTGCAGTTGATTTATACTTTTTATTCTATATTTCTTTCTATATCCTGGGGTCAACAAAACTAAAACTAAAACTTCCAAACTTACTAAAACCAAAAATTTAATTTCAATATTAAATACAATATATACAATGTGTAGTGAAAAGTTTCTCTCAAACCTTTTCCACATACAATAAATCTTCAGCAGACGGCTTGGAAAACATTTAGCAGGGACGTAGATAAGATCTTATCTACGCCCTGCATTTAGGCAAAAACAGGGAAAATGTCTATAATTTAAAGTATTGCATGTACAGTCAAGTAACCCTTAACGGATCATAACCAATAGCGGATCACTTTAATGTTTTTTACACGCTAACTAAGTACTTCATGGTTTTATTCAAATACACAACAAGAAGAATTTTGATGCAAAGCATCAAAGACGTCGCGCATGCTTTTAAAGCATGACTTAAAAGAATCAAATGCAGTTCAGTACATTTAAATAACCTGTGTAAGCAGACATGATGTAAATATTTCGAAAAAGAAGGCCAAATGTTCCTTTATTTTAAACAAGAGTGCTAAGATGTGCCTATATTGCTCACCTGGCTACCATAGCCTATATAAAAAGGTTACCAAGAGCAGAAAGGGTCAATATTGACGTAGGCATTAAACGTTTTATATGCTACGATCTATGTGATATTCAGCGTGTGAAGTTTAGTCGTGAAATGACAAGTTTTGTCCTGAAACCATTTGGTTTACGGTTTGCTAACATTCACTGCAACTATAATGTGTCATACAAGCTGAAGTTTTAAATCCTCTTACTAAATCCATTAGATAAAACCAAACATAGGTGCTTAAATATTAACATATATTGCGGTTTATTGCCTCTAGTTATAAGTTAAGTGTGACACAAGTTTTGGAAGGAGAGGGGGGAGTCTATTCTCCTTCCAGTTTAGCAGAAGTATGATAGCAAAAACGGGAGTATATAAACGAAAAAATACGAAGTAATTAAAAAAAGAAAGAAGATATTTATGATCAAGATTGAGTATTATGAAAGTTCACATGTATAGTCGAACATATAGCAAAAATTATTAAGTCTGTTTTGTTTGTTCGTAATGTCACTTTAACCGTTTTGAACATGCCAGTAAAAAACTGAAAATTAAACAAACAAAAATGGTCAAGTCAGTTCCCCAAAAAATGGTTTTCCCCTCTTTGTGATATGGTTTAAATTACTTAATAGTTTTTTCTTTGTTCTATTAACTTATAATATTTACATGTATTTGGAATGACCCGTGTCACTTAATAGTAAGGCATATAACATCTTGCATTGAATTTATAGGGATAAACCAAAGACCTAATAACCTGTGTTATTAGGTCTTTGGATTAACCCAATATTTGTTTAATCTTGCTTTAAAACTATTGAGTGTAGGTGCTTCAACTACTGTTGATGGTAAATTGTTCCAGTTTTCAATTACCCTAATATTAAAGTTATTTTTTCTTATTTCTGTTCTAGCTCTTGTTTTATAAAGTTTGTATTTGTGACCCCTAGTTTGTGTAGCAACATTCCTTGTGTTCAGTTATCTAATAGAAATCTTTTCTAAATTATTCAAGAGTTTGTATGTTTGAATGATGTCAGTTCTTGCTCTTCTGTATTCCAGCGTAGAAAGCCCCAGATGTAAGAGTCTGTCTTTGTAGTTATACCCTTTTATCTCTTGAATAATTTTGCTTGCTCTTCTTTGGACATTTTCTACTAATACTGCATATTTCTTGTAAGATGGCCCCCAAATGACAGAGGCATATTCCAGTTAGGGTCTGACAAGGGCTTTATATAACATGTGTTTTTCGCGGCAACAGCTAGCGATCTTAATTATGTTAGTTATTCATTTTGACATTTTATGAAAAACAAATACATACATCTATTGAAATGTAACCAATCATTCACAGTTGTCTTTGCATGTTAACACTGAAGCGATAATAGAATAGCTAGGTAAGTTACCATTAGCGGATCGCCATTTTGTTTCCATGACTGAGTCTGAGGGGTTTTCTCAACAACAACACAAATCGACAATTTAGCCATTTCCAAAGATGCTCGTGATTAAATCGGAAATACAAAATTAAATATATCAAAACAAATCTGCAGTTAGATAAAATAAGACTTGTACAATAACAGCAGAAGTTTTGACAGCTAAAATGTTGCTTGAGATGACACCCCTGATATCAGAAAGTCATGTGATCCCCTATTGCTACTATTGATCCGTTAATGCATCAATAACTCGGAACTGGTAAACAACGGTCTGTACAGCTGTTTCTGCACTAAAACTGAAAAAGTGTTTGTCAATTTAAAGGAAAATGATGTTACTTGTGGACTATAAACAAAAGAGTTCCGAAACATTGACCGTTTCTTTTATGCACTACGTTGTTTCGTTACTGATCCGTTAAGGGTAACTTGACTGTATTAGTGAATAAAGTTGAAAACTTTGTAATTGTGGCAAAAGATGAAATTGCTCGTATTGAGCAATTTCTTGTTTTGTCACAATGTTTTCAAGAGTCGTCAGAGTACTGCAGATGGCTTTAGAAAGCGTCTGTATGTGGAAAAGGGTTAACATAATGTTCAGTTTTCAAATAAGTCCACATGAATGCTCATATAGTCCACATTAATTCTCCTAAGATTACCCTTTCCTAATGAAGCTTAACCCTTTCCCAAATGCAATAAATTGACTGGAGATAACTTTGAAAGCATATTAACAAAACTTTGGAAAGTTTCTATATATGAAAGTATAATTGTAGTGTTGAAAAAATAGTTGTTGCAAAAAGAGAAATCGCTAATTATGATTATGAGAATATTTTTTTTTTTTTTTTGTCAGAATGTTTCCAATAGCTGTCTACTGCATATGTGTCAAAATATGTATGCAATTTGGAAAGCTGAACTACTTTTTTTTTAACTATTTGTTTTTTTGAAGGCTAAAAAACATGGCAGTCAGGGTCAGCTCACTGACGTTGTGTGTGACAGACGAAGTCTAGAATGGATTGTGCAATAATTGAAAATATTCCCTGTTGAAACAACTAGTCTTATTTTAAAATAATTTCACATAATTTATCATTTGGTGACTTTCTGTTAATAGAATAGGAAATGAAATAGACTTGATTGATCATTGTGTAAATGTTCTATAATGTACAATAAATATGCAGTAGACAAATTTGATAACAATGTGGCAAAAGGAGATATTGCTCACAACGAGCAATTTCTTCTTTTGCCACAATATTTTAACTTTTTAAGCAATTATACATTCATTCATATTGATTTTCTGTGATTTGTCTACGTGTTTTCATTGATTGATTATTTGGTGCGTTTATAATACGCCTCTTTTATCATTTTGTTCAGTTATATTCCGGCGTTTCCTGGGTGAGTTACCAGTACTACTTGTCCATTTAGCCTGACACCAGCCAGCCAGTTGTAATGCTAACCCCGCAACCGTTAGTGTCAAGGAGAGGAGCCATTATACTTCCATTTTTAAAGTCATTGATATGACTCGACCAGGGAACAAATCTGCGACTTCCCACACTCGAGGCGGACTCTATACCATTACACCACCAATGCTGTACAATCCCTGCGTTGATTATACCAGAGATGTAGATAGAAACGGACAACTTCACATTTAACTGCAATAGGCGACTTTTGAACACAAAATGGAAAAAGAGAAATTGTACAAATTGGGCATTTCTTTTTCTTTTCCAATTGGCTTTCAACTCGCTATCAAAATTATTTTTCCAAGTTTAAGATGTTGTCTAAAAATATTACAGAGACTTACGCTAAATACATCCGCTGACTCTAAAAAATGTTTGCATAGAAAATAGTGTATACCATCACCAGAATGTATTGAATATATGACATTGAGTTTAAATTCATTGTGAATGTGTAAAGGATGCACTGGAAATGATTGATTTGATCTCTTTTAGTATTTTGACCTTGTTTGAAAATGAAAGTATAGAATGCCAAACGCCGGTTTTGTCCGGGCCCGATTTGGTCCAAAATTTCGCCTGGTGAGTTCTTTCTTGCATAATGCATGCCCCCCCCCCCCCCCCCCCCCCCCATTTTCTTTGGATTGTTTTAAAGCTAGAAGGTAACTCATTTCAATGATATATATATAGTGTTCTACATGAGAAACGCTTTGAAAGTGTGACAATCGAGGACTGAAACAGGTCGATTTACATGGAAACAAACAAGGATTTTTTTTTGGTGTATTGATAAGATATTTTCTATTAGCCAATCATGGCGCCCATTTCTGAGCAGAGTAATCAATTACAATTATACAAAATAATGATAACTTTTATAACACAATATGATATGATTTTCAATAATTAGTTTTGATTATGAATGCAACAAAATAAAAATGTATTGTAACCTATACAAGGAAGTAGCCCTTTTGGAAAATACAACACCAGTACTTGAACTCTAGTTTCCTTTAATAAAAGACAAATACTAGCATCATAATTAATTTCCGCAACCCGGACCTCCAGACTAAAAATAAAAATAATTGCTATTTGCTTAATCTGTACCGGATTTATTTCGATCACCGTTATCTAGACCCTTAGTAGAGTTAACTCCCTTGACTTGCAAAACGATAACCGAACAGAACACTGCACTGATGGGCGAAGGAAGTTGATGCCAATTACCACTGATATCCTTAAAAGAAATCGCTCATTTCGACCCCTTGCTGTAAGGTAAATTTAATGCCGGAACTTCATGACAATTTTCCATTTTTTTTAGACATTTATCCTTCGAAAGTGTTGGAAATATGGAGAGCATGATCTGAATATTATGAAAAAGGAAAGGAAACCGGATGGTTAATTTTTCGGTTATTCTAACCTACGTTTCTTAGCCTAATGGCAAATTCCTTATTAATATTTTACTTAAGCACTCTTAACAAAATAAAATAGAATCGACTTGTTTGTAATGGAAAGTTGGAAATTAATTTATCGCAAAAGAGAACTAAAGGGATAGATCTATGACAATTGACATAAATTTCCTCAATTTTATGAAAAATTGCTTTATTTTTTAAAGTTCTTTTTCCTCTTCCATTATTGTGTATGGTCCACTCCGTAGCTTTGTCAAATATTGTGACTACACACAACAAAGTAATGTATTTAACAAGTATTTATTAACCCTTTCCCTCATATAGACGCTTTCTGACGCCTCTGCAGCAGATGTCTTTTTGAAAACATAGTGACAAAAGAAGAAATTGCACAAAACGTGCAATTTCTCCTTTTGCCACAATGTTTTCCACTTTTAGTCATAGGTTATCCATTCAATTAAGGAGATTTTCTTTGTTTTGACAAAATACGTTGAAAGTCGTCTGCTGCAGAATTGTCGTATGAGGGAAGGGGTTAAATGACCCTCTTGACAGGCTGAAAGCCTCTAAGGTTGCTGCCATGGCAAGATGCTCTGGCATTTAATTCAACTGACATGAAGAAGGGAGTGTTTGGAGATAGCTGGTGAAATAGGGTAGCACACAATTCAGCTATATTAGTGACCTCTGGTGGCTGTTTTGGCATTATGGAGAGGCTGAGGTACAGGGATGTCAATTTGACCCGTAAAAAATCTGCCAGCAAAAGGTCAGTTTGACCTGCTGAGCTTGCCCACTGTGGTCGATCATCATCTACTAGGATGTTGCTTTTTGTCCTGTTGTCTCCATTGACAAACCCAGTGACCCTCCATTGGACAGCTCGTAGCTGCTGTCCAACTTAGGTATTGGGGTCCTATACACCATGGAGTCATACTGGATGATTACTGGCTCGACAACAGACTACTAGGCCTGGACTTGACCCTTGTGAGGATCCTGCTGAAAGAGCGTAGACTGTTTGACATCTTTGCGGTTGCAATGACATGCAGCTGACTGAGGTCAACAAGAGTCAAGACAGATAAATTTGTAATTGATTGGGAGTCCTCTGTAAGATTTTTAGCTCGCCTGACCTGTTTTCCGATATTGTGATATCCTTGGCGTTGTCGTCTTCGTCGTAACAAATCTTTAACCTTACCTCATAACTAAAAAAACGTTAAACATTTCCAAATGAAACTTGGTACACATGTTCCTTGTAACATTACGCATGTCTATACCAAGTCACATAACTCTGGCTTTAATAATAACTCAGGAATGCCCCTTTTACAAAAAAGCAGACAAGCCTTAGCGTTCGCTTGCAGCGCTCTTGTAAGCTCTCATAAGCGCAAAGTGCTCAATGTGAGTTATTTTGATGGCCCTTTGTCTGGCTGGCATCAACATCTTCTCACCCTCTATAACCAGTTGGTCAATTGGGATAAAACTTCATAACAGGATATTCTCAGCGTCCTCACCAAAATTCCTTCATTTATATTTTGATCCACACAGAAATCTGCTTTCCATAGCAACCAAAAGTAAATCTAAAATTTTCTTCTCGCAAAACGATTCCCAAATAATTTTGTTGAAATTTTCCACTGTGACCTTCTTACTGATTTCTTTATGCCATGTTGATTGGTTATTTGGTAGTAAAATGTAGCTGCAAGTTTTGCCTTATGTGGCTATATGGAAAACTTAATCGATCTTCTCCTCCTAAAGCATCTCGCTGTTTTCCAAATTATTTCTCAGAAATATTCCTAGTGGAACTCTCTATCAGATTCCTTCAGGCCATGTTGAGTGGTTTAAAAACTCAGCCGTTTGGGGCTGTTCTGCCTTATACAAATGTATTGCTATCTATAGTGAAATAATTTTGTAGAAATTTCCCCTGTGTGACCCTCTACAAGATTACTTCAAGCCATGATGATGTGTAAACAAAATTAATTGGCTTTGTGGCTGTGGAGCTATACTGGTCCTCTTGGGCTTTTTGTATTAGCTTACCCGACGACAAAATGAGATAGTGATTGGAATGACAAATCTCGTTGAATTACCCAGTGCCATCATTGCCCTCTTGTTTAAATATTGGTGTGACTTGTGCAACTAATGACCTTTTATGTCATTTTGGAACCACAGAAAACAATTTGTGAAATACATATACAGGTACAAGTAAATACAATTTCATAGAAGTCAAATTAATTCATTTCATCAGTTCCCCTAAATGATCACTCAGTTTTTAGCTCACCTGAGCACAAAGTCTAGGGTGAGCTTTTGTGATAACTCGCCAGTCACCGTCTGTCGCTTTGTTCACATTTTCCTGCAACAACTTCTTCTTTTAACCCTTCCCTCATATAGACGCTTTCTGACGCCTCTGCAGCAGACAGCTTTTTGAAAACATAGTGACAAAAGAAGAAATTGCTCAAAACAAGCAATTTCTCCTTTTGCCACAATGTTTTCCACTTTTAGTCATAGGTTATCATTCAATTATAGAGATTTCTATTTTTTGGCAAAATACGTTCGAAGAGGACGTATTTCAAGATAAATCTGAGGAATGTTCCTCTGTCAAAGTTGTCAAAATAATTTAATTAATATTCCATGTAAACATATATTTTTACGACGATATTTATCCTGTTGTTTTTCATTTAGATGATGTCACCAAATGGCAGATGACGATGTGGCGATGGTTACGGACCTTCAGCCTTCATCGGCGTCGGGGTTGCATAATTCTTGGCATAGTGGTCCTCGTTTGGTTTGCCACCATTTTTTTTATCAACTCTTCCTATGACTTGGTCAAGAAAGATAGCGACAATTTGAAGGTATGAATACAATGTCAGAGCTCTAGATAAGGGGCGTTTTGAATGTTCTAAAATGCTTATTTGACCCTCGAACTCTTATGTTGTGGAGACTCAAAAGAATCGTCTCAATGAGACGATTCTTTTGAGTACCCACAGCATAGGATTTGCTTTAATATTAAGAGAGAAATTGTGGGGAAAAGAACTGAATACCCCTCCTTATCTTGACCTCTGCATGTCCTTTAGATAGATCTGCATTGTCGTGATTGGTTTACCTTGAGGGAATCATTGGTTTATAAATCAACTTTGAGCATTTGGTTGTGACCGTACTACAAGCATATTGCAGGCGTATTTTGACGCAAAAGCAACAGACAACTTTTGAAATCATTGTGGCCAATGGGGAATTTGCTCATGATGAGCAACTTCTCCTTAGGCCACAATGTTTTCAACTTTATTTAACATTAAGCCATCTTTTATGGAGATTTTACAGGTTTTTATCACTATGTTTTCAAAGTAGTCTGCTGCAGATTTGCTGTATGTGGGTATTAAAACATATTAGTTTACTCTGTCTCACTTACAACAAATCTGCAGCAGACAAATTTGAAATCGTCTTGAGATAAATATGAAATATCTCTGTATATATAAAAGATACATTTTAGAAAAGTGTTGAAAACATTGTGGCAAAAAGAAAAAAATGCTCATTATTTGGCGTCTGTATGTGGAAAATGTTCATGATTCAAAGTTTATCTGTATCTATTGTGTTTAAATAGCTGGATTATGTTTAACCTAAAGAAATATTTCAGTTTTTGTCATGAAACTTAGTATGTCTATAATGGAAAAGTAAGGAGATTACAAAGAAAGTAAATCAAGATTTTGAGACAGAGAAAAAGAAATCAGAAAGTATCAGGGAAAGAGCAAACTGAAGTTATTTTCAAAACAATAAGCCTTTCTGTGTGATACTATAGGTACTGAATCCATGGCCGGGTGGTTAATATCTGGGATGTGGAACCGGACATCCTGGGTTTGATCCCCAGTATCAGTGGCCAAGATGGAGAGGCCGAGTGGTTATTATATGGGATGTGGAACCAGACATCCTGGGTTTGATCCCCAGTATCAGTGGCCAAGATGGAGAGGCCGGGTGGTTATTATATGGGATGTGGAACCGGACATCCTGGGTTTGATCCCCAGTATCAGTGGCCAAGATGGAGAGGCCGAGTGGTTATTATATGGGATGTGGAACCGGGCATCCTGGGTTTGATCCCCAGTATCAGTGGCCAAGATGGAGTGGCCGGGTGGTTATTATATGGGATGTGGAACCGGGCATCCTGGGTTTGATCCCCAGTATCAGTGGCCAAGATGGAGTGGCCGAGTGGTTATTATATGGGATGTGGAACCGGACATCCTGGGTTTGATCCCCAGTATCAGTGGCCAAGATGGAGTGGCCGGGTGGTTATTATATGGGATGTGGAACCGGGCATCCTGGGTTTGATCCCCAGTATCAGTGGCCAAGATGGAGTGGCCGAGTGGTTATTATATGGGATGTGAAACCGGACATCCTGGGTTTGATCCCCAGTATCAGTGGCCAAGATGGAGAGGCCGGGTGGTTATTATATGGGATGTGGAACCGGACATCCTGGGTTTGATCCCCAGTATCAGTGGCCAAGATGGAGAGGCCGGGTGGTTATTATATGGGATGTGAAACCGGACATCCTGGGTTTGATCCCCAGTGTTGTGTATTTGATACCTGTAAGTGTTGCCAATCAGTCGGTAACATGATACCAATGCCTGATAAGCCACACCCTTTTAGTACTACTGCATACACAGGCCCCTGCCTACATGACTGCATACACAGGACCCCGCCTACATGACTGCATACACAGGACCCCGCCTACATGACTGCATACACAGGCCCCACCTACATGACATGTATAATGCATGCTCGCCACTGGTCATAGTTAGTTGTTATATGCTAGACATTACTGTTAGGTAATAGTATTTGGTTATATGCCGTAGTCTCATGAATAAAGATAGTCACTCTGTATGAATGTTTAACCCTTTCCCAGAGCTCTAGATAAGGAGCGTTTTGATTGTTCTAAAATCCCTATTTTAACCACTAACCCAATGTTGTGGGTACTCAAAAGAATCGTCTCATTGAGATGATTCTTTTGAGTACCTACAACATAGGGTTTGATTAGATAATAAGAGAGATATAGTGGGGAAAAGAGCTGTTAACCCCTCATTATCTGGACCTCTGCTTTTCCCTCAACAATTCTCCAGCAGACGATTTTTATCTGGGATGACCCAAATTGAAACTTGGCCTTGATATTATCAAGATCAACAATTTTATGCAAAATGTTGCCTGTAGAGTATTAACCCTTTCCCTCATACGACAATTTTGCAGCAGATGACTTTGAACATATTTTGTCAAAAATAGAAAATCTCTATTATTGAATGGATAACCTGAAAAAACTAAAAGTGGAAAACATTGTGGCAAAAGGAGAAATTACGCGTTTTGAGCAATTTCTTCTTTTATCACTATGTTTTCAAAAAGACATCTGCTGCAGAGGCGTCAGAAAGCATCTATATGAGGGAAAGGGTTAATGTATTATATGCTCCCAACACAATATGTGGGAAAGGGTTGATTAAACAATGTAGATCTGGATCTACACTGTTCACAAAAGCCAACTTAATACCAATGGACAAACTCTAATGAACTTTTCAGAGTGAAGTAATAAAGCTGAGCGAGAAATATGTAAGAAGCCTGGCCCGAGACAATGAAGGAGTGGTTGATGGTCCTTATGCAGGAAGATTTACTGCTTACGGTAAGTCTAAGTCATCATTTATAACTTATCCTTTTTAAAAATACATTCGCATTTTGAAGTCTCTGCAGCAGACGACTTTCAAAATTACTCATTATGAGCAAATTCATTCAATTTCCTTTAGAGGAATTTTTTATTTGATGCCAAGATGTTTTCAAAGTCATCTGGAGCAAGTTTGTTGTATGTGGGAAAGGTTTACTCTTTTCCTTGATGCTTCAGTCAGTAGAGACACATGCTACCAATCCAGGGGGTGAAAGCCAGTCAAGCTTATGTCATGGCAATTGTCTGTCATGTGTGTGTTAATTTTACTTCACAGGTAGCATTTCAAAAATGAGGACTTCAATGGCAACCAAAAGAAAAATCTTTACTATTTTTTACTTCTCCCAAACTGGTTAGCCGATATTTAAATCATTTTGTAGAAATGTTCCTTAGGTGAATTTTTATCAGATACCTTCAAACCATGTTAATTGGTCATACAAACTTTCATTTATAGTTTTAAGTGCTCATGGTTTTTGTGATCGACTTTTTTTCCGTCATCCCTTGTTTGTCGTCCATTGTCAACAATTTGCTTGTTAACATTCTAGAGGCCACTAGTATCATCCAATCTTCATGAAACATAGTCAGTTTTTTTATCTGGCTGATGTCTAGGCCAAGTTCTAAATATGGGTTTTGTCTGGTCAAAAATTAGGTCACAAGGTCAAAAGGAAGGAAAGTTTTGTTAACACTCTGGAGGCCACATTATTCCCATTGTTTAATTGTGATATCTAGGTCATGTCTGGTCACTAAAAACTAGGTCACTCGGCCAAATTTGAGAAATATCTTCTAAACACACAAGCAACTCTATTTTTTGCTTCAGCAGCTTGAAACTTTGTAAGAATGTTTGTCTTGATAATATCTAGGCAAAGTTCAAATATAGGTCATGTCAGGTGAAAGACTAGGTCACTAGGTCAAATTGTATGGAAAAATCCTGTTAATACTCTAGAGGTCCCATTTTTAACTTGATTATGTTGAAATCTTGTCAGACTAATTGTCTTGATGATATTTAGGCTATGTTAAAAAATAGGCCATGTACAGTCTCACTAGGCCATGTGCAGTCTCACTAGGCCATGTAAAGTCTCACCAGGCCATGTACAGTCTCACTAGGCCATGCAAAGTCTCACTAGGCCATGTAAAGTCTCACTAGGCCATGTACAGTCTCGCTAGGCCATGTAAAGTCTCAGTAGGCCATGTACAGTCTCACTAGGCCATGTACAGTCTCACTGGGTCAAAAGGTTTTTGTTGATGTTATCTAGGCCACTTTTGAATATGGGTCATGCTCAGTCAAAGGCTAGGTCATAAGGCCAACTTGTAGGAAATTCTTGTTAACCCTTTCCCTCATATGGACGCTTTCTGACACCTCTGCAGCAGACAGCTTTTTGAAAACATAGTGACAAAAGAAGAAATTGCACGAAACATGCAATTTCTCCTTTTGCCACAATGTTTTCCACTTTTAGTCATAGGTTATCCATTTAATTATAGAGATTTTCTATTTGTTGACAAAATATGTTCAAAGTGGTCTGCTGCAGAATTGTCGTATGGGGGAAAGGGTTAATCCTCTGGAAGCTGTTTTTCTAACTTGAGCATGATGAAACTTTGTCTGAATTGGTGTTTGTTTTATATCAAGGCTAGATTTGAATATGGGTCATGTCTGGGTCAAAAAATAAGTCACTAGGCCAAAATGAAGGAAAATCTTGTTTACACTCAGGAAGTAGTCATTCTACTTTGAGCATGTTGAAATTTGTCACAAGTGATTGTCTTGATGTTATCTAGATCAAGTTCGAATATGGGTCATGCCGGGTCAAAAACAATTGTGCTAAATTGAACACTAGTGTTTACTTACCTGAATTATTGTCATTGACTATGTGGTTGAATTAACTTGGTTCAGCTATCCAGGGCCACTTTAGCCCTCTTGTTTTCTAGGTGATTTCAAAGTTGTCTGCTGCAGAATTGTTGTATTTGAGAAAGGGTTTATCAATAACAGTATTGAAATGAATGATTTCAGACTTGAAGAAAACAATGGCAGTGTTGCTAGAGAACATACTGGAGAGATTAAACCAGATTGAGATACAGCTAAATATATCCTCTAACCGCTCCTCTACCTACAAACTAAGCGGACGTTACTTCAAGCTTAAATACAATGAGAAAGGTTCCATTCAGGCTAAAGGTAAGAGAAATTCAATTCTAACCGCACATCTACCTATAAACTTAACGGACATCGCGTCAAGCTTAAATACAATGAGAAAGATTCCATTCAGGCAAAAGGTAAGAGAAATTCAATTCTAACCGCACATCGTGTCAAGCTTAAATACAATGAGAAAGGTTCCATTCAGGCAAAAGATAAGAGAAATTTAATTCTAACCACACATCTACCTATAAACTCAACGGACGATGCGTCAAGCTTAAATACAATGAGAAAGGTTCCATTTAGGCAAAAGATAAAGAGAGATTTAATTCTAACCACACATCTACCTATAAACTCAACAGACATCGCGTCAACCTTAAATACAATGAGAAAGGTTCTATTCACACAAAATTTGCTTAACCCTTTCCCACACACAAGGTTCCATTCAGGCAAAAGGTAACAGAAATTCAATTCTAACCGCACATCTACCTATAAACTCAACGGACATTGTGACAAGCTTAAATACAATGAGAAAGATTTCATTCAGGCTAAAGGTAACAGAAATTCAATTCTAACCGCACATCTACCTATAAACTCAACGGACATTGTGACAAGCTTAAATACAATGAGAAAGATTTCATTCAGGCTAAAGGTAAGAGAAATTAAATTCTAACCGCACATCTACCTATAAACTCAACGGACATCGCGTCAAGCTTAAATACAATGAGAAAGATTCCATTCAGGCAAAAGGTAAGAGAAATTCAATTCTAACCGCACATCGTGTCAAGCTTAAATACAATGAGAAAGGTTCCATTCAGGCAAAAGATAAGAGAAATTTAATTCTAACCACACATCTACCTATAAACTCAACGGACGATGCGTCAAGCTTAAATACAATGAGAAAGGTTCCATTTAGGCAAAAGATAAAGAGAGATTTAATTCTAACCACACATCTACCTATAAACTCAACGGACATCGCGTCAACCTTAAATACAATGAGAAAGATTTCATTCAGGCTAAAGGTAACAGAAATTCAATTCTAACCGCACATCTACCTATAAACTCAACGGACATTGTGACAAGCTTAAATACAATGATAAAGATTTCATTCAGGCTAAAGGTAAGAGAAATTAAATTCTAACCGCACATCTACCTATAAACTCACGGACATCGCGTCAACATTAAATACAATGAGAAAGATTTCATTCAGGCTAAAGGTAAGAGAAATTCAATTCTAATCGCACATCTACCTATAAACTCAACGGACATCGCATCAACCTTAAATACAATGAGAAAGGTTCTATTCACACAAAATTTGCTTAACCCTTTCCCTCATATGACAATTCTGCAGCAGACGACTTTGAACATATTTTGCCAAAAAACGGATAATCTTTTTAATTGAATGGATAACCTATGACTAAAAGTGGAAAACATTGTGGCAAAAGAAGAAATTGCTTGTTTTGAGCAATTTCCTCTTTTGTCACTATGTTTTCAAAAAGATGTCTGCTGCAGAGAACTGATTGTCTAGGCTCACAAACCTTGGAGACCTGAACATGTATAGTTCCCTTTAATAATAATATCTAAGAACAAGAGTATCGATGGATGTATTTTCAGATTTAATCAAAGGTGATGACCAGACATGTGAACTAACAGAAAAAGAAAAACAGCTGTATCCAAGGTGTATGGGCAAAATAGGGGTAAGCGTTGTCTTTTTTTTTAACCCTTTCCCTCATACGACAATTCTGCAGCAGACGACTTTGAAAGTATTTTGTCAAAACATAGACAATCTCCATAATTGAATGGATAACCTATGACAAAATGTGGAAAACATTGTGGCAAAAGGAGAAATTGCACGTTTTGTGCAATTTCTTCTATTGTTACTATGTTTTCAAAAGGCCGTCTGCTGCAGAGGCGTCAGAAAGGGTAAATGTTGATGATAAAAACCTTTCGCCACTTACATTCACCACTCATGAAGTAACTTCGCCACTTTAAAATAATCTTCGCATTTGGCGAAAGTGGCGAACGGCAGGGCGGGACCTGAGTGCCCTTAGGCTAGGCACATTTCCTAGCCTAGAACTGGTTTGTTTACTCAGGGGTCATGGATATATAGGATCCATCATGAGTTTTCTTTGGAGATCAAGATTTCTTAAATGAGTCTAGAAAAAGACGGTTATTAACCGAGCCTCTTGGCGAGGTTATTAACTCTCTTTTTCGAGACGAATTTAAGAAATCTTCTCCAAAGAAAAACGAGTGATGATTCTTTTTATCACCTAAACAGTGTGTTTTAATGAAAAATATTGACAACATCAAAACAAAGACCGAATAACATATTATTCATAAAAGAACTTGTGATTCACCGCATAAAAAAGTAGTCCTCATCATTTTTCAATAAGAAGAAAATGTGTAAAATTTAACAACTTAACAATAAACATAATAAAGATAAAGGTCAAAATGAAGTCATCAGTAGTCGCGTGTATGACGTGTTTTTGTTATCACACGTGTATGATAACGTTGTTCCTGTTTGTTCTCAACTTGAAAATAAGGGTATTTATGTGATAAAAGTGAACTCTCTCCTTGATATAACTGAAATATTGTTGAGTTGGCGATAAACCCAAATTAACTTTAAATCTCTGTGTGTAATTATAGTGGATGAAGGATATGTGGAAGTCGGACCCATGTTACGCAGCCTATGGAGTGGATGGGTCTATGTGCTCCTTCATTATGTTTCTCAGTGAGGTAGGTGTTCTACACTATTTTCATAAAACTCAAGCCAAAGTATCTCATTTGGTCACGACACTGGCAATAAGTTCAAGGACTTGCCATTTGGTCACGAGAAGAATGCTCAATTCAAGGCCACAGAAAGAGCGATCAATTAAAGGGCCTGCCATTTGGCCCAACCTTGAGCCGAACAGTCAGTAATTCTTTTTGATGATAGACAACAGTAATTGTGACTTGCGACATTGATCTTGCACCAATGTGCTTAAAAGTTTATGTGGAAATATCAGTCGGTTGACTACGGAAAGTGTTGTATGGAGTTCAGATGCGAGAAAGTAAGGAGACATATCTCCTGTGTGAACTGGGTGCCACTGTGATATTACCGAAATAACATGATAAATGGTGTTAAACTCAATATCAATCAATATATCAACTAATCTTGTAATAAAAGATGCTACTTTTTGTTGGTTAAAACTAGAATACTACTGGACAATACTGACCCTTTCACATATGTAGACGCATCTGCAGCAGACAACTTTTTGGAAACATCGTTACAAAAGGAGAAATTGCCTATAATTGAGTAATATTTCCTTTTTAGCTCGACTTTTCGAAGAAAAGGCTAGCTTTACTACTTGCCTTGGCGTTGGCGATGGTATCACACTTTGGTTAAGGTTTTTGTACCAATTCACTTTTTTGTCAAAACAATTACAGATATTGCTTTGAAACTTACAACACTTATTCACCACCATTACCTCCATCAACAGACAAGAGAACATAACTCTTTCAAGGTTTTTGTAAGAATTATGGCAATTTCTCCTTTTGTAACGATGTTTCCAAAAAGTTGTCTGCTGCAGATGCGTCTACATATGTGAAAGGGTCAGTATTGTCCAGTTGTATTCTGTCAAGATTTTTTAAGAATTATGGCCCTTTTTCTATTTAGAATTTTAGTAAAGTTATTCATACCAAAATCAACTTTGTTCAAAACAATAAGAGATACACTTACAAAAATCTTTTTACCATCATAACCTCCACCAACTAGAATACATAACTTGATTCATGTTTTTGTAAGAATTATGGCCATTTTTCGACTTAGAATTTTGGTTTAGTTTTTCGTACCACCCCACTTTTTGCAAAACCATTAAAGATATAGCTTATACTCTTACAGTACTTATTTACCAGCATTACTTCCATCGACAGACAAGAGTACAGAACTCTGTCAAGGTTTTTGTAAGAATTATGGCCCTTTTTCGACTTAGGATTTTGGTTAAGTTTTTTGTACCAATTCACTTTTTTTCAACACCATTACAGATATTGCTCTGAAACTTACAAAACCTTTTCATCATCATTACCTCAATCAACAGACAAGAGTACATAACTCTGTCCATGTTTTTGCATGGCCCTTTTTCGATTTATAATTTTGGTCAAGTTATTCGTACTATCCCACTTTTTAGCTCACCTATGCACGAAGTGCAAGGTGAGCTATTGTGATCACATTTTGTCCGGCGCCCGTCGTCCGTCGTCCTTCGTCAACATTTGAGCTTGTTAACACTCTACGGGCTACATTTTGCATCCAATCTTCATGAAAGTTTATCAGAACGTTCATCTCCATAAAATCTTGGACAAGTTCGAAACTGGGCGATATGAGGTCAAAAACTAGGTCACTAGGTCGAATTGAAGGAAAATCTTGTTAACACTCTGGAGGCCACATTTTCAACTTGAGCATATTGAAACTTTATCAGAATGTTTGTCTTGATGATATGTAGGTCAAGTTCGAACATGGGTCACGTTGGGTCAAAAAGGAGGTCACTAGGTCAAATTGAAGCAAAATCTTGTTAACACTCCAGAGGCCGCAATTTTTGCTTTAGCAGTTTGAAATTTTGTCAAAATGTTTGTCTTAAAAATATCTAGGTCAAGTTCGAATATGGGTTATGCCGGGTCAAAAACTAGGTCACTAGGTCAAATTGAAAGAAAATCTTGTTAACACTTTTGATGCCGCATTTTTTGCTGCAGCAGCTTGAAATTTGGTCAGAATGTTTGTCTTAAATATATCTAGGTCAAGTTCAAATATGGGTCATATTGGGTCAGAAACTAGGTCACCAGGCCAAATTGAGGGAAAATCTTGTTAACTCTGTAGAAGCGGCATGTTTTGCTTCAGCGGCTCGAAATTTGTTCAGAATATTGAGCTGAATGATATCTAGGCCAAGTTCGAATATGGGTCATGTCGGGTCAAAAACTAGGTCACTAGCCCAAATTGAAAGAAAATCTTTTTTACACTTTGGATGCCGCATTTTTTGCTTCAGCAGCTTGAAATTTTGTCAGAATGTTTGTTTTAAAGATATCTAGTTCAAGTTCAAATATGGGTCATATTGGATCAGAAACTAGGTCACTAGGCCAAATTGAGGGAAAATCTTGTTAACTCTGTAAAAGCTGCATTTTTTGCTTCAGCAATTTGAAATTTGGTCAGAATGTTTGTATAAATGATATCTAGGCCAAGTTCGGATATGGGTCATGCCGGGTTAAAAACTATGTCACTAGACCAAATTGAAGGGTAATCATGTTAACACTCTGGATACTGCATTTTTAATTTCAGCATGATAAAACTTTATCAGAATGTTTTTCTTGATGATATGTAGGCCAAGTTTGAATATGGGTCATGCTGGATCAAAAACTAGGTCACTAGATCAAATTGAAGGAAAATCTTGTGAACACTTTGGATGCCGCATTGTTTGCTTCAGCAGCTTGAAATTTGGTCAGAATGTTTGTCTGAATTATATTTAGGTCAAGTTCAAATATGGGTCATATTGGATCAGAAACTAGGTCAATAAAGGAAAATATTGTTCAAACTTTGGAGGCCGCATTTTTACTTTGAGCAAGTTGAAACTTAGTCAGAATGTTGTCTTGATGATATCTAGTCCATGTTGGAATATGGGTCATATCAGGTAAAAAATATAGATCACTAGGCCAAATGAAGGAAAGTATTGTTAACACTGTGGAGGTTGCATTCAGAATAATTGTCTTGATGTGTTTTGCATTGCAGTACATTGTATAATTAAGGTGAGCGATCCAGGGCCATCATGGCCCTCTTGTTTTTCAAAACCATTAGAGATATAGCTTATATATATACACTTACAATACTTATTTACCATCATTACCTCCATCAACAGACAACAAACAGTACATAAGTCTGTCAAGATTTTTTAAGAATTATGGCCCTTTTTCTATTTAGAATTTTAGTAAAGTTATTCATACCAAAATCAATTTTGTTCAAAACAATAAGAGATACACTTACAAAAATCTTTTTACCATCATAACCTCCACCAACAGCCAAGAGTGCATAATTTAGTAAAAGTTTTTGTAAGAATTATGACCCTCTTTCGACTTATAAAGTACTTCGCTTATAAATAATATGATAAAGTACCTGGTTATGTTTTCTGTACCACCCAAAAAGTTTGTTTTATTAGCAAGCACTAAAAAGTTGAGCGCGCTGGCCTCCTTCAGCTCTTGTTTTGCAATGTTTTCACATTTATTTCAAAATATCTATATTCAAGGAAATTGATTTCTTCGGCACAAAAATGGACTGCACATAAATTTCTGTTGTATTTATTTAATCTTGATAAAGACCAAGTGGTCGGAAATTCGATTATTAAAATTATTTATCTTTATTCCATTAATAGAAATTTCCCCTATTTTTGCCTTGATGGTTTCAAAGGTGTAGACAGAAGAGTTGTTGTATGTGGGAAAAGGCTATCCTGAACCTTGATGTTTTATATAATAATATGTTTTTTCATGAATGATGTCATGATTGGTTTTTGAAAATAGCAATGGGGGGATATTTTTTATTCAGTTTAACCCTTGTTCACATATAGATGTAGACGACATTGATAACATTGAGATAAAAATATGGAAAATTTCTTTAAATGTATGTCTAATTATTGATGTTGTATGTTTGGCCTGTATATGTGGTTATCACATAAAGCCCTCTCTGGGAGTGTCAAAATCCCATTACATGAATATCATATGACACTTCTAATTTGTTTCCAGTCTTACGCTGAAGTCTTTGTAACAACGTCAAAACTAAATGAAAATGACGTCACGTCAGCGGTTTAATGTTATAAACGTTATTTACTTTGGCGCCAAAACTGGCAAATTTGATGTATATTTTTTCGAAATACACCTCATAAATCACTCTATGTGATAAAAAGAGTATCTAATTCGTGTTTATTTATTTTCACTTTTGATAAACTTGTTAGCTAAGCTGAATATGATCCTCGCCAAGACTCGCGACATATCATCTTAGTAAACTTGTTTATTAAAAGTGATAATAATAAACACTCATGTAATATCCCTTATATATATGTAAGTTAATTTTAGGTGAAGGGTTGGTGTCCTAGAGTATCAGGCTTGTATATTTGTATATCTTACTTAATTGTAGGTCGAAGGTTGGTGCCCCAGATCAGCCTGGCATGGACTGGGCCCTGCCCCTCCTGAAAACGAAAACCAGTTTAATAAGGTGAGCTATGGTTTATTGATTTGGAGGACATTGATGTCAACTCTTTTATCACATTTCGTATATACCATGTGTAATGGTTCTTCTGTTACCCTTTCCCACATACAACAAATCTGCTGCAGACTTCTTTGAAAACATTTAAGAAAAATTTAAGTATAATTATTGAATAGAGTTGAAAACTGTGGCAAGACGAGAAATTGTTCATTATCAGCAATTTCTTTTTTTTGGCCTCACTATTTTCCATGTTGTCTTCAGCAGATGCGTCAATGAAGCCTCTTTGTGCTTGAAAGAGTTAAATGTTCTCAAAGCAGACAACTTCTAAAATATCATGTCAAGTAAACTGTTAAACCCTTTCCCACATGCGGACTTAATTTTAAACAACTGCAGTCAACAACTTAAAAGGAGAAATTGCCCATTATTAGCAATTTCATCTTTTCACAAACATTTTCAATAACTTTCATCTTAAGAGATATTTATAAAAAAAATCCCAGAAATTTTCTAAATGTCTGCAGTTGATTTGTGGTTTATGAGAATGGGTTTACAACAAATCAGCAGCAGACAACTTTGAAAACATAGTGACAAAAACCTGAAAAATCTATATAAAAAATAGCTTAATTGTTAAATAAAGTTGAAAATATTGTGGCCAATTAGAAATTGCTCATCATGAGCAATTTCACCTTTGGTTACAATGTTTTCAAAAGTCATCTGCTGCTATTGCGTCAAAATGCGTCTGCAGGTGGGAAAGGGTTAAGTTAATAACTCTACTGATTACTTAATTTTCATATATTTTTTAGGCCAACATAACAACTAATTTAGATGGTTTAATGAAACTATTAGTTGATCCCAATGAACGACAGGGATATGCTTGGATCAGAATGCGAATTAAACGTATATGGCCTAGGTGGGAGGCGGCTATTACAAGGCTGTCCCAAAAACAGGACATGTCAAAGAGAAAACAGAAAAAGGTAAGTGTCAAAGTACAAAATGGTGGTGACAATTATCTAACCTTATACTGATTAGTCACCAAAATGATTAATAATCAACTAAGGGTATAAAAAACAATCAAAGATAGGTATCTTACATCAACAAAAAAGGGTGGGTGGGTGGGCAATTGATTAAGCATGAAACGTTTTATCCAGCTATCCCGTGACAATTTGGATGAATCGGCGGTGAATCGTTTTCTTTACGTTGTAGTAAAATACACAAAGCGGTGCTCTATGATAATCACACCGTTTAATGGTGTTCAGGTAAATATTCGCATTCCCCTCACTCGAGTAAGCATGGTAATTTTGCCGTGGTAATAAAGAGTTCTAATAATATCAATAGCCCTTATTATGTTACAAAAACGTCAACATTTGAGCATTATATTTCGTTATTTCTATCAACCTTTTCCCACATGCAGACACTTTCTGAATTCTCTGCAGCAGACAACTTTGAAAAAAAAAAAAAAAATTCTTTGCAAATAATTATGTCCATTAGTGGACCAAAGTTTCTCTGATTGATAACTGGATAATGTTCGGTCCTACAGTACTTGAACTTGGCAGGGAGGTTGGGATGACCAGTAAATGACCCGTATTGGTTTTGAGGGCATGCATTCAAAGGTCAATGTCACAGTGATCTCGAACAAAAAGGGCGAAAGGTATAGTTTTTTTACAAACATCTCTTGTAATACTTTCATTTACAGATAATTTTCACATATTTTCGAAAAAGTCTACTACATTTTTATTTTATTGATAAGGATTAATGCCGAGACAGTTTACCCATTCATAACTATGACTTTCTTCACTTATTTCAGATTTTAGTCCATCTAGGTCTGTTGTCCAAGCAATCGGGATGGAAGTTTGCTGAAATGCAGTTTAAAGGTGGCCCGTTGGGTGAATTAGTGCAGTGGTCAGATTTAATTACTGCCTTGTATGTATTGGGACATCAACTTACAATAACCAGTGAGGCAGAACAGCTGTCAAGGTTAGTGGGCGTAGCTATGGAATTGAGTTATTCATGTAGTTGGTAAAGTTGATTGGTCAGACCTAAACACTAGACATTGACAAGCAAGGAAGATTTACATTCAAGGTTAAATCACATAGTTTTAAAAGATAATGAGTCCGACTTAAATACAAAACATTGACACCTCTCCAAATGAATACAGACGTTTTTTGGCGCCTCTTTGGCAAACAAATTTTTGAAAACATTGTGACAAAAGGATTAAATGCTCATAATGAGAGCTATTGTACCCACCCTGGTGTTAGATTCACATCTTGGTTAAATTTTGCAGGCAAGTACATATATAACACCATAGCTCAGTTACAACTAGATGTATTGCATTTAAACGTTCTGCAAGGCTTTCCACAATCACATATATGTAAATAATGAAGTAAGATAACTCTATACTGCATATAATACAAATTATTGCCCTTTTTCCACTTTGAAGTTCTGGTTAAAAGTTTGCATGCAGCTACATTGAAAGTCAATATTTCAGTAACATAAACAACTGAATGCATTGCATTGAAACATTATACAACCCATCCTAACACCATCACACCTATGTAAAATAATCAAGTTAGATAACTATATCTTCCACATGATGCAAATTAGGGCCTTTTATTATTTGATTTAGAAATTCTGGTTTAAATTTCGCATGCAACTCCATAAGGGTCCATATCTCAGTAATTTTAAAATGATCCGTGGAATAGTCCAGTGCACTGCATTATGGACAGTTCTTGTTTCATTTATAGAGTTTCCATATTTTGGCCTATTTGCTTTTAAAATTGAAAGCTGCAGATTTGCTGTATGAAGGAAAGGGTTAACTGACAATAACATGCACTGATGATTAACATTCAAGGTTAGTGGTAGGAGCTATGGATGGACATAGAAGTAAATCAAGGTTAGTGGTAGGAGCTATGGATGGACATAGAAGTAAATCAAGGTTAGTGGTAAGAGCTATGGATGGACATAGAAGTAAATCACGGTTAGTGGTAAGAGCTATGGGTGAAAATAGAAGTAAATCAAGGTTAGTGGTAGGAGCTATGGATGGACATAGAAGTAAATCAAGGTTAGTGGTAGGAGCTATGGGTGAAAATAGAAGTAAATCACGGTTAGTGGTAGGAGCTATGGATGGACATAGAAGTAAATCAAGGTTAGTGGTAGGAGCTATGGATGTAAATAGAAGTAAATCATGGTTAGTGGTAGGAGCTATGGATGTAAATAGAAGTAAATCAAGGCTAGTGGTAGGAGCTATGGATGGAAATAGAAGTAAATCAAGCAGATGACTTTTTGAAAACATAGTGACAAAAGAAGAAATTGCTCAAAACGAGCAATTTCTCCTTTTGCCACAATTGTTTTCCACCTTTAGTCATAGGTTATCCATTCAGTTATAGAGATTTTCTATTTTTTGACAAAATATGTTCAAAGTCGTCTGCTGCAGAATTGTCATATGAGGGAAAGGGTTAAAGCAGACGGCTTTTTGTAAACATAGTGACAAAAGAAGAAATTGCACAGAACGTGCAATTTCTCCTTTTGCCACTATGTTTTCCACTTTTAGTCATAGGTTATCCATGTGACAAAATATGTTCAAAGTCGTCTGCTGCAGAATTGTCGTATGAGGGAAAGGGTTAAAGCAGACGGCTTTTTGAAAACATAGTGACAAAAGAAGAAATTGCACAGAACATGCAATTTCTCCTTTTGCCACTATGTTTTCCACTTTTAGTCATAGGTTATCCATGTGACAAAATACGTTCAAAGTCGTCTGCTGCAGAATTGTCGTATGAGGGAAAGGGTTAAAGCAGACGGCTTTTTGAAAACATAGTGACAAAAGAAGAAATTGCACAGAACGTGCAATTTCTCCTTTTGCCACTATGTTTTCCACTTTTAGTCATAGGTTATCCATGTGACAAAATACGTTCAAAGTCGTCTGCTGCAGAATTGTCGTTTGAGGGAAAGGGTTAAAGCAGACGGCTTTTTGAAAACATTGTGACAAAAGAAGAAATTGCACAGAACGTGCAATTTCTCCTTTTGCCACTATGTTTTCCACTTTTAGTCATAGGTTATCCATGTGACAAAATACGTTCAAAGTCGTCTGCTGCAGAATTGTCGTATGAGGGAAAGGGTTAAAGCAGACGGCTTTTTGAAAACATTGTGACAAAAGAAGAAATTGCACAGAACGTGCAATTTCTCCTTTTGCCACTATGTTTTCCACTTTTAGTCATAGGTTATCCATGTGACAAAATACGTTCAAAGTCGTCTGCTGCAGAATTGTCGTATGAGGGAAAGGGTTAAAGCAGACGGATTTTTGAAAACATAGTGACAAAAGAAGAAATTGCACAGAACGTGCAATTTCTCCTTTTGCCACTATGTTTTCCACTTTTAGTCATAGGTTATCCATGTGACAAAATACGTTCAAAGTCGTCTGCTGCAGAATTGTCGTATGAGGGAAAGGAATAAAGCAGACGGCTTTTTGAAAACATAGTGACAAAAGAAGAAATTGTACAGAACGTGCAATTTCTCCTTTTGCCACTATGTTTTCCACTTTTAGTCATAGGTTATCCATGTGACAAAATACGTTAAAAGTCGTCTGCTGCAGAATTGTCGTATGAGGGAAAGGGTTAAAGCAGACGGCTTTTTGAAAACATTGTGACAAAAGAAGAAATTGCACAGAACGTGCAATTTCTCCTTTTGCCACTATGTTTTCCACTTTTAGTCATAGGTTATCCATGTGACAAAATACGTTCAAAGTCGTCTGCTGCAGAATTGTCGTATGAGGGAAAGGGTTAAAGCAGACGGATTTTTGAAAACATAGTGACAAAAGAAGAAATTGCACAGAACGTGCAATTTCTCCTTTTGCCACTATGTTTTCCACTTTTAGTCATAGGTTATCCATGTGACAAAATACGTTCAAAGTCGTCTGCTGCAGAATTGTCGTATGAGGGAAAGGGTTAAAGCAGACGGCTTTTTGAAAACATAGTGACAAAAGAAGAAATTGTACAGAACGTGCAATTTCTCCTTTTGCCACTATGTTTTCCACTTTTAGTCATAGGTTATCCATGTGACAAAATACGTTAAAAGTCGTCTGCTGCAGAATTGTCGTTTGAGGGAAAGGGTTAAAGCAGACGGCTTTTTGAAAACATAGTGACAAAAGAAGAAATTGCACAGAACGTGCAATTTCTCCTTTTGCCACTATGTTTTCCACTTTTAGTCATAGGTTATCCATGTGACAAAAAATGTTCAAAGTCGTCTGCTGCAGAATTGTCGTATGTGGGAAAGGGTTAAAGCAGACGGCTTTTTGAAAACATAGTGACACAAGAAGAAATTGCACAGAACGTGCAATTTCTCCTTTTGCCACTATGTTTTCCACTTTTAGTCATAGGTTATCCATGTGACAAAATATGTTCAAAGTTGTCTGCTGCAGAATTGTCGTATGAGGGAAAGGGTTAAAGCAGACGGCTTTTTGAAAACATAGTGACAAAAGAAGAAATTGCACAGAACGTGCAATTTCTCCTTTTGCCACTATGTTTTCCACTTTTAGTCATAGGTTATCCATGTGACAAAATACGTTCAAAGTCGTCTCCTGCAGAATTGTCGTATGAGGGAAAGGGTTAAAGCAGAAGGCTTTTTGAAAACATAGTGACAAAAGAAGAAATTGCACAGAACGTGCAATTTCTCCTTTTGCCACTATGTTTTCCACTTTTAGTCATAGGTTATCCATGTGACAAAATACGTTCAAAGTCGTCTGCTGCAGAATTGTCGTTTGAGGGAAAGGGTTAAAGCAGACGGCTTTTTGAAAACATTGTGACAAAAGAAGAAATTGCACAGAACGTGCAATTTCTCCTTTTGCCACTATGTTTTCCACTTTTAGTCATAGGTTATCCATGTGACAAAATACGTTCAAAGTCGTCTGCTGCAGAATTGTCGTATGAGGGAAAGGGTTAAAGCAGACGGCTTTTTGAAAACATAGTGACAAAAGAAGAAATTGCACAGAACGTGCAATTTCTCCTTTTGCCACTATGTTTTCCACTTTTAGTCATAGGTTATCCATGTGACAAAATACGTTCAAAGTCGTCTGCTGCAGAATTGTCGTATGAGGGAAAGGGTTAAAGCAGACGGCTTTTTGAAAACATAGTGACAAAAGAAGAAATTGCACAGAACGTGCAATTTCTCCTTTTGCCACTATGTTTTCCACTTTTAGTCATAGGTTATCCATGTGACAAAATACGTTCAAAGTCGTCTGCTGCAGAATTGTCGTATGAGGGAAAGGGTTAAAGCAGACGGCTTTTTGAAAACATAGTGACAAAAGAAGAAATTGCACAGAACGTGCAATTTCTCCTTTTGCCACTATGTTTTCCACTTTTAGTCATAGGTTATCCATGTGACAAAATACGTTCAAAGTCGTCTGCTGCAGAATTGTCGTATGAGGGAAAGGGTTAAAGCAGAGGGCTTTTTGAAAACATAGTGACAAAAGAAGAAATTGCACAGAACGTGCAATTTCTCCTTTTGCCACTATGTTTTCCACTTTTAGTCATAGGTTATCCATGTGACAAAATAGATTCAAAGTCGTCTGCTGCAGAATTGTCGTATGTGGGAAAGAGTTAAAGCAGACGGCTTTTTGAAAACATTGTGACAAAAGAAGAAATTGCACACCCACATACAGACACATATTGATGCAAAAGTTTAATTTTCATTTTCCACAATGTTTTCAATAGTCATCTGTGTCGAAATGCTGCTTCAACTGCAAAAGGGTTAAATGTGAAGAATTTATTTTCAGATTGTGGTAATAAACCTTGTTTTATTTAAATTTCAGTTAAAGTAGTTCTTTGCTTTCTTTTCAGCATACTATCCCAATTACCGGTGGCCAATTCCCCGTGCCAAAGTCGCAGAGAACTTCCCGTTGATATAATTTACCTCGATATCGTTGGTTTACGTCAATTTAAAAAGTCTGTGAAAAATGGTTATGGTAAATTTAGGTAAGAGTTTGCAGCTTTTAGCTTTCAAGTGTGATTATTAATTCTTTAAATACCTTATTAACAATGCAGACACTTTCTGACATCTGCAGCAGATGCACTTTGAAAACATTGTGGCAAAAGTCATAATGAGCAATTTCTCCTTTTGTCACAATGTTTTCAACTTTATTTAAACATTGTTCTTTCATTATAAAGTTTCCATATTTTGTCTAAATGTTTTTAAAGGTGTCTGCAGATTTGTTGGAAATCGTTAATGCTCCTTGACTAGATATTCCAGATAATATAATCTAGATATTCCAGGTAATATAATCTAGATATGATAATATAATCTAGATATTCCAGGTAATATAATGTATGGTCTGTCTGTTTGCCTGTGGCACAAACATCAAAGTTTCCCACATATAACAAATCTGTAGCAGATGAATTAGAGAACATCTAGACAGAAATATGGAAAATCTCTCTTACGAAAGTATAGTTTGTGAATAGAGCGGCAAAATTCTCCTTTCAAAAGTCTGCTGCCGAGACTTAACCCTTTCCCTCATACAATAATTCTGCAGCAGACGACTTTGAACATATTTAGTCAAAAAATAGAAAATCTCTATAATCAAATGGATAACCTATGAGTAAAAGTAGAAAACATTGTGGCAAAAGGAGAAATTGCTCGTTTTGAGTAATTTCTTCTTTTGTCACTATGTTTTCAAAAAGCTGTTTGCTGCAGAGGCACCAGAAAGCGTCTTCCGTATATACTCGGTTATAAGACGCATTTTTTTTTACCTTCAAAATCGAAAGTAAAGTTGGGGGAGCAACTTATAAGCGGGTCAAGCAAAATTTCAGAAAAAAAAATACCCACCGAGCTACCTATCTTCAAAAGCTGTCATTTATATAAAGAGCCGATTTAACAGAATAATTCAAGTTTGATTGAAATAATAATAACATATTGAATTGATTTGTTTAGAAACCTAACAGAAGAAAAAATATAATTATGAATTTACACTCTTTTGTCTTTATTGTTTAGATTTATTCATGATCGGAAGCCATTTTGATTTTTGTGAAAATATAAATTGCGGCGCCGAAGTCAGGATTAAATAATTGTCTAAAATGCTAATCTCTCCTAAGGCTATTTTTTACACGCGACAAACAGTTTTAGGGCTAATGCAAGTTGGTTGTAACTACAGCCTATTCCAGGAGAAATTACAACCGTTTGCATATAACCATCGAGTTGGAGGTACCTCATTGTAAATTGTGTAGACAGTAGTCACTACCACGTATTTGTAACTTTATATGCAGATGTAGCAGACAGTGTTGGAAAACGTTGTGAGAAAAAGGGATACTGCTTTTTATCAGCGATGCATCCTTTCCTTACATTTTGTTATCTAGTTTCAAAGCTGTTAAACAAAGGAAAAATAAATACCATGCCCTTTTAAATCCTTTTCAATTTAAAGAAAATGTAGTAATTTCTCCTCGGAGCGCTATCAAAAGAAGTCTGCTGCAGATGTGTATAAATGCATGTTAAAATTGGTAAGAGTGAAATCTATATAGACCTTTATTTCCGCAAACCATTTTCCCCGACAAATGAGCTACGTCATAAAAAAGAGTATGTGCAGTTTATTCACAAGTATTACCAAGCTAATAGGATCGTAAATTTAACATTAATTTATATGGGTGTTTTTCATTTGTCGCGGCTGAATCAGCAGGTAAATTAGTGACGTCATTTATTGAGCCCTGTGTTTTTCACGCGACAATCATTTATAGGGCTAATGCAAATCTGTTGTAACTACAGCATGTTCCTGCAGAAATTACAACCGTTTACATATAACCATAGAGTCCAACCTTCTTTCCATAGACCTTTAAAACCCTTGTCTTCACCTATCTGTGAGTTACACACACTTTTAATAAACTTCGTCGATGCAATAACTTTTGACGCATTTGCAGCAGACAGCTTTTGAAAATATTGTCAGAAAAGGAGAAACATGTATTGTCCTATTTAATTCATGCATCATACGCATAATTGTATTAATGCTATCAAACTCTTGTGTTTGTTTTACTTTTAACTCATCATTTTTTGAAAACATTGAAAGGATTAATTTTCATGTGTGAAATCGGACAAATGGGGCTTAAGGGTTGAATGCATGGTAAGAGACACCGACATCAACAAAACCCTTTGTTCATGTTTCGCGCTTTTATTTTTATATATTGAAACAAATATTAAGAAATTTGGACTAGTTAGTTTGGCTTATTTGGATTTATAAAATCAGGTTTGTGCATTATTATCTTCATGTATCATTATCCAGTTTACATCGAGAACCATGTTTTATTGAAGTATTAATCGTATTTGTTTGACATGAATCTTTTTCGAAATTTTATTTTTTCGGGGGGGGGGGGGGGGGGGTTGGTTGAAAAAACTCAGAAATTTGACTGCATCTTATTAGAGAGAACAGCATAAAATCCTAGATTTTAGACCTCAAAGTAGGGGGTGCGTCTTATAGACGAGGGCGACTTATAACCGAGTATATACGGTATATTCGGAAAAGGCCATACCTTTGACATGTTTTTATTAGGTATGCATGTTTGTGAAAAGACATTTTTATTGTGTCACCCTGCATAGTATGGTAGGCACTTAGGGATGACAGTGTGCAGGTGACACACTCCATTCTAGTTGATACCAAAATGGTTATCTTACCTCCTTGACATTGAACTTTCCAGCAGATGACTTCTGGAAACATTGTGGGAAAAAAAGAAAAAAGATAAAATCAGTTTCCAACAATATTTTCTGTGCTATTCTAATGCTAAGAGATTCCCAATGTTTTTACCAAAAGCAGATTAATCTATCCGAACAAGGGTTATATCATGATACCTCAGGTAACAGGTTATATCTTTTTCGCAGCTGTTTACTACGAGTGGTGGATTCATTTGGCACAGAGCCAGCTTTCAATCTGCGAGGTTTTGCCAAACAGCGTAAAAAACTCACTTCATGGGGAGGACAGGACCTACAACCACAACAGTTTTTTACTATGTTTCGTAAGTATTCTTTGTTTTTGTAGAAATTACTATGTTTTGTATATATTCTTTGTTTTTGTAGAAATCACTATGTTTCGTATGTATTATTTGTTTTTGTAGAAATTACTATGTTTTGTACATATTCTTTGTTTTTGTTGAAATCACTATGTTTGGTATGTATTCTTTGTTTTTGTAGAAATTACTATGTTTCATATGTATTCTTTGGTTTTGTAGAAATAACTATGTTTTGTACATATTCTTTGTTTTTGTAGAAATCACTGTGTTTCGTATACATGATTTCTTTATTTTTGTAGAAATTACTATCTTTCGTACATATTCTTTGTTTACAGCAGACTACTTTTGAAAACATTGTGGCGAAAGAAGAAATTGCTCACAGTGAGCAATTTCTTTTTGCTACAATGTTTCGAACTCTTTTCAATGTTTTTAAACTTTCGTTTACAGAAGTTAACCGTATTTTTTAAAGTCGTCTGCTGCAGATTTGTTGTATGTCGGAAAAACTTAAGATTTGCAGTTTAACCTTTTGAAGTTGTACATTCAAGAAACAAAAACCTGTTCTCTGGGAAAGATACTTTTTGACATCTCTGCAGCAGACACTTTTGAAAAACATATTAGCAGAAGGAGTTATAGCACATGATGAGTGAGGCAATTCTTAACCCTTTCCCTCATATAGACGCTTTCTGACGCCTCTACAGCAGACAACTTTTTGAAAACATAGTGACAAAAGAAGAAATTGCACAATGTTTTCCACTTTTTGTCATAGGTTATCCATTCAACTATGGAGATTTTCTACGTTTTGACAAAATAAGTTCAAAGTCGTCTGCTGCAGAATTGTCGTATGAGGGAAAGGGTTAAAGTACCCACAGTGTAGGTTAGATATTTCGTGACATGAAATACACACTGTATTAAGAGTTTTGTATACTGTACCTAAACTATATATACAGCCCAACCTGTGCTGAAGACCACCTTTGAATAGCAATACCCTGTCTATAGCGACCATACTTTTAGTTCCCAAAAACTAGTTTTCTGTATAAATGACCCTGCAATTAAAGACCACCTGTGAACAAAGACCAGCTTTTTCACTAACTATGCAAAGATGTTTACAAACTCATTTGCTGCAGATCTGTTGTATGTAGGAAAAAGTTAATGAAATTATTACCTATGATTTTGGTTGCGGTCAAATTATTCATGCTATAAAAGCACCATATATATTATATCTCATTACTTTTCATGAACTGATTAATTTGTATGGATTCATATGGAGCGGTCAAGACATGTATGTCATATGTGATTTATACTGAAATTTTCATTATTTTTGTGTTTTTTTAGCTCACAGTCCAGACAACTCCTTTATGGGTTTTGTTGTTGAAAAACATTTAAATGAATCTAAAAGTAAGGATATACCTAGAGAGGATCTGGCAGTGGTTTATGGTAAAAACACTTATATGTGGAAGGTAAGTAAATCTGATTTAATATTTTTAGTTCACCTGAGCACTTTGTGCTCAAGGTGAGCTATTGTGATCACTCAACGTCCAGCATCCCAGAAAGGTTCTCTAGGTGACCCTCATCAAGAATTGTTCAAAGAACTTGAACTTTGGTTGCTGCCGCATCAGAAAATGGGGAAAATGCTAAAACCTTAAAAATCTTCTTGTCCAAAAGTACAGGCCTAATTTGAAAATGATTTGGCACAAAGGTTCAATGGGTGACCCACTACCAAGATTGTGCAAATTATTCCGATCTGTTGAAAAACATGGGAGCCAGGGAGCTGAGTTTGTTTTCCTTATATGTGTGAAAACTTAAAAAATATTCCTGTTGAAAAGCGCTGGCCCGATTTGGAAATAATTTGGCATAGATTTTTTTTGGGTGACCCTCTTTCTAGATTGTTCACATTATTCTGATCTGTTAAAAGACTTGGCCACATGGGGTGGTGCTTGCTTTTAGCTGAATGTGAGTTATTGTGATCGCCAATTGTCTGGTGTGTGTCATCTGTATGTCAACATCTTTTCTGTAACTGGAGGGTCAATTGGGATGAAATTGCACAGAAAGCATCCTCTCAATGTCCTCACAGAAATTCCTTCAAATTATTTTGATCCATACAGAATTCTGCTTTCCATGGCAACCAAAAGAAAAAACTTAACAAATATTATTCTCATGTTGATTGTGGTCGCCAGGGGTTGGGCTGTTTTGCCTTAAATGGGTATTTGAAAACTTTAAAAATCTTCTTCTCCGAACGTATCTGGTCAATTTTCAAATAATTTTGTAGAATTAAATCCTGTTTTGACCCTCTACAAGATAACTTCAAGGCCAGTTGGTTGGTAAAAAAGTTATTGTGGTAGGCATGACAAATCACATTGCATTATTCAGCTGAGCGATCCAGGGCCATCATGGCCCTCTTGTTACCTCAAGGTGAGTTATTGTGATCGCCTTTTGTCCGGCGTGCGTCGTCTGTCAACATCTTCCTCTCAGTAACCAAAAGGGCAATTCTGAGGAAATTTCACAGAAAGCATCCTCTCAATAACCTCACCAGAATTCCTTCAAATTTTTAGATCCATGCAGAATTCTGGTTTCAATGGCAACGAAACAATTTTTTTTTCTAAATTTTTCAATTTCCAAACTTGTTGGCAGATTTTCAAATAGTTTTGTAGAAATGTTACTTAATTGACCCATTATTAGATTCCTTCAAGCCATGTTGATTAGTAGAAAACTATGGGCACTACAGATATTTGTTTTTTATAGTAGGTGGCCAATGTTTTAGGGTTATTAATAAATTATCAAAAAGTTATTATTTGTTATCAATAAGTTATTATTTGTTTTATATAGTAGAGGCCAATAGTTTTATCCATAAGTTGTAATTTGTTTCATATAGTAGAGGCCAACATTTAAGTGTTGTCAATAAGTTGTTATTTGTTTCATATAGTAGAGGCCAACATTTAAGTGTTATCAATAAGTTGTTATTTGTTTTATATAGTTGAGGCCAATATTTAAGTGTTATCAATAAGTAACTTGTTTTATATAGAAGAGGCGACTTTTTAAGGGTTTAACCCTTTCCCACATACAACAAATCTGCAGCAGACAACTTTGCAAACATCTAGGCAAACATGTGAAAAATCTCCGTTTTATGAGATTTTATTATCAAATGTACATGAAAACACTGTGACAAAAGGTGAAATTGATCATCATGAGCAATTTCACCTTTTGCCACAATGTTTTCAAAAAATTGTCTGCTGCAGAAGTGCCAAAAGGGTGAAAAGGGTTAATATATTATATAGTCCAATCATTTAGTGTATTCAATATAAAGGAGCTCTAGATAAGGGGCGTTTTGCATGTTCTAAAATCCTAATTTGACCGTCTAACCCTACGTCGTTGGTACTCAGAAGAATCGTCTCAATGAGACGATTCCTTTGAGTACACACATCATAGGGTTTTGGATGGACTTTTAACCCTTTCCCTCATGTAGACGCTTTCTGACGCCTCTGCAGCAGACAGCTTTTTGAAAACATAGTGACAAAAGAAGAAATTGCACAAAACGTGCAATTTCTCCTTTTGTCACAATGTTTTCCACTTTAAGTCCTAGGTTATCCATTCAATTATTGAGATTTTCCAGTTTTTGGCAAATTTTGTTCAAAGTCGTCTGCTGCAGAATTGTCGTATGAGGGAAAGGGTTAAGAGAGATATTGTGAGGAAAAGAGCTGTATACTGCCCCTTATTTGTACCTCTGATATTATGTATGTTTTTTTACAGGGTAGAGACCAGTATTTAAGCGTCATCAACAAGACTGGTATAATTATACATGGAACAACATATGTGGAAAACAAGTCTCAGGCCATTGAAATTCCAGAGTATGTGATTAACCATGGACTTTTAAACGGAGAAGATCTACATCTACTTCTCAGGAAATCTAAAGTAAATTTACAGATTATTTAGATATTTTACCCACATACAACAAACTGCAGGGGATCACAGGAATCCTTCATAGCCTAGTGGTTAGCATCAGGGATTTGGAATCGGGCATCCCTGGTTCGATCCCAAGTCATGGCCCTGTGGTCATGGTGGAGTGACCTTTGGCAAGGCACATGTCCTGCCTAGTACTGGTTTATTTACCCAGGGATCATGAATAAGTGAACTGTTGCCATGATAAAACTGAAATAATGTTGAAAATGTCGTAGAACCCAAACAAACAAAAAAAGCAGGGAATCACTTTGAAAACACCTAGGCATTAATACCGAAAACCTCCTTTAATGAATAATTATTGAAAACAGTTGAAAACACAATGTCAAATAGATAAATTGCTCACTTTTGCCAATTTCTCTTTTTGTCACAATGTTTTCAAAAATCATCTACTGCAAATTCATCAAAATGCGTCTGCAGGTTGGAAAGGGTTAATATTTCATTTCTACTTCTACAACGAGATACAGTGATTTCCTTATAGTTGTAAATTGCTTAATTCAAAATATTTCAAACATGGTTATGTATATTCTCTTGACCCTTTCCCACATGGATATGCATGTTGATACATCTGCAGTAGATGATTTTTAAAATGATTGTTTTAAAAAGGAAAATAGATGTTGCTCATGCTAATCAATAGTATGACAGGAAGACATGCAAGCATCATTATCATTTTCCCACTGTCTGTTCATCTGTCTGTCTGATCCAATTTGTCAACTTAAACTTGGTTTGCAGACATCCTGGAACCTGAAATAATGCAACGGGCAAGAACAGTAACTCTTTCATGACTGATTTTTGAGTGAAGCTCCTTTATTTTGTTTCTTACCTGGGGACTTTATTATCCCCTCGTCAAATAGAGTTTGAGAGGGGATATAGTAACGGGGCTGTTCGTTTGTGCGTCCGTGCATCCGTCCTTAACAACCTTGTGACCACTCTACACTGAACATCCTTTGACCGATCTTAACCAAACTTGGTATACAGTTATATATTGCAAGGTCTAGAAGCCTATTTATTTTCAAGGTCATACAGTCAAGGTCAAGGTCAAAATTGGACTTTGACTATTTTCCCATATAACAACCTTGTGACCACTCTACACTGAACATCCATTGACTGATCTTAACCAAACTTGGTATACAGTTAGTATATGGCAAGGTCTAGAAGCTTATTTATTTTCAAGGTCATACGGTCAAGGTCAAAATTGGACTTTGACTATTTGCCCATATAACAACCTTGTGACCATTCTACACTGTATATCCTTCGACCAATCTTAACCAAACTTGGTATACAGTTAGAATATGGCAAGGTCTAGAAGCCTATTTATTTTCAAGGTCATATGTTAAAGGTCAATGTCAAAATAGGACTTTGACTTTTTTCCCATATCAACAACCTTGTGACCACTCTACACTAAACATCCTTTGACCGATCTTAACCAAACTTGGTATACAGTTAGTATGGCAAGGTCTAGAAGCCTATTTTTTTTCAAGGTTAAAGGTCAAGGTCAAAATTGGACTGTCTAGTTTCTTGAATACCGAGGGGATGCATCTGCTTTGCAGTGCCCTTGTTTATTCTAATTCTGCAAGGCATCAAATTTCAAACTCTTTTTCGTTTTGTAATATTTCCCTCCGTGGTAAACCTTTTCTCAAATACATCAAATCTGCAGCACACGACTTCGAAAACTTGTGGAAATACTTCAGTTAGGCTCTCCATCAGAGGAAATGTAAATGTGGAATATCATTTAATAGAAATGATCCTTGGGTGAACCTCTACAAAAATAGTTCAAGCCATATTGATTGGTTTAAAAACATGGCAGCCGGGTGGCATCAGAAAAGGGGCACAATGACAATTTTTTTTAAATTTTTAAATTCAATTCTTATGAAAGTGCTTGTTTTAGTTCAAATTAAATGTGTAATCTACGTAATTTTTGCAAGCAATAATACTTGGTTGAAAGACATAAAATACAAGTGGCATCAGAAAAGTGGTAAAATTTACTTTAAGCTTCAAGTGATATCGCCTCCTTATTCACTGGACCAATTTCAGCCATATTATTAGGAATGTTACTTTGAGGGTCCTCTTACAAAATTGTTCAAAGCTAAAAAATTCTATGCAGAACATTGGTTGCTGAGGCATCAGAAATGGAGTAAAAAATGTCATATCTTTAAAATTCTTCTGCTCTGAATCTGCTTGTCTGATTCCAAGATAATTTGTTAGAAATGGTCCTTGAGTGACCCTCTACAAAATTTATTCAAGCCATATTAATTGGTTGAAAAGCATGGCCGCCAGATGTCATCAGGAAAGAGGCAAAATGACAAAACTTTTAAATTCATTTCTCCTTAAAGTTCTTGTCTGATTTCAAGATAGTTTAGCTGAAATGTTCCTTTAGTGAATCCGCCATGGTCGAGTTGTCAGCGTCGGGGATTTGAAACCAGGCGTCCCAGGTTCGATCCCCAGTCACGGCACGACGGTCATGGTGGAGTGCCCTTGGGCAAGGCACATTTCCTAGCCTAGTACTGGTTGTTTACCCAGGGATCATGAATAAGTGAACTGTCCCCGTGATATAACTGAAATAATGTTGAAAACACCTTCAAACAACATCTCTTCCTAAACCAATGGACGGATATTTTGCCAATATGGCTATAGTGCAAACTTAAAAAATCTTCTCCTCCAAAAGTGTCAAGTCGATTTTCAAATAATTTTGTAGAAATGTTCCTTGGGTGACCCTCTATCAGATTCCTTCAAGCCATGTTGATTGGTCGAAAAACATGGCCGCCAGGGGGCGGGGCTATTTTGCCTTTTATGGTTATAGTGAAAACTTAAAAAATCTTCAACATCTTCTCCTCAGTTTCCAGTGGGTTAATTGGGATGAAACTTCACAGAAAGCATCCTCTCAATGACCTCACCAGAATTCCTTCAAATTATTGGGATCCATGCAGAATTCTGGTTTCCATGGCAACGAAACGAAAAAAACTTCAAAATTCTTCTCCTCCCAAATTTGTTGGCAGATTTTGAACTTATTTTGTAGAAATGTTCCTTGGGTGACTCTCTATCAGATTCCTTGAAGCCATGTTGATTGGTCGAAAAACATGGCCGCCAGGGGGGGGCGGGGCTTTTTTGCGTTATATGGCTATAGTGAAAACTTAAAAAATCTTCTCCTCCAAAAGTATCAGGCCGATTTTCAAATAATTTTGTAGAAATGTTCCTTGGATGACCCTCTATCAGATTCCTTTAAGCCATGTTGATTGGTCGGGGCTTATATAGCTAAAGTGAAAAAAAAAATCAGGTGAGCGATTCCAGGGCCATCATGGCCCTCTTGTTTTTTATTTTCCCAGAAAATAGTTTTTAGGTAAAATGGTATATTTGATCTCTCTTCCACAGATTTTCATTGGTCTAGGTTTTGCATTTGAAGGTCCCACCCATCTAGAAGCTATAGCCATTGGGGCTGTGTTTATAAATAGTTTTTAAATTATAAATAAAATGTTATATTTGATCTCTCTTCCACAGATTTTCATTGGTCTAGGTTTTCCATTTGAAGGTCCCGCCCCTCTAGAGGCTATAGCCAATGGGGCTGTATTTATAAATCCAAAGTTTGCTGTGCCCAAAAATAGAAATACAGATAAGTTTTTCAAAGGAAAGCCCACAGAGAGACAGGTAATAATTAGCATGTTTTTCCCCCATTCCTCTATCACTGTGACATGCTTCATTCGTCTTCCACCAATGGGATAACAGTATTTGTTGAAAAGCAGTCAGTTGCTTGGAAAGTGTTGTGTGGAGTACTGGTGTGAGAAAGCCAGGAAACACATGGGTAGGTGAACTGGCCGCCATGATATGCCTGCAAAATTGTTAAAGGTGGTGTCAATCAATCAATCAACCCTTATCTTTTGTTTTTGTTTTGCTAAAAGCATTCAATTGATAGAGTTTCTTAAAGTTTCTCATGAATATTTGCCATGATAAGCTTGTATCTTGCATTTAAAATGTTTCATGCCAAACATCAAAGGTCAAACTGAGATAAAACAGAAATGATTTTGGGTTGGCAATATGGCTTTTTAGATCATCTAAGCCGAAGGCTCAAGGTGATCTATTCTGATCACTCTCTCTCCGTCGTCTGTCATTAACTTTTAGCTTTAGACATCATCTTCTCCTAAACGACAGGACCAATTTCAACCATACTTCACAGGAATGTACCTTTGGTGGTCCCCTTTTAAAATTGTTCAAAGATTTAAATTGAGATCTTTGATCTTTGGTTGTTGTGGCATCAGAAAGGGGGCAAAATATCCAAACTTTAAAGACCTTCTCCTCTGTCTGCTTGTCAGATTTTAATATAATTTGGTAGAAATGTTCCTTGGGTGACCCTCTACAAAGATTGTTCAAGACATACTGATTGGTGCAACCAGTCGTCATCACAAAAGGGGTAAATTGAACTTTTAGCTACAAAGCACAACTCCTACCATTCCACTGGACCAATTTCAACTTCACTTCACAGGAATGTTCCTTTGTTGGTCCTCTTTCTAAAAATTTCAAAGAATTGCATTCTGTGTAGAACTTTGGTTGCTGCGGCATCAGAAAGTGAGAAAAAAAAACATATTTAAAATCCCTTTCCTCCATAATCTGCTTGTCCAATTCCAAGATCATCTGGTAGAAATGTTCTTTGAGTGACCTTCTTCAAAAACTGTTCAAGCCATATTGATTTCATTGAAAAACAGGGCAGCAAGGCGGCATCAGGAAAGGGGCAAAATGACAAAACTTTTAAATCCATTCTTATTAAAGTTCTTGTTAGATTTCAAGATAATTTAACAGAAATGTTCCTTTATTGACCCCTTACATAATTAAATCGGTTAAAAAAACTTAAAATAGATATGCTATGTGGATTCAAAAAAGGGGTAAATGAACTTTTATGAACTTTTAGCTCCAAATAAAATCTCCTCCTAAACCATTTGACCGATATCTACCAAACTGACCATTATCTACCAAACTTCACATGAATGTTCCTTTGCTGATTCTATTTCAAATTGTGCAAGGATTTAATGTGTCATTACAAAATGGCCTTTACTGATAAGTTATATCTTAGCCACTCCATGCAGTTTAATTTGCACTCCTGCTCAGAGTTTCCCAGATATTTGCAGTTAAATATCTGCTACTAATTTACTATCACTTAGGTGATCGATTTAGGGCCATCTTGGCCCTCTTGTTTGGTAATTGATGTCTCTCTCAAAAATCCATGTGTCTCTCAATCATCCTTTTACTACTTATAGACACATTTTAATGCATATGCAGCACACAACTTTTGAAAACAGCGTGACAAGAGGATAAATTGCTTATAATGAGCAATTTCTCCTTTTGTAACACTGTTTTCAACTCTTTTCACTAGTTTGAATTTTATTCATAGACATTTTTCATATTTTTGCCTAGACATTTTCAAAGACGTCTGCTGCAGATTTGTTGTATGTGGGAAAGGGTTAATTATCCCTCATATCATTATCCCTTTCCAATAATTATGCAAAAGAATTTAGATGTATCTGCAGCTAAGTCTTTTTGTAAATACTTAGGTTAACCCTTTCCCTCATATAGACGCTTTTTAACGCCTCTGCAGCAGATGGCTTTTTGAAAACATAGTGACAAAAGAAGAAATTGCACAAAACGTGCAATTTCTCCTTTTGCCACAATGTTTTCCAATTTTTGTCATAGGTTATCCATTCAATTATGGAGATTTTCTATGTTTTGACAAAATACGTTCAAAGTCGTCTGCTGCAGAATTTCAGGATGAGGGAAAGGGTTAAAGGAGAAACTCGATTCAATAATTTTACTTTCATGTATAAACAATTTTCCTTTAATATGCAAAACAATTGATGGGTGACACTATGTTTATACAATGCATATTGATGTCTTTTCGCTTACAGTTAGCCAGTCAGCACCCTTATGCAGAACAGTTTATAGGTGAACCCTATGTTTATACAATCAATATTGATCATGCGGAGGAAGTCCGCACTACAGTTCAGAAAATACTGGATACAAATCATGTAAGTCTTTAACTCTTTTCTAATTGTAGATGTTTTCTGAAGCCTTTGCAACAGATGACTTTTGAAACCATGGTGGAAAAAGGAGAAATTGCTCATGTTGAGCAATTTCCCCTTTTTCTACAATGTTTTTAACTTAATTATGTCTCCCCCTGTATACAGGGGAGATATATTGTTTTTGTCCTTGATGTCTGTCTGTCTGTCTGTCTGTCTGTTCGTCCCCAAAATCTTGTCCGATCCATATCTCCCAGACGGCTTGAAGGATTTTCATGAAACTTGGGTCACATGTTCACCTCATCAAGGCGACGTGCAGAACCCGCGTCTCGACAATATAGGGTCAAGGTCAAGGTCATGATTGAAGGTCAAAGGTTTGAGGCTTTATTTCGTGTCCGCTCCATATCTCCCAGACGGCTTGAAGGATTTTCATGAAACTTGGGTCACATGTTCACCTCATCAAGGCGACGTGCAGAACCCACGTCTCGACAATATAGGGTCAAGGTCAAGGTCACGCTTGAAGGTCAAAGGTTTGAGGCTTTATTTCGTGTCCGCTCCATATCTCCGAGACGGCTTGAAGGATTTTCATGAAACTTAGGTCACATGTTCACCTCATCAAGGCGACGTGCAGAACCTGCGTCTCGACAATATAGGGTCAAGGTCACGCTTGAAGGTCAAAGGTTTGAGGCTTTATTTCGTGTCCGCTCCATATCTCCGAGACGGCTTGAAGGATTTTCATGAAACTTGGGTCACATGTTCCCCTCATCAAGGCGACGTGCAGAACCCGCGTCTCGACAATATAGGGTCAATGTCAAGGTCACGCTTGAAGGTCAAAGGTTTGAGGCTTTATTTCGTGTCCGCTCCATATCTCCCAGACGGCTTGAAGGATTTTCATGAAACTTGGGTCACATGTTCACCTCATCAAGGTGACGTGCATAACTTGCGTCTCGACAATATAGGGTCAATGTCAAGGTCACGCTTGAAGGTCAAAGGTTTGAGGCTTTATTTTGTGTCCGCTCCATATCTCCCAGACGGCTTGAAGGATTTTATTGAAACTTTGGTCACATGTTCACCTCATCAAGGCGACATGCAGAACCCGTGTCTCGACAATATAGGGTCAAGGTCAAGGTCACACTTGAAGGTCAAAGGTTTGAGGCTTTATTTCGTGTCCGCTCCATATCTCCAAGACGGCTTGAAAGATTTTCATGAAACTTGGGTCACATGTTCACCTCATCAAGGCGATGTGCATAACCCGCGTCTCGACCATACCGGGTCAAGGTCAAGGTCACGTTTGAAGGTCAAAGGTTTGAGGCTTTATTTTGTGTCAACTCCATATCTCCAAGACGGTTTGAAGTATTTTCATGAAACTTGGGTCACATGTTCACCTCATCAAGGCGACGTGCAGAACCCGCGTCTCGACCATACTGGGTCAAGGTCACGCTTGAAGGTCAAAGGTTTGAGGCTTTATTTTGTGTCCACTCCATATCTCCTTAAAGGATTTTCATGATACGTGGGTCACATGTTCACCTCATCAAGGCGACGTGCAGAACCTGCGTCTCGACCATACCGGTTCAAGGTCAAGGTCACGCTTGAAGGTCAAAGGTTTTAGGCTTTATTTCGTGTCCACTCAATATCTCCAAGACGGCTTGAAGGATTTTCATGAAACTTGGGTCAGATGTTCACCTCGTCAAGGCGACGTGCAGAACCCGCGTCTCGACCATACTGGGTCAAGGTCAAGGTCACGCTTGAAGGTCAAATGTTTGAGGCTTTATTTTGTGTCCGCTCCATATCTCCTTAAAGGATTTTCATGAAACTTGGGTCACATGTTCACCTCATCAAGGCGACGTGCAGAACCCGCGTCTCCACCATACCGGTTAAAGGTCAAGGTCACGCTTGAAGGTCAAAGGTTTTAGGCTTTATTTCGTGTCCAGTCAATATCTCCAAGGCGGCTTGAAGGATTTTCATGAAAATTTGGTCACATGTTCACCTCATCAAGGCGACGTGCAGAACCCGCGTCATGAACATACTGGGTCAAGGTCAAGGTCACGCTTGAAGGTCAAAGGTTTGAGGCTTTATTTTGTGCCGCTCCATATCTCCAAAACAGCTTAAAGAATTTTCATGAAACTTGGGTCACATGTTCACCTCATCAAGGCGACGTGCAGAACCCGCGTCTCGACCATACCGGTTCAAGGTCAAGGTCACGCTTGAAGCTCAAAGGTTTTAGGCTTTATTTCCTGTCCACTCAATATCTCCAAGACGGCTTGCTTATGTTTAGCAACAGTTGTTAACTGTTTTGAAGAATACTTCAGTCTTGAATGTTACAGCTGCAGTAAAAATATGTGTTTCTGTAAACCATTTGAAATCATGTCCACTTTGTACCAGGTCAAGACAAAACATTAGTAATTAAAAATTGAGTACTGTCCAACTTGGTCAAATTTTTGTTTGTCTGCTTTATAGGTTGGAATGTTTTGAGAGATTTTGACAGATATTTGAGGGGGAGACATATGTTTTTGTCAAAACAATTCTAGTTCAATAATTGTTCTTTCATTTATAGAGGCTTTCCTTATTTTTGATTTTTTATACGTCGCCGGAGGCGGGCGTATATTGGCGTCATCTTCTCCGTCTGTCCGTCCGTCCATACGTCTGTACGTCCATTTCTTGTGAACGCAACTCCTCCTACGTTTCTGACCGTATCTTTTCAAAACTTGGTCAATGCCATAACTATAATGTGTAGATGTGCATGAAGCGGCGATTTTCCGGTTCATTGATATTTGCAAAATTTATGTCCCTTGTAACTTAGTCTCTGTAGCTGATTGATATTGCAGCCTTGTGAACGCAACTCCTCCTATGTTTCTGACCGAATCTTTTCAAAATTTGGTCAATGTCATGACTATAATGGGTAGATGTGCATGAAGCGGCGATATTCCAGTTCATTGATTTTTGCAAGATTTATGTCCCCTGTAACTTAGTCTCTGTAGCTGATTGATATTGCGGCTTGTGAACGCAACTCTTCCTACGTTTCTGACTGAATCTTTTCAAAACTTGGTCAATATCATTACTATAATGGGTAGATGTGCATGAAGCAGGGATTTTCCGGTTCAGCAATTTTTGCAATAGTTATGCCTTTCGAAACTTGGTCTCTATAGCATATTCACTTGAGAACGCAACTCAAGTTTCCAAACAGGTAGAAGTGCATAAAGCAGGGATTATCTGGTAGAGTGATTTTTGCAAGAGTTATGCTCAGAAGGAAAAAAGGATACATATCGACACTGCCATTTGACCTACTTTCATATCGGAAGCCTCTATAGGGTTCTATCTCTGTTTATATGTATCCTATTTTCTTTAGTTAATACCAAAGTCAGCTAGGCTGGTAAGCAGAGTAAGACTTTCAACTCCGAACAAGTGTGGATAAACTGTTTTGCTCAAGGAAACACCCGGCTGCCCCTGCAGGGATCGAACCTACTACCCAGGCAACCATGATCTCAGGTCCCTGTCTCTTCCAGCTAAGCTAACTGGTCTCACAGACTTCATTTTGAGCTTATGTATACAGACATGTTAAAAGCAATAATTAAAAGGACCAATCTTGATCTTTATATTTTGTGGCGGCACTGGCTTGTAAACAATTGCTTGTGAACGCGATACAGTCTTCAGTTTTTAGCTCTACTGGCCAAAGGCCAGAAGGGCTTATGTCGTGGCGATTTGTCCGTCGTGCGTGCGTGCGTCCGTAAACAATTTCTTGTTAACACGATACAGTCTTCACTTTTGATTGTATCTCAACCAAACTTATACAGTAGTTAGATATCCATGAGAGCTTGGTTCCTTTCGAAAACCAGCCAGATCCGCCCATGCATGACTGGATTATGGCCCTTGAAATGGTCAAAATTGCTATAAAAGAGCTTGTTAACACGATACAGTCTTCACTTTTGATTGTATCTCAACCAAACTTATACAGTAGTTAGATATCCATGAGAGCTCGGTTCCTTTCGAAAACCAGCCAGATCTGCCCATGCATGACTGGATTATGGCCCTTGAAATGGTCAAAATTGCTATAAAAGAGCTTGTTAACATGATACAGTCTTCACTTTTGATTGTATCTCAACCAAACTTATACAGTAGTAAGATATCCATGAGAGCTCGGTTCCTCTCGTAAACCAGCCAGATCCGCCCATGCAAGACTGGATTATGGCCCTTGAAATTGTCCAAATTGCTATAATTGAGCATGTGAACACAATAGAGGCTGCATTTACTATCTGATCTTCACCAAACTTAGATAGTAGTTAAATATTGATGAGAGCTTGGTTCCTTTTGAAAACCAGCTAGATCCGCCCATGCAAGACTGGATTATGGCCCATGAAATTGTAAAAATTGCTATAATACAGCTTGTGAACACAAAAGAGCCTCCATTTACTATCCGATCTTCACCATACATACATGCTCTGGATTGAAAATGACCAAAGAACCATACCAGTAGAGCATAGGCCCTCATGGGCCTCTTGTTATTGTATCTCAATCAAATTTATACAGTAGTTAGATATCCATGAGTGCTCGGTTCCTTTCGCAAACCAGCCAGATCCACCCATGCAAGACTGGATTATCAGGGCTGTACAAATCCCATAGCCCGACGTCCGGGACAAGTCATAAATCGCATCGGGCAAGTTGCTAATTGCAACATCTCAGTCCCGGACAAGTGGCATTTTCCAAAAATCCACATCCCATTATATCAACCCATTTACGTAACAGTGAATGTAAATTCCTGTGTCTGGTAGCCCAGCTTAATTACTAACACACATGTATGACGTGTATAAATTTGACTGTATGTTACATGCAGGAAACCACTCGCGCGTGACCATAACCAATCAATAACAGTAGGCGGAGTTACCCACCTGTCAGATCGAGTGATTTCAGCCAACCGAATCGCGTCAGTAATAGTCGATTAACGTGATATATGTATCCAATAAGGCTGTCCAATCATAAGTGACAATTGTTCCTTGTGGCTGTGTTATTATCCCCCGCTTTTTCGAAGAAAAAAAGGGGGGTTATTAATTTCGGTTTGTCCGTCCGTCCGTCTGTCTCTCCGTCTGTCCGTCCGTCACACTTCGTTTCCGTGCAATAACTGCCGCAAATGTGAACCGTTTCTTTTCAAACTTGGTAACAAGGTTAAATGCCTTAACGGCTAGGCCAAGTTCGAATATCACTTTCGGCGGACTTTATTTGGTGGAGTTATGGCCCCTTATTTAACAAAATATGTTGTTTCTTGCCGTTTCCGTGCAATAACTGCCACAAATGTGAACCTTTTTTTTTCAAACTTGGTAACAACGTTAAATGCCTTAAGGGCTAGGCCAAGTTCGAATATCACTTTCGGCGGACTTTATTTGGTGGAGTTATGGCCCCTTATTTAACAAAATATGTTGTTTCTTGCCGTTTCCGTGCAATAACTGCCACAAATGTGAACCTTTTTTTTTCAAACTTGGTAACAACGTTAAATGCCTTAAGGGCTAGGCCAAGTTCGAATATCACTTTCGGCGGACTTTATTTGGTGGAGTTATGGCCCCTTATTTAACAAAATATGTTGTTTCTTGCCGTTTCCGTGCAATAACTGCCACAAATGTGAACCTTTTTTTTTCAAACTTGGTAACAACGTTAAATGCCTTAAGGGCTAGGCCAAGTTCGAATATCACTTTCGGCGGACTTTATTTGGTGGAGTTATGGCCCCTTATTTAAAAAAAAATGTCGTTTCTTGCTGTTTCCGTGCAATAACTGCCACAAATGTGAACCTTTTTTTTTCAAACTTGGTAACAACGTTAAATGCCTTAAGGGCTAGGCCAAGTTCGAATATCACTTTCGGCGGACTTTATTCGGTGGAGTTATGGCCCCTTATTTAACAAAAAATGTCGTTTCTTGCTGTTTCCGTGCAATAACTGCCACAAATGTGAACCTTTTTTTCTCAAACTTGGTAACAACGTTAAATGCCTTAAGGGCTAGGCCAAGTTCGAATATCACTTTCGGTGGAGTTATGGCCCCTTATTTAACAAAAAATGTTGTTTCTTGCTGTTTCCGTGCAATAACTGCCACAAATGTGAACCTTTTTTTTTCAAACTTTCCTTCAAGCGGGGGATATAAATTTCATGAATTTGCTTGTTTCATGAAAGCTAGGGAATTACCTATGGATTGGTCTCATTAAAATATTCCCTTAAATGTATTTTGATCCATATTTCTACTTTCGGTATGCGATGTTTGCAAACTGGTGCAAACCGGTTCAGAAAGACTTGGAAGACATTTTCGCCATGCAGAAGTTAATAAAATAAATTTGATCCAAATTAAAGACAATACGACGACTGCTAAAAATTATCTTGCCGTTTATCAATTTGAAATACCTTCAAGATCGACATAATATTCGTAATATCAAGGACACAAAGAAAATTATTTGGAATGAAATATATAAATGATTCCCCCCCGAGTATGATAATTGCCCAATCACAGCTTTGTTTACCAAAATTAATTAGCATAAACGGCGGGAAAAAACTTAATAGTTGCGATTTCATTGGATGAAATGAGAAATTGGGTGAATGACATTCGCGACCTGACGACCCCGATGTTTACATTCAACGCTGTTTACCGATTTCTAATTCTCAAAGTAGGGAACCATGATTAACATTGCGCAATCATCAAAATGGCGGCTATGTTGCGAATAATACCGCAACACCAATATGACTAAATGTAAATGCGTAGCGTTAATAGGAGATGATTTTAATGAGATTGCACATGAAACAAATTTAACGTTTTGTTGTCTTTCCTTTTTTTGGACAATATTTTTTTATTTAATAACTACATTGAACCTGATAAATTTGAATTTATTTAATATGTCTTTCTTTGTAAAACTGACCCTCGTATCGAACACTGCCCTGTTTCAGTGAGGGACCTAAATCGGTGACCTTATTATTTTGTTATCTTCAATTTGAAAAGTGCTATTTGACCATGTTGTCTCGAGTTTAACATTTCTGTCAATAGCTTTTGAATCTTTTGTAAATATGGATAAAATACATACATTTTATGCAGAATATTTCGAATAACCTAGTGAAAAATAATCTCTTTTCCAAATTTCATTTTTATTAACTGAATGCTGCACTAGAGGTCTTTTGCAATAATGTTATTTGAATTGGTTACTACCCTCAAATCATGTACATTGTGTGCTCTTAATGTTATCTTTATACAGAACTAGAAAAAAAACCACTAAAAAAACAATTAAAACACTCAAGAAACCGCGATCCGGGCTACCACACAATTCTTAAATTTGTCGCATGTTAAACTTGGTGTGCAGAAAAGTGGGACAAGTGAGAATCTTAGCAGGACAAGTGGCATTCTGAAAGTCACTTGTCCTGGACAAGTGGCTGATTTTTTTTTTTGTACAGCCCTGATTATGGCCCTTGGAATTGTCAAAATTGCTATAATAGAGCTTGTGAACGCAATACAGTCTTCAGTTTTGATTGTATCTCAATCAAACTTATACAGTAGTTAGATATCCATGAGAGCTCGGTTCCTTTCGCAAACCAGCCAGATCCGCCTATGCAAGACTGGATTATGGCCCTTGGAATTGTCAAAATTGCTATAATAGAGCTTGTGAACACAATAGAAGCTCCATTCACTATCTGATCTTCACCAAACTTACACAGTAGTTAGGTATCTATGAGAGCTTGGTTCCTTTTGCAAACCAGCTAGATCCGCCCATGCAAGACTGGATTATGGCCCTTGAAATTGTCAAAATTGCTATAATAGAGCTTGTGAACACAATAGAGGCTCCATTTACTGACTAATCTTCACCAAACTCAGATAGTAGTTGAATATTGATGAGAGCTCGTTTTTTTTCGAAAACCAGCCAGATGTGCCCTTGCATGACTGGATTATGGCCCTTTAAATTGTCAAAATTGCTATAATACAGCTTGTGAATACAATAGAGACTCCATTTACTATCTGATCTTCACCAAACTTAGATATTAGTTAAATATTGATGAGAGCTTGGTTCCTTTTGAAAACCAGCCAAATGTGCCCTTGCATGACTGGATTATGGCCCTTGAAATTGTCAAAATTGCTATAATACAGCTTGTGAACACAATAGAGCCTCGATTTACTATCTGATCTTCACCAAACTTAGATAGTAGTTGAATATTGATGAGAGCTCGGTTCCTTTCGCAAACCAGCCAGACATGCCAATGCAAGACTGGATTATGACCCATTAAATTGTCAAAATTTCTATAATACAGCTTGTGAACACAAAAGAGCCTCCATTTACTATCCGATCTTCACCATACATACATGCTCTGGATTGAAAATGACCAAAGAACCATACCAGTAGAGCATAGGCCCTCATGGGCCTCTTATTTTTCAAAAGTTGTCTGCTGCCAATTTGCTGTATATGCGGAAAGGTTTAAAAACAATCTTCGATCTCTTCACCTGATCTGATTAAAGTGTTGTGTGCTTAGAAAACATCTGAGAGGTTGTTTTTAGCTTGTCCTTACCTCATATCAGTAACACATATTCAAATGAAACTTGGTGCACATGGTTCTAGAAACTATACGCATGTCTATACAAAGTTGCATAACTCTGGCTTAAATAATTATTCAGTTAAGGCCCTTTTTAGCTGGACTATTCGAAGAATAAGGAGGCAGTCGGCGTCTGCGTTGGTTGAAGTTTTATACAAATATATATATATCTTATATACCATTAAACATATTTACTTCAAACTTTGCATACTTGTTTCTAATGACAATATAGACAACTGCAGCTAGTTACATAACTCTGTCAACCATAATTGTAGAGTAATGCCCCTTTTAGTACATATATTGTATCAAAAAAACATAACCTAAGCTATTGCTTTGCCATTTTATCAATATTTCGTCATCAAACTTTTAAATTATTTTATTTTTTACAACAGGGATGTTATGCAAGCAAAATATTTGCGTCAATATTCGACAATAGTCTAGCGTGGACTTTGAAATTCATACAAAAAGTTTAACTTTGCCCATAACTCGAAAAAAGTTTAACATTTTCAAATGAAACTTAGTACACTTTTTCCTAGGAACAAAACGCATGTGTTTACTAAGTCACATAACTCTGACGAGCGTTGGGGTTCTTTCCTCCGCTGCACTCCTGTTTTAAATTTAGGATTGTAAGTGGAATCCATTGTATTAACAGCTATTGGTTATAAGCATTCAACATGTTCTTCAAACACTCTGGGTGACACTCGGTGTTGTGTCACCTGCTTTGTAAGGTAGAGGCAATTCCGTTTTGCTGACATCTGTCTATCTTTTTCTCGACTTATCACTCTTCTACAAACTGACATGTTGGAACACAATATCCGTGTTATGCTCTTAACCCCCCTTAACAACAAATCTGCAGCAGACACCTTTAACCCTTTCCCTCATACAATTCTGCAGCAGACTGCTTTCAACATATTTTGTGAAAAAATAGAAAATCTCTTTAATTGAATGGATAACTTATGACTAAAAGTGGAAAACATTGTGGCAAAAGGAGAAATTGCTCGTTTTGAAAAAGTTGTCTGCTTTAGAGGCGTCAGAAAGCGTCCGTATGAGGGAAAGGGTTAATAACATCAAGACAAACATATTGAAACTTTCTATTAATGAAAGAACATGAATTGAATAAAGTTGAAAACAATGTGGCAAAAGGAGAAATTGCTCATAATGAGCAATTTCTCCGTTTGTCACAATATTTTCACAAGTAGTCTGCTGCAGAGGCGTCATAAAGGGTATGTATGTAGGAAAGTGTTAAGTCGATCAGCAACAATGAAGGCTATCAATCCAGGTGTTGTGAGTTTGAATCCCGGCTCGGCCATTCATTCCATCCGATGATTGATTGGCAGAAGTCAATTTAACCAGCGTCATTCGTCTTCCACTCAGAGGTCCCAATGGGCTAAGTCTATGTGGAAAAGCAGCCAGTTGCTTGGAAAGATTGCTGTGTGGAGTACTATGAGGAGGTGAACTGGCCGCCGTGATATTACTGAGAAATTGTTAAATACGGCGTTAAACCCCAATCAATCAAATAATCAGAGGTCCAGATAAGGAGGAGTATTCAGCTCTTGTCCCAACAATATCTCTCTTATCATCCAACCAAACCCAATATTGTGGGTACTCAAAAGAATCGTCTCATCATAGGGTTAGAGGGTCAAACAAGGATTTTAGGACGAAAAAAACTTCTTATCTAGACCCGATTTCCACCATAGATTTAACCGTTTCCCTCATATAGACGCTTTCTGACGCCTCTGCAGCAGACAGCTTATTGAAAACATAGTGACAAAAGAAGAAATTGCTGAAAACAAGCAAATTCTCCTTTTGCCACAATGTTTTCCATCTTTAGTCATAGGTTATCCATTCAATTATAGAGATTTTCTATTTTTGACAAAATATGTTCAAAGTCGTCTGCTGCAGAATTGTCGTATGAGGGAAAGGGTTAATTGTCTTACTATGGAAGGTCGGCAGATGCCTTGGAAGAATGTTGTGTGGAGTACTTGAGCAAGAAATCGCCAGAAAAACATGTCGGGTGAACTGGCGCCTTCGTGGTATAAATGAAAATTGTGTTAATCCTTTACCACATGAAGGCAATTTCTGACGCCTCTGCAGCAGACGGTTTTTGAAAATTTTTGCATTTGCCACTGGTTTTGCTTAGATAAGTTGTCTGCTGAAGATTTGCTTTTGAAATTATTGATTTGTTTTCAGTTTCAGGGATATCTCCCGTACGAATTTACTGAAGAAGGATTTATACAGCGGATGAACGCTTACATAGAGCATCAAAACTTCTGCCAGTTCCAAAGACAACTGTCAAAATGGCCGCCAGAACAAGCGGTGAAATTTCTGTTTGGTGAGGCTGGGAAATCATGTAAAGAAGTTTGCTGGGATAAAAGTAAGAATTTAACTCTTGGAGAGTCTCCAATCAATCACTATTTACGCTTTTGAGCAATTTTTCCCTTTGTCACAATGTATTGAACTGGATACAACAAAAATATAATTGGAAAACAGATTATTCACAACATAATTATTGCCTATATCAAAAATGCTATTTGTAAACAGGGCTGATTATGTTCTCTCAGCTCTTTCCCAAATGCAGACACATTTTGAGCATCTGTAACAGACATCTTTTGAGACATTGTGGCAAAAGGATGAATTGGTCATAATGAGCATAGTTGCTTTTTGTCACGATAGTTCAGTGAGAATCAGATACAGCAGTCACTTTTACAAATAACTATATCTCAGCCACCCCTGCTGGAATTTTTCTGAAACTTTGTCAGATGTATTGTATGGTCATGGGACATCATTCAAAGTCAAAATGTTCAAGATCAAGGTCATAATTTGGCAGAAGTTGAACTTGGTAAGGTAACTTATCCTCAAAACTTAACCTTGGTTATGTCTCAGCAACCCCTGCTGGAATTTTTTCTGAAACTGTGTCAGATTTATTGTTTGGTCATGGGACATCATTCAACGTCAACATTTACAAGGTCAAGGCCATAATTTGCCAGAACTTGAAGTTGGTTAGGTAACTTAACCTCAAAACTTAACCTTGGTTATATCTCAGCAACCCCTGCTGGAATTTTTCTGAAACTATGTCAGATGTATTGTTGGGTCATCGGACATCATTCAACGTCAAAGTGATGAAGGTCAAGGTCATAATTTGCCAGAACTTGAAGTTGGTTAGGTAACTTAACCTCAAAACTTTACCTTGGTTATATCTCAGCAACCCTTGCTGGAATTTTTCTGAAACTTTGTCAGATGTATTGTTGGGTCATGGAACATCATCCAAGGTCAAGGTCATAATTTGGCAGAACTTGACCTTGGTTAGGTAACTTAATCTTGGTTATATCTCAGCAACCCCTCCTGGAATATTTCTGAAATTTGTCAGATGACATGTATTGGTGAGTTATGGGACATCATTCAATGTCAACATTTTAAAGGTCAAGGTCAGAATTTGGCAGAATTTGACCTTGGTTAGGTAACTAAACCTCAAAAATTAACCTTTGTTAACTTTGATGTAGAGCCTACATTTTTAGCTCGCCAATGCACGAAGTGCAAGGTGAGCTTTTATGATCGCTCACCATCCGTCATCGTCCGTCTGTTCACATTTTCCTACAAACGACTTCTCCTCCTAAACCAATGAACCAAATTCAAAGAATGTTCCTTGGGTGGATCTCTATCAAACTTGCTCAAAGAATTCTGTTCCATGCAGAACTTTGGTTGCCACAGCAACACAAAAGGGGAAATTAATTAAAACTTAAAAAATCTTCTTGTCTGAAAGTAGAAGGCCCATGCCTTTGATATTTGGTATGTAGCATCATCTAGTGAACCTCTATCAATATTGGTCAAATTATAGCCCTGGGGTCAGAAATGAACCCTACCCGGGGGTCACTTGTTTGACATAGACTCATATAGGGAAAAAACTTTAAAAATCTTCTTGTCTAAAAGTAGAGGGCCCAGGCCTTTGATATTTGGTAAGTAGCATCATCTAGTAGACCTCTACCAAGATTGTTCAAATTATAGCAATGGGGTCAAAAATAACCCTCCCCGGGGGTCACTTGTTTGACATAGATAGGGGAAAAACTTTATAAAGGAAAATATTAATATTGAATTTAAAGCACTGTAGCAAAAGGAGAAATTGCTCATTATTAGCAATTTCTCTTTTTGCCACAATGTTTTAGTAAGATTTCTGCTGCAGATGGATGAAAATGTATACATCTTTTGTTAATAACATGTATATGACATGGACATCTTTTTATAGTCATTCGGATCTTCTCTGCAAACCAATTCATTTTCTGTTCATATTTGGTCTTTATCTGCAAACCAAGTCATTTTGTACATTTAACCCTTTCCCTCATATAGACGCTCTCTGATGCCTCTGCAGCAGACGGCTTTTTGAAAACATAGTGACAAAAGATGAAATTGCTCAAAACGAGCAATTTCTCCTTTTGACACAATGTTTTCCACTTTTAGTCAAAGGTTATCCATTCAATTAAAGAGATTTTCTATATTTTTACAAAATATGTTCAAAGTCGTCTGCTGCAGATTTGCCGTAACAGGGAAAGGGTTAAAGACTTCATCTGCAAACCAAGTCATTTTCTGTGCATTTTTAGACGTTATTTAGACTTCATATGCAAACCAAGTTATTTTCTTTCCATTTTCAGACCTCATCTGCGAACCCAGTCATTTCCTGGAGACCAATGCTCATCAAGCTTTAATGGCTCATGGGGCCTCGTGTGCCGCAAACAAGACCCTTGTGGACATATTTTTTCCCGCCCTTGACACGAAAACCAATGACTGTATCCTACAACAAGAAGAACTGCTGTTCAGTTGTGTCGGTAAACAAGAAAACCTCAGGCGTTTATGTCCATGTCGTAACTATATCAAAGGTCAAACTGCCCTGTGTCAAAATTGTGCTGTTTAATCCTTTCCCTCATATAGACGCTTCCTGACGCCTCTGCAGCAGACGCCTTTTTGAAAACATAGTAACAAAAGAAGAAATTGCAAAAAAGTGCAATTTCTCCTTTTGTCACAATGTTTTCCACATCTAGTCATAGGTTGGTTATCCATTCAATTATAAAGATTTTCCATTATTTGACGAAATATGTTCAAAGTCGTCTGCTGCAGAATTGTCGTATGAGGGAAAGGGTTAATAAAAATGATTTAACATTTTCCCACATGCAGACATATTTTGACTCATCTGTAGCAGACGACTTTTGAATACATTTTGGGAAAATGAGAAATACTCATAATGAGCAAGTTTCCTTTCCGTAAATGTTTTCTACTCTATTCTTAACCCTTTCCCTCATATAGACGCTTTCTGACGCCTCTGCAGCAGACAGCTTTTTGAAAACATAGTGACAAAAGAAGAAATTGCTCAGAATGAGCAATTTCTCCTTTTGCCACAATATTTTCCTCTTTAAGTCATAGGTTATCCATTTAATTATAGAGATTTTCTATATTTTGATAAAATATCTTCAAAGTCGTCTGCTGCAGAATGGTCGTATGAGGGAAAGGGTTAAGCCGTGCTATTAGTTGGAGATGTTCCCCCCATATGTTTTCCTGTTGGCTGCAGATACTTTCTATGTGGGAAAAAGTTAAATGTTAATTGGATTAGATTAAGAACCATCTGCTGTAACCATACAAAAGTATCTTGAAGTATCTTGAAATTTGCAGATATATTTTTCTACAGTGTTTTTAACACTGTCTAAGTAAGGATTGTACTGCTGACTTTACATACATATACTATTTTATCCACAGATCCATTCAAAGCAATATTACATTACCCTTTCTCACTTATTACAAATCTGCAGTAGATGACCTTGAAAACATTTGGGCAAAAACTCTTTTGATGAAAGTAAAATTAGTGAATAGAGTTTAAAACATTGTTTCAAAAGGAGAAATTACTCACTGTGAGCAATTTCTCCTTTTGCCACATGGAATTCAAAGTTTGTTTGCTGCAGAAGCTTCAAAATGCATCTTAAGAGGGAAAGTGTTAGAGAAATAGTCAACCCTTTCCCTTATATAGACGCTTTCTGACGTCCCCGCAGCAGACAACTTTTGAAAACATTGTGACAAAAATAGAATTTACTTAAAACGAGCAATTTCCCCTTTTGCCACAATGTTTTTGAATTCTTCTGCTGCAGAATGGCTGTACGTGGGAAAAGGTTAATTGAAGAAAATACACCAAATGTAAATAAGTCACAACAGTCATAAAGAGTTTTAGTAGTCCATACAAACTGAGAAATCTCCGGAAACCCTTCAAGTCCCATCAGTCATAAAGAGGAGTTTTAGTAATCCCTACAAACTGGGAAAACTCCGGAAACCCTTTAAAGTCACATCAGTCATAAAGAGTTTTAGTAGTCCATACAAACTGGGAAATCTCCGTAAACCCTTTAACCCTTTCCCTCATAAAGACGCTTTCTGAAGCCTCTGACAGCTCTTTGAAAACAGTGACAAAATAAGAAATTGCTTAAAACAAGCAATTTCTCCTTTTGCCACAATGTTTTCCACTTTTTGTCATAGGTTATTCATTCAATTATAGAGATTTTCTATCTTTTGACAAAATATGTTCAAAGTCATCTGCTGCAGAATTGTCGTATGAGGGAAAGGGATAAGGAACCAATAATGAGATACAACAAAGCACATTTTTGTCTGACTGCTTATGTTAAGCTCATCTGAACTTACTTATTGAGAGCACTCAACGTTGTTGTCATCAGTCTAACTGGTACCATTTTTAGCTCACCAGAGCACGTAGTGCTCAAGGTGAGTTATTGTGATCGCCTTTTGTCCGTTGTTCGTCGTCAACATTTGCTTGTTACTACTCTAGAGGCAACATTTTGCATCCAATCTTTATGAAAGTTTATCAGAACATATATCTCCATCAACTCTAGGCCAAGTTCGAAACTGGGTCATGTGGGGTCAAAAGCTAGGTCACTAGGTTAAATTTAAGGAAAATCTTGTTAACACTCATGAAGCCGCATTTTTAGCTTGAGCATGTTGAAACTTTGTCAGAATGTTTGTCTTAGTAATATCTAGGTCAAGTTCGAATATAGGTCATCTCGGGTCAAAAACTAGGTCACTAGGCCAAACTTAAGGAAAATCTTGTTTACACTCTAGAAGCCACATTTCTGGCTTGAGCATGTTGAAACTATGTCTGAAAATTTGACTTAGTGATATCTAGGTCAAGTTTGAATATGGGTCATGTCAGGTCAAAAACTAGGTCACTAGGCCAAATTTAAGGAAAATCTTGTTAACACTCTTGAAGCCACATTTTTGGCTTGAGCATGTTGAAACTTTATCAGAAAGTTTGTCCTGATGATATCTAGGCCAAGTTCGAATATGGGTCATGTCATGTCAAAAACTAGGTCACTAGACCAAATTTAAGGAAAATCTTGTTAACACTCTGGAAGCCACATGTTTGGCTTGAGCATGAGAGAGTTATGTCTTAAATAGCCCATTCTCAGGTGAGCGATTCCAGGGCCTCATGGACCTCTTGTTTCTAAAAACAACTTCTCTTAAACCAATGGCCCAATTTCAAAAACATGTTTACATGAATGGTTTTTAGGTTGTTTTTCAAAGTTGATCAAAGAATTAAATTATTTGTAGAACTTTGGTTTTTGTGGTATCAGAATGCCTGATTTTATAGAACTTATAAAGTTCTATAAAATCAGGTGAGCAATATAGGACCATCATGATTCTCTATTTTCCGAAAAAATCAAAAATCACTGACTGCTGACATCACAGAATGTAGTGCTTTTAGTGAAAGTATCAATGCTAGCGAGTATAATACCCAATGTTTGATATGTTAGGGAAGGTGTCAAAAGTATTACAAATGTAGTTACAATCAGTATAAAATCCAAGTTGTGTTCTTATGTCGGTCATGCTAGCCAAATAGTTAACTCTTCATGGCGAGGGTAAATAATTGAGAGAGGTTTAAAACAAACTTTGTGATATCTCTTTATTAGACAATGGTACAAATTTACTATATATCTAGATTTGGATAATTTTTTACCTTGGTTTGTTAGAGTGTTATTGCCTGCCTTGGCAAGTGACTCACAGTGATTGCATGATTACCATCAAATAATCTTGTTTTTCCGTTTTAACATGTTTTTATGAAATTTTATAAACTTATACATTTTAGATATCATGTTAAGTTTTTGCCCAAATATGATAATATTTGAATAGTCAATACAAAACCCATAAAATTTTCTATAAATATTATAGTATTATGTTTGTGTGTTGTTGCCTGCCTTGGCAAGTGACTCACAGGGATTGCATGATAACCTTCAGTCAATCTTGTTTTTTCCTTTTTATAATGTTTTAACGAAGTTTTATGAACTTGTACATTTTAGATATCATGTTAAGTTTTTGCCCAAATATGATAATATTTGAATAGTCAATACAAAACCCATCAAATTTTATATAAAAAGTATAGTAACTCACAGGGATCGCATGATAACCTTCAATCAATCTTGTTGTTTCCTTTTTATAATGTTTCAACGAAGTTTTATGAACTTGTACATTTTAGATATCATGTTAAGTTTTGCCCAAATATGATGATATTTGTATAGTCAATACAAACTAATAAAATTTTCTATAAAAACTAAAGTATAATTTTTACCTCGGTTTGTTTGTGTGTGGTTGCCTGCCTTGCCAAGTGACTCACAGGTATCGCATGATTACTTTCCATCAATCTTGTCTTTCTTTTTTATCATGTTTTTATGAAATTTTATAAACTTGTACATTTTAGATATAACGTTTAATTTTTACCCAAATATGATAATATTTGAATAGTCAATACAAACCAATCAAATTTTCTATAAACTGTAAAGTTATAAATGTATATATATCTGTTTCTATAAATAGTAAAGTTATAAATATATATATATATCTGTTTCTATAAATAGTAAAGTTTTGAATATATATATATATATCTGTTTCTATGTCTTATTGTTGCTGAACTGCTTAACCGTTTACCTTGCCAAAGCAGGGAATTATCATTGAGATAAAATAAGGTTCAATTTACCATTGAATGTATTGTACGACAATTTTCTCCAAATTGTTATTTATTTACACTTAACTCTTTCCCTCATACAGTCATTTTCTGACGCCTCTGCCGCAGACGACTTTTGAAAACATTGTGTCAAAAGAAGAATTTGCTGGTTATTCCTTTTGCCACAATGTTTTCAAATCTATTCATAAATTATACTTGCATATATAGAGATATTAGATATTTTAATAATGCTGTTTTCAAAGTCGTCTGCTACAGATTTGTTGTATGGGGGAAAGGGTTAACAAACAAGTGTGTCAGCATGAGTTAGTTTTTGGCTCGTGAATATCATACAAAGTTTCATATCATCCGGGCAACTGATGATCTCTCAAGGGTAATGTTTTTTTTTAGTTTATACCTTGTTTTGTTAGAGATTTTTGTTTATGTTTATGTTTCTTTCAGAAGTCAATCAAAGACGACTATGACAGTATTATCTGTAATTTCCATTTTTAGCTCGCCTGTCACCCCGAGGTCTTGTTTTCACTATGTATTTTTAATACATTTCTTCATTATTTTTGCTCACCTGTCACGTAGTGGTGAGCCTTTTTGATTGCCCTTCGTCTGTCCACAATTTCTTGTGAACACGATTAAGTCTTCATTTATTATCCGATGTTTACCAAACTTTATTCAGTAGAGCTCGGTTCCTTTCGAAAACCAGCCAGATCCGTTCATGCAAGACTGGATTATGGCCCTTTAAATTTGGAAAAATTGTTATAATTGACCTTGTGAACACGATAAAAACTTCATTTATTATCCGATGTTTACCAAACTTATTCAGTAGCTAGATATCCAAAAGAGAGAGCTCGGTTCCTTTAGAAAACAAGCCAGATACCTTCATGAATGACGGGATTATAGCCCTTTAAAATTGGAAAAATTGCTATAATTGACCTTGTGAACACGATTAAGTCTTCATTTATTATCCGATGTTTACAAAACTTATTCAGTAGTTAGATAACCATGAGAGCTCCGTTCCTTTCGAAAACCAGCTAGACTGGCAAAATTGTTATTATTGACTTTGTGAACATGATAAAAGCTTCATTTAATTGTCACATGTCCTTTACATTGGCAATATTGACACATTGTTGGATGATGCAGATATTGAAAACAGAAATTCTACCTTTATATTCGCTCCTGGAGAAGGTTAACGACCTCTCAGTGACCCACTATCAGATTCCTTTAAGCCATGTAGATTGGTCGAAAAACATGGCCACCAGGGGGCGAGGCTATTTTGCCTTATATGGCTTGAGTGAAAACTTAAAAAATCTTCTCCTCCGAAAGTATTTGGCCGATTTTCAAATAATTTTGTAGAAATATTCCTAGGGTGACCCTCTATCAGATTGCTTCAAGCCATGTTGATTGGTCAAAAAATATGGCTAAAGTGAAAAAAAAAGAAAAAAAGAATCATGTGAGCGATCCAGGGCCATCATGGCCCTCTTGTTAATTCTTTCAGTTATTTAGTAAATTTTTGCAGGCTGTTTGTTGCTTTGAAAGGCCTAAGGAGAAATTGCTAAAAAAAACAAGCAATTTCTCCATTTACCACAAGGTTTTCAACATTTTTGCAGTAATTATACCTTCATTTATAGAGACTTTCCAGGTTTTCACCTAGATATCTTCAAAGTTGTCTGCTGCAGATTTGTTGTATCTGGGAAAGGGTTAATATAATAAGCAATTGTTTAAGGAAATGGGTCAATAAATTAAGCTCAACCATTTTGCCAAAGTGATTATTGCTTTACTGTTTATCTTCCTTTTCTTGATAGATTTTTGGTGTGAAAAAACTCCATATCAATTTTTCAAAATACATGTATAACATTTTCAAAGCAGATACATTGAAAACTAACAAATGGGGTACATTTTATTAGAAAATGTTGTCGATAGAGCAATTTTTCCTTTTCTGACAATTATTTTAAAAGTACATCAGAAGGACGGATTACAAATACAGACCACAATTTGCAGTATATTACTTTTATCATTGTTGTTGGAAAAAGTAGAAATTGCTCAAAATGATATGTATTTTTCATTCTAAGCTCACCTTGGCACAAAGTGCGGGTTTATCTTATGAGATCATCCTTTGTCATCATTCGTCTGTTCACATTTTCCTACAAACAACTTCTCCTAATTCAACAAACCAAATTTAAAATAATTTTATAGGAATGTTCCGCAGGTGGTCCTATTTCAAAGTTGTTCAAAGAATTTAATTCCATGTAGAACTTTGGTTGGCATGGCAACAGAGAGAGGTGAAAGTGTCAGAACTTTAAAAAATCTTCGTGTCCAAAAGTACTTGCCTGTTGAATATAATTTTGCACAAATGTTCCTTTTTTGACCCTTTACAAAGATTCTTCAAATTCTTCTGATCTGTTGATAAACATGGCCACCAGGGGCCAGGCTTAATTTCCTTATATGTACATTGGAAACTATTTAAAGTTATGTTGAATTAGGTGAGCAATATAGGACCAGCATGGTCCTCTTGTTATGTAATGTTTTAAACTCTGTATCCACTATTGTGAAGATTGATTGACCTTGGACCTGTTGCATCATCATTCGAACCGCTGCGATAAAAAAGATGAAGATTATGGTGATTTCCCGAATGTTTGTACAAATCTTTGGAAATAATCTATATTAAGAAAAAAGATGTCACAATTTAGAGTATTACGATCGATATCTGTAAAATTAAGGAAAGGAATGATTCATCTTCAGTAGAAGACATTACAAATAGTAGTAATGGCTGCCCTCCTTGGCGCACAGGGTTGCAGGGTTTGAATTACCGCTGACTGGCTGGTGTCAGGATAATGGACCAGTAGTACTGGTAACTTACCCAGGAAATGCCGTGATATAATTTTTTTTTTTTAAACGGCGTAAAGCACACAAAAACAATCAATTAATCGTCTTCAGTAGAGATGACCTTCCTACTTTTGAGTGCAGTGGTCCAACTTGTGTATGCCCTTCTCCAAGGTCAAGTAATTCCCACAAGATATTATTTTTACTTCAGATACTTGCAAAGAAAGTATCATTTCAGGTATACAGTGAACCCTTTCCCACATACAACAAATCTGCAGCAGATGACATTGAAAGCATATGGGCAAAAACTTTGGAAAACTTCTTGAAATGAAAGTGTAATTACTGAAATGAGTCTCAAGGAGAAATTGCTCATAATGTTTTCAAAAGTCATCCGCTGCAGAGGCTTCAGAAAGCGACTACATTTGGGAAAGGGCTAATCAATCAAAGTGCCAATATTGTATGTCTAAACACCTATGTTTTAGCTCACCTGTGCGAGAAGTGCGAGGTGAGCTCTTGTGATCGTTTTTGTCCAGCAGTCTGTCTGTCTGTTCACTTTCTGCTACAATTTACTTCTCCTCCTTAACCAATGGACAGGAATGTTCTTTAAGTGGTCCTCTTTCAAAGTTGTTCGAAGAATTCATTCCATGTAGAACTTTGGTTGTTGCGGCATCAGGAAAGGGGACAATTGCCAAAACTTCAAAAATCTTCTTGTCCTAAAGTACTGGTCCGATTTGAAAATTATTTCGCACAAATGTTCCTTTGGACCCTCTACCAAGATTGTTTAAATTATTCCGATACGTTGAAAAATATGGCTGCCAGGAGGCAGAGCTTGTTTTCCTTATCTGGCATTGTAAAATCTTTAAAAATCTTCTTGTCCAAAAGTACCGGCCAGATTTAAAGATAATTTGGCACAAATGATCCTTGGGGGACCTTTTACCAAGGTTATTCAAATAAATCTGATCTGTTGAAAAACATGGCAGCCAGGGGCGGGGCTTCTCTTCCTTATATGTGCATTGTAAAAACTTTAAAAATCTTCTTGTCCAAAAGTACCTGCCCGATTTAAAAGAATTTGGCACAAATGTTCCTTGTGTGATCTTCTTCCAAGATTATTGAAATTACTCTGATTTGATGAAAAGGGCGGGGCTTGTTTTCCTTATATGAAATATAGTGAAACTTCATGCACTAAATCACTGGCTCGATTTGAAAATAATTTGGCACAAATGTTCCTTATGTTACCCTCTGCCAAGGTTGTTCAATTAATCTGATCCGTTGAAAAAACATGGCCACTAGGGGGGGGTTGCTTGTTTTCCTTATATGTATAGAGTAAAAACCTTGAACAATATTGAAGTTCTATTAAATCAGGTGAGCGATATAGGGTTTTATTAGCTTGTCTTTTTTATGCCCCCGGAATCACCGATTCGGTGGGCATCTAGTTTTTGGCCGGTCTGTCTGTCTGTCTGTCGAAAAAAACTTTAACCTTGACCACTACTTTTGAACCATAACAACCATAAGGTACGGCTACCATATTTCACATGTGTATTCCTTGTGACATGACCTTTCTGTCAGTACCAAAATGTTTGACCTTGTGACCTTGACCTTTGACCTAGATGTTGCCATCAGTGTTTCACAAACACATCTTGTTTCGAAGTGAAAAAGTCTGGCTATTGTGATACCCTTGGCGTCCTTGTCATCACAAAACTTTAACCTTACCTTACAACTCAAAAACAGTTTCACATATGCAAATGAAACTTGGTACACATGTTCCTACAATATGTATGTCAATACCAAGTCACATAACTCTGGCTTTAATAATGGTTTAGTTATGCCCATTTTTGGACTTAAAAATTCATGAATAATATAGACCAGCGTTGGTGTTGGCTCCGGGGCGCTCTTGTAAAGCTCACATGATTATGTAATGCTTAATCTTAGCTTTTCCCATCTCTCATCTCCTGCCTTTTAACATTTATACAAACTACTGGGTCAATTCCATTTAACCTTTACAAAAGTATGATCCTGAAATGGTCCTCTTCCAAGATGGGTATACTAAATCTTATCAATGCTGAAATCTGGTTGCCATGGTAATGGAAAGGAAAAGCTAAGTTTTAAGAATCTTAAGAAGACGATTTTTATTCGGTACAAATTACTGTCTATTGACCCTCCAAAAAAAATTAAAAACTGAGGCCACAGAAGGGAGAAACATTTTTTGCTCATCTAGAATTTAGAAAAAAAATCAGAGTTACCTGATTCAAATTATCATCGGGTATCCAACACCAATATAGCTAAAGTTAACCCTTTCCCTCATACAACAATTATGCAGCAGACGACTTTGAACATATTTTGTCAAAAAATAGAAAATCTCTATAATTGAATGGATAACCTATGACTAAAAGTGGAAACATAGTGGCAAAAGGAGAAATTGCATGTTTTGTGCAATTTCTGCTTTTGTCACTATGTTTTCAAATAGCCGTCTGCTGCAGAGGCGTCAGAAAGCGTCTATATGAGGGAAAGGGTTAAGACAGTCCCTGAAGGAATGAGGCCCTCAGGGTTGGTTTTACCTGCATTAGCTGTATTGAAATGTAGAAATGTTTTCCTCATAAGCCAGCAGTCAAAATTCAAAGTTATTTGGTACCAATTATCGTAGGGTGGCCATCTTCCAAAAAAGACTATCCCTGTACAAAATGAGGACTGGTAGATGAGAGAGATTTTGCTATTATCAAATGCATAGAAAGTCAAACATCTTCTTTACCCTTTCCCTCATACAGATGTTTTTTGATGCCTATGCAGCAGAGGACTTTTGAAAACATTGTGGCAAAAGAAGAAATTGCTCAGAACGCACAAGTTCTCCTTTTGTCACAATGTTTTCAACTCTTATTTAATTAATTATAATTTCATATTTAGATTTTGCATACTTTGGCCTGAATTGTTCGAAGTTAATTTGCTGCTAACAGCGTTTCCTTGACGAGATACGACTGGTCAATTTATCCTGTCACTATGTTTTCAAAAAGCCGTCTGCTGCAGAGGTTATTATATAGAATTGAAAACATTGTGGCAAAAGGAAATAATTGATCATCATGAGCAACTTCTTCTGTTGCCACAATCTTTTTAAAAGTCGTCTGCAGCAGAGGCGTCAGAAAGTGTCAGCAAGATGAAAAGGGTTCAAGCCTACCTGGACAGTGGTAATGTTGTCGCCCTGTCGTAAGCTTCAAATAAACCAAAAAAATAAAAATTGCGGGTTTTTCTTTAAGAAAAAATAATATAATAATAATAATATGTTTATTTGTCAATGTTTGTCTGGTCACCAAAGTTGTCAACCCTTTCCACATCCAATCAACAAATCTGCAACAGGCGTAAGCTGCAAATAAACCAAAACAAAATTGCAGGTTTTCCCTCATATAGACGCTTTTGGACGCCTCTGCAGCAGACGGCGTTTTGAAAACATGGTGACAAAAGAAGAAATTGCACAAAACATGCAATTTCTCCTTTTGCCACAATGTTTTCAACTTTTAGTCATAGTCCATTCAATTATGGAGATTTTCTATGTTTTGACAAAATACGTTCAAAGTCGTCTGCTGCAGAATTGTTGTATGAGGGAAAGGGTTAAGAAAAATAATAAAATAATAAAATGATAAAATAATAATATTATGTTCATTTGTCAGTGTTTGTCTGGTCACCAAAGTTGTCAACCCTTTCCCACATACAATCAACAAATCTGCAACAGGGATCCTTGTAAACGTTGTGGCAAAGAGAAATTGTGCTGGAAATGGGGCATCATGTGGAAAAGGGTGAAATGATTTATTACACCGGTTATTTGTTATATTTTTAGTAAGCCAGATTTTTTGCTACTCTTATTGTTTTATTGTATACACTTTTATAATTTACAGGTTTACATGTATATATATTTTAGTGCCATGTACCTTTAGTAACTAAGTCATATAATTTTAGTCATTGTTTTTATGTTGGTAATCAGTTTTATTGAAACATAATATGTATATCACCTTTACTGTGATTCATCTATTTATATCCTGGGGTTTTACCCTCTCCCATATACAGGCCACTTTTGGAAACATTGTGGGAAAATGGAGATGTTTTATCGGTTTTAGCTCGCCAAAACTGTGTTCCAGGTGAAGTTATGTTGGCGTCTTATTGTTGCTGCCAATGGCGTTAGTAAAATGTAAATGTTTTATCGGTTTTAGCTCGCCAAAACTGTGTTCCAGGTGAAGTTATGTGGGCGTCTTATTGTTGCTGCCAATGACGATAGTAAAATGTAAATGTTTTATCGGTTTTAGCTCGCCAGAACTGTGTTCCAGGTGAAGTTATGTTGGCGTCTTATTGTTGCCGCCAATGGCGTTAGTAAAATGTAAATGTTTTAACCCATTACTTCACACTTACGACATTTGACGCCTGCTGTCAGACAACTTCTGAAAACATTGCAATTTAAGGTGACATTGCTCAAGACGAGCAATTTCACTTTTAATTGCAATATTTTCACATCTTTGTCAAAAAGTTCTTTCTAGTTTTCCAGATTGTTCAACTTTTTCATCTGTTCATTTTTAAGTAAACCCCATTTGAAATATCATGTAATGGATAAGATACTGTGAGTTCACTTGTAACCCTGTCTGACATACAACAAATCTGCAGTAGACAACTTGAAAAAGTATCGAGACAAAAATAAAAAAACGTCTCAATAATGAAGTAATCATTTTTAAAAAGACTTTAACAAATGTGTTGACAAAGGGGAAATTGCTTCTTATGAGCCACTTCTCCTCTTGCTATAATGGTTTCAGAAGTTGTCTGCTCCCGGGGTATTAAAAAGCATCACAATGAGCAATTTCTCGTTGCCATAGTATTTTCTGTGAAACTCTTAGTTTTAGATGTTTTCATATTTTTGTGCCCAGATGGTTGCAGAGTTGTTGTATGTAGGTAAAGGTTAAAGCATATGTGATTGACCCTATCTCACAGAAATTGCATCTGCCTGAAGCAGATGACATTTGAAAACATTGTGGCAAGAGGAGAAGTATCAATAGTGATAATCCTAGTTTTAGACAATTTCTAATTAAAATCTTACAAATGTTCATTTCTTTTCCCAATACAGATGACTTTTGATGCATCTACAGCAGACATATCTGGAAAACAATGTATGGCAAGAATATATTGCTCATTAAGCCTTTGCTACCTGCGGACATATTTTGACAAAAATGCAGCAGAAGACTTTTGCCACAATGTTTTTAACTCTTATTCAGTTATTGAGATTTTGAATATGTTCGACACAATGTATTGAAAGTCGTCCGCTGCGGATATATTGTATGTTGTAAAGGTTTAAAGCAATTTCTCCAATTCCCACCAGGTATCAGTATTACCTTAACCCTTTACCTCATATAGACGCTTTATGACGCCTCTGCAGCAGACGGCGTTTTGAAAACATAGTGACAAAAGAAGAAATTGCACAAAACGTGCAATTTCTCCTTTTGCCACAATGTTTTCCACTTTTAGTCATAGGTTGGTTGTCCATTCAATTATGGAGATTTTCTATGTTTTGACAAAATACGTTCAAAGTCGTCTGCTTCAGAATTGTCGTATGAGGGAAAGGGTTAACTCTTTACCTCATACGACAATTCTGCAGCAGACGACTTTGAACATATTTTGACAGAAATAGAAAATCTCTATAATTGAATGGATAACCTATGACTAAAAAATGGAAAACATTGTGTCAAAAGGAGAAATTGCTCGTTTTGAGCAATTTCTTCTTTTGTCATTATGTTTTCAAAAAGCCGTCTGCTGCAGAGGTGTCAGAAAGCGTCTATATGAGGGAAAGCGTTAACAAATAATCTCATCAGAAGGCCTTGAAAACTTTGTGGAAAATATAAGAAGGACATGCTCAAAATGAAATAGAACAGTTTTTGTTAAGACGGATGATGGATCATTGTTTTATCACATAAATATTTTGTTTTTAATGTTTGTTAAATGTCTCAAATAAAAAAATATCAACATTTACATAAATTCAATGTTTGTTTTATCTCATTTCACCAATGATCACTCTCAAACAGAGGGAGTTTAGTAAATATGATAAGCATTTACCATCTATATGAGGGAAAGAGTCTAACCCTTTCACACACACCTATGCTTTCTGACGCCTCTGCAGCAGACGACTTTTAAAATCATTGTGGCTAATAAGGAGCAATTTCTCCATTTGCTACAATGTTTTAAACAGTTTTCAGTAATTAAACCTTCATTTATAGAGATTTTAGAGATATACTGGTTCCCTGATAGGTTATTGTATAAACGTTTCAGAATGGACCGTCCTTCATATTCTGACTGACTGTTTGAAATCAAAGAAGCTCTGTGCGAGATGGATCCACCATTTGTTGACTGTGCCTTGGTTCTGCAATTGTTCTGTGTCTCAACAGCCTACCAAAGACAGATTACTTTGTAGCATTGCGGTATACAGTCTACCAAAGGCAGATTACTTTGTAGCATTGCGGTATACATGTGTCTCAACAGCCTACCAAAGGCAGATTACTTTGCAGCATGTGTAATATAAAACGAAGAAATATACCGGAATTAAAAAGCAATGCAATAAAAAAGACACTTCATTGGTTTTAAACGTACCTACCGGTTTCGTTTATTTTACTAATCAGAGCAACATTAACGTTCATTTTCTCCTTGGTAGTTAAAAAGGGGCCATAACTCAGTTAAATGTTGGTGGTTTGTAACCAAAGTCGAATTTGACATCTAACTTCTGGTTTGAAGCCCGAGGACCAATTTCTTTTTAAATCCGCCGACCTGTACATGATTTATCGTCTTGATAACTAATAAAGCAAAGGCCGATCGTCCGACAAGCTCACTCCTATATACCCCCTCAACTTCGTTTATCAAAGTATCGATCTCATTTAAATCAGACCAAATTACTTTGCTGTAGTATATTGGATCTGACGATACCGCATTGAAGGTCATCTCGAATCGACCATATACACTTAAATATTCATGAGCCGGAGCTCATGTTTTGCACTATGAATTCGCACGGTAAAACGAACGCTCGGTTCTGTACACTCGGAAATAACCCATTCTCTATTTCCTTTATTTTGTATTGGTTATCTCCCATGTTGTTGCATACCTAACGGTTGTGCAGGCAGGCGACAGTTTGATTGGCTGACGTTAAGGTCAATCTGAGTTGACCTGTATGAGGCAGTCGTCAACTCTCTATACGAGTCAGCGAACCACTCGTCTTGTTTTAATGAGAACAATCTCACAAGGCGATATTTGTCTGTAATTTCAAACTATTACCATATCAAACCCTATGCTGTGGGTGCTCTAAATGATTGTTTTACTGAGACTTCAGGGTAATTATTATAAGTTAAGATAACACTCAATCTACATGGCCATTTTATCTGAAACTAACAGTCAATAATTGCCATAAGTTAACTTAGACATTATGTGCCTTAAAAATCAGAATGGTCCGGATCTCCCATCAATAGAAATGCCATACGGTTGGTTTTCGCATGGCGCCCCTTACATTTATATAATGATTAGCGTAATTAAAATCCTTATCAACATACGTTTAACGTTCCATCAATAAAACGACTAAAGTTTACCAAAATACAGCATTTTGTTTTTAAAACGGCTTCTTTTCCTTTTATTTCTTTGTAAATAATAGTTTTCTTGGTTCCATATTCTTCGTCAGAGAGGTAAAGAGTAGTCTTGAAAACCACCATGATTGTCATTCCACAGTCATTTGTATCGTCGATGGCTTTGTTATAATGAAGATTAACCACTTTTCACATTTGTTCACAGATTTTCCATATTTTTGCCTTCAATTTTTCAAGGTCTTCTGCTGATTGATGTGCATGTGGAATTGTGTTAAGGTCAGATCACATTGTCTACTGGCGTTCTCTAAAATTTCCCACGAAGCATCGTGCAGTATTTCAGCGTCGGCAAGAGATGACACTTGAATTTGACATAATTTAAATTCGGCGCATAACTAGCGTGGATACACTTCTTGGTTTAAATCAGCAGAAGATGAACACAGGCCCAAATAACATTTCGACACACCTGTGAAAGTGTGCTTTAACTCTGTCAGCGCCAATGGCAATAATAACGTTTTTGCAATCAATACAGTTGCAGCATTCTATATTTCTTATTAAATCGAGTCGCCCTATTTTGAACATGGAAAAGTCTACTTTAGGGAATTCGGCGCTGAAAGAGTTAAGTCCCCATTCGCAAAAACATTAAGACCAAAATCAATAGACGTGACTCAGTTTAATGATGTGATGATTAACATTTGACTTTCTGATCTGTTGATTCGTCTTGGTGAATTTTAGTCCATTTAGGTGGACACGTTCACGACGCCTGCAGACAGCAACACAAGACCTTCATGCGATCACGCAGCTCTCCAATCATCATGATAGCTTCATTTCGAAATCTGGAACCGGCCCACATATAAACTAGGACATTGAACGTATGATTCATCAAACTAAAAAGAAATAAGAAATTCCAAACGAGCGTAAGACTATTGCCATTCTCGTCTGACACTCCGAAATTGGATGCATAAATAGTGTAAGCATGGAAAGGCGTAGATGTTATCTACGGAATCCTGTTTGGCTCATGTCGTCCCTTAGGTCGACGCGCGACAAAGCGACACGACGCACGACAAAGCGACACGACGCACGACAAAGCGCCACGACACACGACAAAGCGACACGACGGAAGGGACATTATGTCGAGCGTCGCCCTTGTACTGTCGTGCGTCGTGTCGCTTTGTCGTGTCGCAATGTCGTCCGTCGTGTCGCATTGTCGTGCGTCGACCTAAATAATTTACAACACGATAATGCGACAAAGCGACACGACGGACGCATCGTAATGTCGTGCGTCGTTCGTGGAATGTCGTCCGTCGTGTCGCTTTGTCGCCCGCATGAGAGAGTACTTGTGGGGTGCGTGTTTTTCCTGAAGCCCACACACCCCCCTTATAAAGACACTTAGATAAATAGTTATTTTTTATTTTTTATAATAGGTATCTCATTTGCATATTAATGTTATTCATTCCGTTAAAGGGGGTTAATTACGGAATGAATTGCATACTTGTGGGGTGCACCCCACAAGTAAACATCAAAGGAAATAACCCCACAAGTACACTTCCATGAGTTCGTCCGTGCGTCGTCCGTCAACCAGTGTAGTATTATGTTTTTATCCATACACGGTGAACATGTGACTGCCATCATTTCTTAAAATGGAGAACAACTTGGATGATTTATTAAGAACGCTTACAAAACGATGTAGGTGTATTACTACACTTCCAAATACACCGTCACGGTGTCTATGATAAAAAGCTACTTCTACACCGGTCGACAGACGACGGACGACAAAGCAACACGACATCGCGACAAAGCGACACGACATAACGACACACCGTCGTGTCGCTTTGTCGTCCGTCGTGTCGCTTTGTCGTGCGTCGTGTTGCTTTGTCGCGCGTCGACCTAAGGCACAACGGACGACGCACGACATGAGCCAAACAGGATTTCGTAGTTATCAGATAAAATAGATTCGCTACAGCGACTGTTTTAGTTGTCTGGCTTCGAGCAGCTATAGAGGACGCTGTTGCCTGGATGCTGTTAGATATAGTAGTACTAGCAAATAATAATTTCTTTACAATCATAATGCTACTTATAGAAATAATAAAAAGTGGTATAATTCAATTTAAAATTTTTATGATCAAGAAGTTTGAGTATTTCCCAAATCTTTCGAATACGACGGTACACTCAAGCTGCCTATCAGTGGTGGAATTCTGCAGGTCATTCACCGCTACAAAAGCCTCAAGCCCAAACCCCGTGAAGCCAGTATCGAAAATGCAAAATCCTGCCATAGATAAAATAGCAATGACGATTCTCTTATGGATAAATATGCGACGCGATTTAAGGGGATACTGTATATAAGAAAATCGCATCAGCCCTACAAAAGTAGTTATGTATACAGACATAAACTGACTCCCAACCGTCATCACAATGATTAGCCTGCAAGCAAAGTTTGAAACGTTATTCAGTTCGATGCCAAAATACTCCCGAAAAACTGGTCTAGCAACTGCAACCCAAACGAATATAATATCCACGACGCTTAGGACAGAAAAACAAACAAATGTAACATTTTCTCGAAGCCTTTTTCTGGACAAAACAGCCAGAGAAAACAGGTTTCCGGACGTTGCGATGATGAGCATGGCAGGATGTCCGACTTTGACAATCCAAGATCCGATTTGACAATTTATATCCGAGGTAGGAACACACTCATCTGTAAAGACACTTGATTTGGCTTGGATGTGCATTTTCCTGGGTCAATGAACTCGTATCTTCTATTCCTGAAAGAGCAAATTGTAAGAAATGAGCACAAGGAAAATATTTATGAAACAACTTCAGTTAACTTCTTCAAATTAATCTGTAGCAGACATTATTGAGCATTTTCTCCTTGTAACGAATGTTATTCAATATCTATACTTCATTGGTAGACATTTATCACATTTTGGGTCTTGATACTTTTAAACTCCTCTACTTCTAATTTATATTTAAGATAATGGGTTAATGAATGTTTGTATAATTTTTACGCCGGTTTCAACTGTTTTTCAGATAATGGGTTATTGAATGTTTGTATAATTTTTACGCCGATTTCAACTGTATTTCAGATAATGGTTTATTGAATGATTGTATGCTTTTTACGCCATTTACAACTGTATTTGAGATAATAGGTTATTGAATGTTTGTATAATTTTACCGCAGATTTCAACTGTATTTCAGATAATGGGTTATTGAATGTTTGTATAATTTTACCGCAGATTTCAACTGTATTTCAGATAATGAGTTATTGAATGTTTGTATAATATTTATGCCGATTTCAACTGTATTTCAGATAAAGGGTTATTGATTGTTTGTATAATTTTTACGCCGATTTCAACCGTATTTCAGATAATTGGTTATTGAATGTTTGTATAATTTTACCGAAGATTTCAACTGTATTTCAGATAATGTGTTATTGAATGTTTGTATAATATTTATGCCGATTTCAACTGTATTTCAGATAATGGGTTATTGAATGTTTGTATAATTTTAACGCCGATTTCAACTGTTTTTCAGATAACGGGTTATTGAATGTTTGTATAATTTTTACAGCGATGTCAACTGTATTTTAGATAATGGGTTATTCAATGTTTGTATAATTTTTACCCCGATTTCAACAATATTTTATATAATGGGATATTGAATGTTTGTATACTATTATTGCCGATTTCAACTGTTTTTCAGGTAATGTGTTATTGAATGTTTTTATAATTATTACGCCGATGTCAACTGTATTTTACATAATGGGTTATTGAATGTTTGTATAATTGTTACGCCAATTTCAACTGTATTTTACATAATGGGTTATTGAATGTTTGTATAATTTTTACGCCAATTTCAACTGTATTTTACATAATGGGTTATTGAATGTTTGTATAATTTTTACGCCAATTTCAACTGTATTTTTCATAATGGGTTATTCAATGTTTGTATACTTTTTATGCCGATTTCAACTGTATTTGAGATAATGGGTTATTGAATGTTTGTATAACATTGATGCCGATTTCAACTGTATTTCAGATAATGGTTTATTGAATGATTGTATGCTTTTTATGCCATTTCCAACTGTATTTGAGATAATGGGTTATTCAATGTTGGTATAATTTTTACGCCGATTTCAACTGTATTTCAGATAATGGGTTATTGAATGTTTGTATAATTTTTACGCCGATTTCAACTGTATTTCAGATAATGAGTTATTGAATGTTTGTATAATTTTTACGCCGTTTTCAACTGTATTTCAGATAATGGGATATTGAATGTTTGTATAATTTTTACGCCGATTTCAACTGTATTTCAGATAATGGGTTACTGAATGTCTGTATAATTTTTACGCCGTTACAGACTCGCAGCGATGAGGGAATTTGTTTGTTAAACTCAGATCACATTCAGCTCATCTGAGCACGAAATGCTCATTGTGTGGTATTTGTGACCACTATGTGTCCGTCGTTCGTTCGTCTGTCCGTAGTCAACAATTTGCGATTGAACATTCTAGAAATCATAGGTTTCATTCAATATGAATGGAACTTTCTCAGAATGTTTGGCATGACACTATCTAGACTATCTTAGTTAGAAATTGGGTCATTGGGGTTAAACATTCGGTTTACTAGGTCAAATTTGAACGTTTAGATACTATAGATGCAGCATTATTTACTTGATCATGTTGAAACTTTGACGAAATGTTTGTTTTGATGATATTTAAGGTAAGTTCGAACATGTTGGGAAAACAAAATAGGTCACCAGGTCTAATTCAAGAAATAGTTTGTGGACACTCATGAGGCCGAAGTTTTTACTTAACAATTTTCAGACTTTGCCAGAATGTTTGGCTTGATGATTTTCAAGCATAGTTTGACTAAAGGTCATGTTTGGTAAACAAACTAGGTCACCAGGCCAAAACTAAGAAACTATTCTGGACACTCTGGAGGTTGCATTTTTTATTTACCAATGTTGAAATATGGTGAAAATATGTCTTGGTGGCATATATGATGAGTTCAAATATGGATTATGTCGGATCGAAAACTAGGTAACCAGACCAAAAGTTAAAGACCAAATTCCTGAGGACATTCTTGAAGCTGCATTTTATTTTTTACTTCAGAATGTTGACATTTTATCAGAATAATCGTTTTCTATGATAAGTTCAAGTATTAACCTTGCAAAACATAGGTCACTGGGTCAATTTAAAAAAGTAATCTGCATTCTTATATGAGTCATGTTCGGTCAAAAACTAAATCACCAGGCCAAATTAAAGATAAATCTTGCATACGCCTTTGAGACCAAATTTTGCATTTGTTTATTATCACACAGATCCAAGGTATTGAGCTAGGCGCTACATGATCATCACGACCCTCTTGTTGGTTAAATGATGGCATAATGGGACTGGATAAAATACCTAAGCCCAATATCGCGTAGAAATTTGGCTCTGATTCGCTTCACACTGTTTTCAATTGACAGTGTTTCAAGTGCCTTCTCACGCAAGTATACACAAATCCGTCCCTCTTGAAGAGTGCGATGAGTTCAAAATATACTTTTCTTTTCGATAGAATGCTGTGATTATGTGCATACCGATTTCGATTTTATGGGAAAGTATCAAACTGTAGACAGGAACAGGCACTTTACATACACTACGTCTTATAATATCAAATTTGATAAACAGACAAATGGCGACAATTTTTACCTCGCACTTTCCATACATTTTCATGAACGAACGCTCGATGTTTAATCCCTTTCTGTGATAGTTTTTTTTTATAATACTAATGTAAAAGTGAGTCATTCTTCCTTTTATCACAATGTCTTCAACAGTGTAGAGTATCAGATCTTGTAAAGGGTTATGAGGGAACTGTCTTTAGTGATTTTGGTGATTACACATCAAAATATCACTGCTATTACACAACAAAATATCATTGCGATTACACAACCAAATATCATTGCGATTACACAACAAAATATAATTTATTTACAAATCGTGTCTATATTTTTGAAGTTTATAGTATATATTGCTTAGTATAACGAAAATAGGCAACGCCCTCTGGCGGTCATGTATTTCGAACGCACTTGGTAGCTGGTCACAAAAGGACCATTTGCGTCAAATGATTTTCAAACCGGGTCAGTACTTTCTGTCATTTCTGTTGTCATGGCAACCAGAGTTGTACATGTGGATCAATTTGAAATAGCATCGCTTAAAGAACATTCCTATGAAATAATTCAAAATTATACGGATCCCCTAAAATGACATTCAACATATTTTTTTTTTAATACGCAAATTCGAAACTTTTATTTCGTTCCTACGAAATACTTATTTCTGATTGTTAAAATACAAGTACCGTTTTATTTCGAAAAAACGACATATTAATTCGATACTTTTCTAAATATGCAAATTAGCCGCCGTTTTATTTCGTAAAAACATAAATTTTTGACAACTTTTTTTTCTTATTCTAGACCTTAACTGAAATAATGTACCGACTTTCACGTTCCTGGTCAAGCAACAGTTGATTTATTAATTGAAAAGGGTATAACGCCATTTTCAACAATGTTTCAGTCATATCACGGCGACCAGTTTACCTACCCATGTGCTTCCTGGCTTCATAACACCAGTACTCCCCACAACAGTGTTTCCAAGCAACTGACTTCTTTTCCACATAGACTATCAGCCTATTGGTGGAAGACGTGAATGTCGCTTATTGCATTGACTGGATTGTCACACAGTACTATTGAGTAGCTGGGTCGAATCACCCAGGACGAATGAGTAGGTGAACAGTGCGGGTGATTTGACATATATGATGTTGAAAACGGCGTAAAACACCCACCAATACAAACACAACGACCTTTGAAATCATGGTGAGCAATGGCTCCTCTTTCCACACTGTTTTCAGTGTTATCGCGTAGCTGGGTTGATTCACCCAGGTCCCATGAGTTTGTGAACTGTGAGGGTGATTGCACATACATGCTATTGAAAACAGCCTAAAACTCCGTACGTACAGTGCACTCAAAACGACCTTTGAAAACATGATCAGCAATGGCTCCTTATACCACACTGTTTTCAGTCTTATCGCGTAGATGGGTTGATTCACCCAGGAAGCATGTGTGTTCGAGCAGTGAGGGTTATTCAACATAAATGCTGTTGTAAACGGCCTAAAAAATCCAACAACGCAATCAAAACGACCTTTGTAAACATGATGAGCAATGGCTACTCTTATCACACTGTTTTCCGTCCTATTGCCTAGCTGGGTAGAATAACCCAGATAACATGAGTATGTGACCTTTGTAAACGTGATAAGCAATAGCTCCTATTTCCACACTGTTTTCAGTCCTAACGCAAAGCTGGGCTGATTCACCCAGGTCCCATGAGTTTGTGAACTGTGAGGGTGATCGCACATACATGCTACTGAAAGCAGCCTAAATCTCCGTACAGTGCACTCAAAACGACCTTTGAAAACATGAGGAGCAATGGCTCCTTATACCACACTGTTTTCAGTATTATCACCCAGAAAACATGAGTATGTGGACTGTGATGGCGATTGGGCATACATGCTGTTGAAAACGGCCTAAAACCCCAACAATGCAAGCAAAACGACCTTTGACAACATGATGAGCAATGGCTGTTTTTATCACAATGTTTTCGATAGTTCATTTTATAGGGAGTTTATGTATGTGGGAAAGGGGTTATGGGAAAATCGTTCACTGTACCGCCGAAAGGGTTTTAACCTGCAGAGGTGCGAAGACCAGTGAACACTTTCTAACGCTTTCCCACATGCAGATACTTTATGCCAATTTCCACACTTATTTAGTCATGCAACAACTCGCTTCCAATATCAAAACCCCTACAATGCAAACAAAACGCCATTTCAAAGCATGGCGGGCAATTGCTTCTTTTGCCCCAATGTGTTCAGGTATATTGCACAGCTGGGTTTATTCACCCAGGGATCACGGGTGTGTGAACTGACGGGGTGGTATGACTGGAATGATGTTGAAAACGGCCTAAAACACCCAACAATAGAAACAAAACGACCTCTGAAAGCAGGGCGGGCAATTGCTCCCTTTGTCACAGTGTGTACAGTACTATTGAGTAGCTGGGTCGAATCACCCAGGACGAATGAGTAGGTGAACAGTGCGGGTGATTTGACATATATGATGTTGAAAACGGCGTAAAACACCCACTAATACAAACACAACGACCTTTGAAATCATGGTGAGCAATGGCTCCTCTTTCCACACTGTTTTCAGTGTTATCGCGTAGCTGGGTTGATTCACCCAGGTCCCATGAGTTTGTGAACTGTGAGGGTGATTGCACATACATGCTATTGAAAACAGCCTAAAACTCCGTACGTACAGTGCACTCAAAACGACCTTTGAAAACATGATCAGCAATGGCTCCTTATACCACACTGTTTTCAGTCTTATCGCGTAGATGGGTTGATTCACCCAGGAAGCATGTGTGTTCGAGCAGTGAGGGTTATTCAACATAAATGCTGTTGTAAACGGCCTAAAAAATCCAACAACGCAATCAAAACGACCTTTGTAAACATGATAAGCAATGGCTACTCTTATCACACTGTTTTCAGTCCTATTGCCTAGCTGGGTAGAATAACCCAGATAACATGAGTATGTGACCTTTGTAAACGTGATAAACAATGGCTCCTCTTTCCACACTGTTTTCAGTCCTAACGCAAAGCTGGGCTGATTCACCCAGGTCCCATGAGTTTGTGAACTGTGAGGGTGATCGCACATACATGCTACTGAAAGCAGCCTAAATCTCCGTACAGTGCACTCAAAACGACCTTTGAAAACATGAGGAGCAATGGCTCCTTATACCACACTGTTTTCAGTATTATCACCCAGAAAACATGAGTATGTGGACTGTGATGCTGATTGGGCATACATGCTGTTGAAAACGGCCTAAAACCCCAACAATGCAAGCAAAACGACCTTTGACAACATGATGAGCAATGGCTGTTTTTATCACAATGTTTTCGATAGTTCATTTTATAGGGAGTTTATGTATGTGGGAAAGGGGTTATGGGAAAATCGTTCACTGTACCGCCGAAAGGGTTTTAACCTGCAGAGGTGCGAAGACCAGTGAACACTTTCTAACGCTTTCCCACATGCAGATACTTTATGCCAATTTCCACACTTATTTAGTCATGCAACAACTCGCTTCCAATATCAAAACCCCTACAATGCAAACAAAACGCCATTTCAAAGCATGGCGGGCAATTGCTTCTTTTGCCCCAATGAGTTCAGGTATATTGCACAGCTGGGTTTATTCACCCAGGGATCACGGGTGTGTGAACTGACGGGGTGGTATGACTGGAATGATGTTGAAAACGGCCTAAAACACCCAACAATAGAAACAAAACGACCTCTGAAAGCAGGGCGGGCAATTGCTCCCTTTGTCACAGTGTGTACAGTACTATTGAGTAGCTGGGTCGAATCACCCAGGACGAATGAGTAGGGTGATTTGACATATATGATGTTGAAAACGGCGTAAAACACCCACCAATACAAACACAACGACCTTTGAAATCATGGTGAGCAATGGCTCCTCTTTCCACACTGTTTTCAGTGTTATCGCGTAGCTGGGTTGATTCACCCAGGTCCCATGAGTTTGTGAACTGTGAGGGTGATTGCACATACATGCTATTGAAAACAGCCTAAAACTCCGTACGTACAGTGCACTCAAAACGACCTTTGAAAACATGATCAGCAATGGCTCCTTATACCACACTGTTTTCAGTCTTATCGCGTAGATGGGTTGATTCACCCAGGAAGCATGTGTGTTCGAGCAGTGAGGGTTATTCAACATAAATGCTGTTGTAAACGGCCTAAAAAATCCAACAACGCAATCAAAACGACCTTTGTAAACATGATGAGCAATGGCTACTCTTACCACACTGTTTTCAGTCCTATTGCCTAGCTGGGTAGAATAACCCAGAAAACATGAGTATGTGACCTTTGTAAACGTGATAAGCAATGGCTCCTCTTTCCACACTGTTTTCAGTCCTAACGCAAAGCTGGGCTGATTCACCCAGGTCCCATGAGTTTGTGAACTGTGAGGGTGATCGCACATACATGCTACCGAAAGCAGCCTAAATCTCCGTACAGTGCACTCAAAACGACCTTTGAAAACATGAGGAGCAATGGCTCCTTATACCACACTGTTTTCAGTATTATCACCCAGAAAACATGAGTATGTGGACTGTGATGGCGATTGGGCATACATGCTGTTGAAAACGGCCTAAAACCCCAACAATGCAAGCAAAACGACCTTTGACAACATGATGAGCAATGGCTGTTTTTATCACAATGTTTTCGATAGTTCATTTTATAGGGAGTTTATGTATGTGGGAAAGGGGTTATGGGAAAATCGTTCACTGTACCGCCGAAAGGGTTTTAACCTGCAGAGGTGCGAAGACCAGTGAACACTTTCTAACGCTTTCCCATATGCAGATACTTTATGCCAATTTCCACACTTATTTAGTCATGCAACAACTCGCTTCCAATATCAAAACCCCTACAATGCAAACAAAACGCCATTTCAAAGCATGGCGGGCAATTGCTTCTTTTGCCCCAATGTGTTCAGGTATATTGCACAGCTGGGTTTATTCACCCAGGGATCACGGGTGTGTGAACTGACGGGGTGGTATGACTGGAATGATGTTGAAAACGGCCTAAAACACCCAACAATAGAAACAAAACGACCTCTGAAAGCAGGGCGGGCAATTGCTCCCTTTGTCACAGTGTGTACAGTACTATTGAGTAGCTGGTTCGAATCACCCAGGACGAATGAGTAGGTGAACAGTGCGGGTGATTTGACATATATGATGCTGAAAACGGCGTAAAACACCCACCAATACAAACACAACGACCTTTGAAATCATGGTGAGCAATGGCTCCTCTTTCCACACTGTTTTCAGTGTTATCGCGTAGCTGGGTTGATTTACCCAGGTCCCATGAGTTTGTGAACTGTGAGGGTGATTGCACATACATGCTATTGAAAACAGCCTAAAACTCCGTACGTACAGTGCACTCAAAACGACCTTTGAAAACATGATCAGCAATGGCTCCTCATACCACACTGTTTTCAGTCTTATCGCGTAGATGGGTTGATTCACCCAAGAAGCATGTGTGTTCGAGCAGTGAGGGTTATTCAACATAAATGCTGTTGTAAACGGCCTAAAAAATCCAACAACGCAATCAAAACGACCTTTGTAAACATGATGAGCAATGGCTACTCTTATCACACTGTTTTCAGTCCTATTGCCTAGCTGGGTAGAATAACCCAGATAACATGAGTATGTGACCTTTGTAAACGTGATAAACAATGGCTCCTCTTTCCACACTGTTTTCAGTCCTAACGCAAAGCTGGGCTGATTCACCCAGGTCCCATGAGTTTGTGAACTGTGAGGGTGATCGCACATACATGCTACTGAAAGCAGCCTAAATCTCCGTACAGTGCACTCAAAACGACCTTTGAAAACATGAGGAGCAATGGCTCCTTATACCACACTGTTTTCAGTATTATCACCCAGAAAACATGAGTATGTGGACTGTGATGCTGATTGGGCATACATGCTGTTGAAAACGGCCTAAAACCCCAACAATGCAAGCAAAACGACCTTTGACAACATGATGAGCAATGGCTGTTTTTATCACAATGTTTTCGATAGTTCATTGTATAGGGAGTTTATGTATGTGGGAAAGGGGTTATGGGAAAATCGTTCACTGTACCGCCGAAAGGGTTTTAACCTGCAGAGGTGCGAAGACCAGTGAACACTTTCTAACGCTTTCCCACATGCAGATACTTTATGCCAATTTCCACACTTATTTAGTCATGCAACAACTCGCTTCCAATATCAAAACCCCTACAATGCAAACAAAACGCCATTTCAAAGCATGGCGGGCAATTGCTTCTTTTGCCCCAATGTGTTCAGGTATATTGCACAGCTGGGTTTATTCACCCAGGGATCACGGGTGTGTGAACTGACGGGGTGGTATGACTGGAATGATGTTGAAAACGGCCTAAAACACCCAACAATAGAAACAAAACGACCTCTGAAAGCAGGGCGGGCAATTGCTCCCTTTGTCACAGTGTGTACAGTACTATTGAGTAGCTGGGTCGAATCACCCAGGACGAATGAGTAGGGTGATTTGACATATATGATGTTGAAAACGGCGTAAAACACCCACCAATACAAACACAACGACCTTTGAAATCATGGTGAGCAATGGCTCCTCTTTCCACACTGTTTTCAGTGTTATCGCGTAGCTGGGTTGATTCACCCAGGTCCCATGAGTTTGTGAACTGTGAGGGTGATTGCACATACATGCTATTGAAAACAGCCTAAAACTCCGTACGTACAGTGCACTCAAAACGACCTTTGAAAACATGATCAGCAATGGCTCCTTATACCACACTGTTTTCAGTCTTATCGCGTAGATGGGTTGATTCACCCAGCAAGCATGTGTGTTCGAGCAGTGAGGGTTATTCAACATAAATGCTGTTGTAAACGGCCTAAAATATCCAACAACGCAATCAAAACGACCTTTGTAAACATGATGAGCAATGGCTACTCTTATCACACTGTTTTCAGTCCTATTGCCTAGCTGGGTAGAATAACCCAGATAACATGAGTATGTGACCTTTGTAAACGTGATAAGCAATGGCTCCTCTTTCCACACTGTTTTCAGTCCTAACGCAAAGCTGGGCTGATTCACCCAGGTCCCATGAGTTTGTGAACTGTGAGGGTGATCGCACATACATGCTACTGAAAGCAGCCTAAATCTCCGTACAGTGCACTCAAAACGACCTTTGAAAACATGAGGAGCAATGCGCTCCTTATACCACACTGTTTTCAGTATTATCACCCAGAAAACATGAGCATGTGGACTGTGATGGCGATTGGGCATACATGCTGTTGAAAACGGCCTAAAACCCCAACAATGCAAGCAAAACGACCTTTGACAACATGATGAGCAATGGCTGTTTTTATCACAATGTTTTCGATAGTTCATTTTATAGGGAGTTTATGTATGTGGGAAAGGGGTTATGGGAAAATCGTTCACTGTACCGCCGAAAGGGTTTTAACCTGCAGAGGTGCGAAGACCAGTGAACACTTTCTAACGCTTTCCCACATGCAGATACTTTATGCCAATTTCCACACTTATTTAGTCATGCAACAACTCGCTTCCAATATCAAAACCCCTACAATGCAAACAAAACGCCATTTCAAAGCATGGCGGGCAATTGCTTCTTTTGCCCCAATGTGTTCAGGTATATTGCACAGCTGGGTTTCATTCACCCAGGGATCACGGGTGTGTGAACTGACGGGGTGGTATGACTGGAATGATGTTGAAAACGGCCTAAAACACCCAACAATAGAAACAAAACGACCTCTGAAAGCAGGGCGGGCAATTGCTCCCTTTGTCACAGTGTGTACAGTACTATTGAGTAGCTGGGTCGAATCACCCAGGACGAATGAGTAGGGTGATTTGACATATATGATGTTGAAAACGGCGTAAAACACCCACCAATACAAACACAACGACCTTTGAAATCATGGTGAGCAATGGCTCCTCTTTCCACACTGTTTTCAGTGTTATCGCGTAGCTGGGTTGATTCACCCAGGTCCCATGAGTTTGTGAACTGTGAGGGTGATTGCACATACATGCTATTGAAAACAGCCTAAAACTCCGTACGTACAGTGCACTCAAAACGACCTTTGAAAACATGATCAGCAATGGCTCCTTATACCACACTGTTTTCAGTCTTATCGCGTAGATGGGTTGATTCACCCAGCAAGCATGTGTGTTCGAGCAGTGAGGGTTATTCAACATAAATGCTGTTGTAAACGGCCTAAAATATCCAACAACGCAATCAAAACGACCTTTGTAAACATGATGAGCAATGGCTACTCTTATCACACTGTTTTCAGTCCTATTGCCTAGCTGGGTAGAATAACCCAGATAACATGAGTATGTGACCTTTGTAAACGTGATAAGCAATGGCTCCTCTTTCCACACTGTTTTCAGTCCTAACGCAAAGCTGGGCTGATTCACCCAGGTCCCATGAGTTTGTGAACTGTGAGGGTGATCGCACATACATGCTACTGAAAGCAGCCTAAATCTCCGTACAGTGCACTCAAAACGACCTTTGAAAACATGAGGAGCAATGGCTCCTTATACCACACTGTTTTCAGTATTATCACCCAGAAAACATGAGCATGTGGACTGTGATGGCGATTGGGCATACATGCTGTTGAAAACGGCCTAAAACCCCAACAATGCAAGCAAAACGACCTTTGACAACATGATGAGCAATGGCTGTTTTTATCACAATGTTTTCGATAGTTCATTTTATAGGGAGTTTATGTATGTGGGAAAGGGGTTATGGGAAAATCGTTCACTGTACCGCCGAAAGGGTTTTAACCTGCAGAGGTGCGAAGACCAGTGAACACTTTCTAACGCTTTCCCACATGCAGATACTTTATGCCAATTTCCACACTTATTTAGTCATGCAACAACTCGCTTCCAATATCAAAACCCCTACAATGCAAACAAAACGCCATTTCAAAGCATGGCGGGCAATTGCTTCTTTTGCCCCAATGTGTTCAGGTATATTGCACAGCTGGGTTTCATTCACCCAGGGATCACGGGTGTGTGAACTGACGGGGTGGTATGACTGGAATGATGTTGAAAACGGCCTAAAACACCCAACAATAGAAACAAAACGACCTCTGAAAGCAGGGCGGGCAATTGCTCCCTTTGTCACAGTGTGTACAGTACTATTGAGTAGCTGGGTCGAATCACCCAGGACGAATGAGTAGGGTGATTTGACATATATGATGTTGAAAACGGCGTAAAACACCCACCAATACAAACACAACGACCTTTGAAATCATGGTGAGCAATGGCTCCTCTTTCCACACTGTTTTCAGTGTTATCGCGTAGCTGGGTTGATTCACCCAGGTCCCATGAGTTTGTGAACTGTGAGGGTGATTGCACATACATGCTATTGAAAACAGCCTAAAACTCCGTACGTACAGTGCACTCAAAACGACCTTTGAAAACATGATCAGCAATGGCTCCTTATACCACACTGTTTTCAGTCTTATCGCGTAGATGGGTTGATTCACCCAGCAAGCATGTGTGTTCGAGCAGTGAGGGTTATTCAACATAAATGCTGTTGTAAACGGCCTAAAATATCCAACAACGCAATCAAAACGACCTTTGTAAACATGATGAGCAATGGCTACTCTTATCACACTGTTTTCAGTCCTATTGCCTAGCTGGGTAGAATAACCCAGATAACATGAGTATGTGACCTTTGTAAACGTGATAAGCAATGGCTCCTCTTTCCACACTGTTTTCAGTCCTAACGCAAAGCTGGGCTGATTCACCCAGGTCCCATGAGTTTGTGAACTGTGAGGGTGATCGCACATACATGCTACTGAAAGCAGCCTAAATCTCCGTACAGTGCACTCAAAACGACCTTTGAAAACATGAGGAGCAATGGCTCCTTATACCACACTGTTTTCAGTATTATCACCCAGAAAACATGAGCATGTGGACTGTGATGGCGATTGGGCATACATGCTGTTGAAAACGGCCTAAAACCCCAACAATGCAAGCAAAACGACCTTTGACAACATGATGAGCAATGGCTGTTTTTATCACAATGTTTTCGATAGTTCATTTTATAGGGAGTTTATGTATGTGGGAAAGGGGTTATGGGAAAATCGTTCACTGTACCGCCGAAAGGGTTTTAACCTGCAGAGGTGCGAAGACCAGTGAACACTTTCTAACGCTTTCCCACATGCAGATACTTTATGCCAATTTCCACACTTATTTAGTCATGCAACAACTCGCTTCCAATATCAAAACCCCTACAATGCAAACAAAACGCCATTTCAAAGCATGGCGGGCAATTGCTTCTTTTGCCCCAATGTGTTCAGGTATATTGCACAGCTGGGTTTCATTCACCCAGGGATCACGGGTGTGTGAACTGACGGGGTGGTATGACTGGAATGATGTTGAAAACGGCCTAAAACACCCAACAATAGAAACAAAACGACCTCTGAAAGCAGGGCGGGCAATTGCTCCCTTTGTCACAGTGTGTACAGTACTATTGAGTAGCTGGGTCGAATCACCCAGGACGAATGAGTAGGGTGATTTGACATATATGATGTTGAAAACGGCGTAAAACACCCACCAATACAAACACAACGACCTTTGAAATCATGGTGAGCAATGGCTCCTCTTTCCACACTGTTTTCAGTGTTATCGCGTAGCTGGGTTGATTCACCCAGGTCCCATGAGTTTGTGAACTGTGAGGGTGATTGCACATACATGCTATTGAAAACAGCCTAAAACTCCGTACGTACAGTGCACTCAAAACGACCTTTGAAAACATGATCAGCAATGGCTCCTTATACCACACTGTTTTCAGTCTTATCGCGTAGATGGGTTGATTCACCCAGCAAGCATGTGTGTTCGAGCAGTGAGGGTTATTCAACATAAATGCTGTTGTAAACGGCCTAAAATATCCAACAACGCAATCAAAACGACATTTGTAAACATGATGAGCAATGGCTACTCTTATCACACTGTTTTCAGTCCTATTGCCTAGCTGGGTAGAATAACCCAGATAACATGAGTATGTGACCTTTGTAAACGTGATAAGCAATGGCTCCTCTTTCCACACTGTTTTCAGTCCTAACGCAAAGCTGGGCTGATTCACCCAGGTCCCATGAGTTTGTGAACTGTGAGGGTGATCGCACATACATGCTACTGAAAGCAGCCTAAATCTCCGTACAGTGCACTCAAAACGACCTTTGAAAACATGAGGAGCAATGGCTCCTTATACCACACTGTTTTCAGTATTATCACCCAGAAAACATGAGCATGTGGACTGTGATGGCGATTGGGCATACATGCTGTTGAAAACGGCCTAAAACCCCAACAATGCAAGCAAAACGACCTTTGACAACATGATGAGCAATGGCTGTTTTTATCACAATGTTTTCGATAGTTCATTTTATAGGGAGTTTATGTATGTGGGA